>OX030951.1:125334033-125934033 GCA_943735915.1 Pherbina coryleti | reverse complement strand
ACCAGCTTTAGATCGAAGAGACGCAGCACAACTGGACAGGTACTCAGTATTAGGTAAAACATATTGACAACGACCAAATTTACTAAATTCAGTGCGCACGTTCTTTTCAGTACGGTTTTTTTTTTTTTATTTATCCTGGTCTTACCTGTTGCGAATCAGTTCCATACACAAATTCCTTAATGGTTTCGGGACATCGATACCCAGTAAAAAGTCTTGCGGTAGTTCGTTCACCAATTGTTCCATTATCTCTAGTCCCACATCCTTATGTAAGAGTGTTGCAGCCTTAAGCATACACAAAATTTGAGCATTACTAAACTGGCCCTTAAACTGTTCAAGCAAGTCTTTGGCTAGCTCTAGTTGCTCGTTTTCTAAATAGGCACACACTAGCATAGTTTGCGTTTCAATGCTAAGTGGAAGATTGGCAGCAGACATGCTTTCTAGCACAGTTTTAATACCAACCAAATCGCGGTTGCGCGCATGGCCAATTACAAGGGAATGGAAGATATGCTCGGTCAAACTATATTGTTTTTCACGCATTTCAGCTAATAGCTCTTTGGCCTGACTTAAGTCGCCACATTCACAGGCCAGGCGTACAAGTTGCGCATATAATTCGGAACTAACGTACTGAGCGTTGTCGTTTTCAACTTTTTCGATAAATGCACGATAGTCCGGTAGCGCTGTGCAGTTCATAATTCGAACTTCTATTGCTGTCAAATAGTGTTCCGCCGTGAGTTGTTTATGCGTTTCTAAATAACTCCATAAACGTTTAAAAAGTACTAAGCGTTCTGCTGTTGTTTCCGCTGGCAGCAGGTTGCCGCAGGCTCGGAGCAGAAAAATAGCCTGTCCTGCATCTAACAGCTGGTTGTAGGCACTGGGATCTTGCTCCAAAGTATCTAGAACCATGCAGAAGGAGGTGTAGTTGACGCTTCCATTGTTCTTGTAGTATTTATCGATGTTTTGCAATACCTTTTCAATTTGAATGGGTATCTTTTGTTTAGATGCAGCATCAGCAGTAAAGTTTCGCACTTCAATTCGTTGATGTTGAAAGTTATTCCAATGGTCCTTACCTATAGTAATGTCGGATTCTTGTGTTGCAGTGCGAATAAATCCAATTACATAACTCCGCCAAACAACGGATGCGGAGCTAAGTTTATTTCTCACGCAACTGATACGCTGCAATTTCCAGATGGAGTGCAAGATTCTTGTATTCATTTTACTAATATTTTCATTAAGTTTAACGCAAATATAAAATTAAATTTTTGACAGAGCGAAACCGGTGCAAAGAACTACCGAATTTTACAGAAAATTGTCAAAAACAGCTGATTACGATGAGAGAGATAAATAATTTAGTTGTGGTTACGTTCACCACATGTTGCTACTAGAATATTATGACTCCTTACCAGTGCTCGGACTTTATTGCAATTGCAGTAGATCTACTGCGCTTTTTAGTAAAATTGAATGTTTTACTCCGTCCCTGTGGTTTTTTCAAATCTACTGCAATTTATTCTCAACAAACATTTGTAGGGTTAATTTTGTATTTACCTTACAAACAACAGGAAACACAGGCAATTTCTTATATAACGATGCATTACGTCAAGTATAACTAAACCTTTAACACCATTACATAAAAAACTAGAAAAATGACAGCATAAGTGTTAAACTAGTAGTTATATTTATTTTGAATCCGTATAAATATATGTTTCTGCAGCATGCAAATATAGTATGTAGTTTTAAATGTTATAGTATGTAGTTATGTATATATTTATATATAGGTATTTTTTTATTAGTATAAAATTTACGTACATGGTTGTTACAAAAAAACTGCTGCGAAAAAATTCGTTTTACTGCGTTTTGTTCTTTAATTTACTGCGATTTACTTATTTTCAAGTCCGAACCCTGCTCCTTACAGTTGCTGCGATGGGCTTCTGTAAAAATTGGTTTATGCACATACATTTTATATGAAGCCTATCGAAATACGTAATACTACGTTCACACCTAAGCCAAATGAGCAAATTTGAATATCTCATTAAAAAGTGTTCACACTTATAAATCTCATTTTGTTTGACGGTTGTTTTTGTTGTATTTTCATATTTTGTTTTGATAAAATTTTTTTGTGTACAAATTTTTCTTACATTTTGCTTTGAAAGGTATGTTCACAAAGCAGTTTAATATGCTCAGAGCTGTGTTTAACGTGAAATTATCTCATTTGCTACTCATTTCGTTGAAATGAGTTGTAATGAGTTGGAATATTTCTATGGGAAATGAGCTCATTACGCATCTCATTTGTGGTTTTTGGCCGAAATGAGCAAATTAGCTTAGGTGTGAATGGGCTATAACGCACTTGCGCAGCTCAATTCGAATATCCAATTTTGACATTGCGTTCGAATGTGAAGTGGGCTGCATAAAACAAAAATATTACAGCAAAGAGCAAGGAGTTGTTGTGTCATATGTTTTCGTTTGTTTCCGCAGCGCACTATTTAGGGTAAGCGTAAAAAAAATTTCGTGCCGCTGGCAAACGCAACACAACGCACATTCATTTAGGGTCCACTGTAACTTTGCAGCAATCATAGACTAAGAATAACTTAACAACATCAGTTAAATTTTTTTGCATGCATCTCGTATTGAGAAGAATTAGTTTTGAGTGCAATAAATAAGGCCTTATAAGCCTATAATCCCGGGATTTTCGGAATGATTGCTTTCAAATACCTGAATTTGTTTGATTTTTGCGAATTTTTCCATAAATTTAGATGCAATACAAGAATTAATAAAGCAGAAATTTTGCGACAAAAATTTGGTAAAGTCTGGGGGATGACAACTTACAGTGCGCTGCGAAAACAATCGAAAACATATGAAACAACAACAACTCTTTTTCATTCCTATCGATTGAATTGTATGTGTCGAGTATAAAATCAGTTTTTCGGTAAATTAATAAGTGTATATGAATTTATTTTTTTGTATAAAAGAATCGGCTATTGACAGATTTTCTAATACCGGGACTAATCCTGGGAATCTTTATTATTAATCCCGAAACTATTATTGAGTCCCGAAATTGCAAGCCCTAGCTAAAAGCATGGATTTGGCTGATTTTCTATTGTCGCTGTTGCGTTCATTTTAATAAACAAGTAGTTGAAGTGATGTTTTAACTTTTCCCTCAATAGAGTATAGTAATTTTATCGTTTAATTTTTTTTAAATCCTTTTAATAGTATTGCTATTTTAAGTCAAAAAATATTATAATAGTTGCAATTGTAGTCTTCAACGGAAGTTGAAGCAATTGCTCCTCTCCTCACATTACTTAACAGGTTCATTATGACAGGTTCATAAGTTCGCGGCGACATGGCGACATATCTTTTGAGCGACAGTTTTTATCATGCCGTTTGATATAACCGAAACGGTTGCCAGCACTACACATTATTGACATAAGATGATTATGATTAACTTCGAATATTGTGAAAGTAAACAATTTTTGCCGCACCATTCTTAATTAAATTAAAATATGATTTGTCGTCTTTGTTTAATAACAATTAATGTGGAAAATAGAGTATCTATCTTCACTGCAAGCGACAGTGAAGGTGAATCACAGATTGTAAAACTGATAGCAAAATTTTTCCATTTGGAGGTAAGTCGATGCTGAAAATTTTAGGACAAGATTACTACCTCTGTACTCATTTAGGTAACGCAACATGATGCCATCTCGACAACACTCTGCCAAGATTGTTGGAATCATATAGATGAGTTCCATAAGTTTTGTATCTTTGTGGATGAGAAGCAAAGCACACTGCGGAATGAGTTTCTGGAGGTAAAGTGTGATGTTCTGTTGAATGCAAACGAAGTGGATATTGATGTTGAGCAAAATGAGGAGTCGCTATTTGACATTAAAGATGTTCTCGAGGAAGCTATTGAAGTTCACCTGAAATGTGAACCGAATGAAATAAATATATTTGCGGAAACAACACCCAGTCAAGCTGACAAAAATGCAGAACTCTCAGATGGTAAAGTTATTGATTGCTTATGCTTACATACAATAAATGCCTTTTGTTTTTAGACGATATACCGCTTCAGGAGTTAAAAATAAAATTTAGCAAAAGAAAATTTAAAAAAGCTACTAAAATTAAAAATGCTAAGAAAGTTAAACGGTCTTCTATAGTCAAACCAGCTAAAACTATAGTCAAACCAGCTAAAAGAGGAAAACCGTTACAAATCATTAAAAAACTATGCTCATTAACAGCTTTTGAAGATAAAGATAGTGACCACGAAACCGAGTGTAAAAAAGATGACTATGAATCCGAGAATAAAAAAAACGATGACTATGAACCCGAGACAGATATTCAGAGTGATGCACAAGCATCTGAAAACGAAAAAACACTTCCGTCCACATCAACAAAAAGAAAACGAAAAAACCAACTGTCAAAAAAGCCTAGTTGTGCCGAAGCCGAAGATATGGATGTCTTCATTTCTCAAAATATGCAATTGAAATGTGATCTTTGTGATGTGCACTTTGAAAAGTTTAGTGAAGTGCGTCCGCATTTCAGAAATCAACACAAATGCCGTGAATATATAAAATGCTGTGGCAGACGTCACAACAAGCGTATGGATCTTTTCGAACACATCAAATGGCATTTTGACCCCGAATATTTTAAGTTAATGCAAAAGTCTTAAAAAAATTTATATTTATTTTAACAAATGTTTATTTAAGGTGCGAGAATTGTGGAAAGCTGATGAAAAATCGCTACTGTCTAGCGGTGCATAAACTGACCAAGCATCTGAAAGATGAAGATTTAGCATACAATTGCGAATACTGTGATAAACGTTTTGCTCGGCCATCTATGCTCAATAATCATGTTAAAACTACTCACGAGGCTAAACGAATTTTTGCTTGTGAACATTGTGATAAAAGGTAAAAGCCATACAAGTGTTATTTTATTTTTTTCAACGCACGTGAATTGCTGCAACAGCATTAAACAACTATCTTAACCATTGATGTAACCCTTAATTCTAAGTAAAATTATTTTAAAGTTTTTATTAATTAATTTAAATTACAGTTTTTTATTGAAACATGCCTTGATTAAACATATACGTTCCATACATGACAATATTTTTCCGCATGTTTGCGATGTTTGTGGCATGAAATTCAAATTCAAACCCTCATTTGAAACTCACGTACTTGAACATCAGGGCATTATTGCGCCACCTGCTAAATGTCCTGTTTGCGGCGAATGGGTTAAGAATAAAAATCGTTTACGCCTACATCTGACCACACACAACAAAGTTGATGTGCACTGCAAGTATTGTGGACGAGTTTGTGCTTCATTATCAGCAATGCGTGCACATATCCAATACATGCATCGACGTCCGCCCAGCTATAAGTGCAGTTTCTGTGGAAAATTCTTCAAGACGCCAAAAATATTAAAGGTAATAATTTTAATTTATGTACAGAATATGAAAAATTATGTGTTCACTTCGCTAGGAGCACGTCGCCACACACACTGGTGAAAATCTGTACAATTGTCCTCATTGCATCAAAGAGTTTCGCTCTAGTGCCAACATGTATGTTCATATAAAACGCCAGCATACGCAAGAGTGGTTGGCCGCTCAAGTTGTGCGTACCAAGACACCGCCGAATGTAGAAAATAGTTAGTAGAAAAATATGAAATTATGAAGGTAAAGTTTTTATTTTTATTTCATGTTCAAAATGCCTAATAATTTGTAAATAAAACGTTTGTATATATATATTAATGCAGCATATGGAATTTGAAAAACGCAGTACTATAAAAATTTTTTAAAATGTTGCGACTGCTGTCACCAAACAGTTATTATAGAGTTATGAGCAAAAACAAACTTATTGCACTGGAATAATGTGGCGCAGTCAATATTGCGTTATAAGTACTTAAAAATGAAATACTAAAAAACATATCCATTAAAAGAATATATAAAGTACAGTTAATATTAAATGATTTGTGCAATTTTTCCATTATTTTTGTTTAAGTTCGTTTACTTAATTGTTATTACTTCTATAATAGATATAAAATTATGTTGAAACATTGAAGAAAAATAATAAAACAAAGGTTAAAATAATTTTAATTATTATCTGATTTCTTCTGGTGAGCTTTATCAACTTCTATGTGATGAATTTCATTTAAAAATCTAGATAAAACTGAAATTTTGAACCCGACCACCTCAGATATCGATGAAATAGCTAAATTTGATCAATACAAAAAAACCCTCATTTTTAGAAATTACTGTTTTGCGATTTTTTGGACGTGGCACAGTGGGAAAGTTTTCGAAAAAACGCGAAAATGGTCGAAAAGAGCTCCATTCAAACTGCAATAACTCAGAATCGGCTGAACCGATTTCCATGATCTTGATATCATTAAAAAGATATTTTAACAGGCTTTATGACACGTTTAAAAAATAAAAAAAATTACACTGTAAAAAATTTTATAACAAAAAGAAAATTTTACCAAACGAAAAAACCAAAAAGATCAAGGGTTGTTTTACAGTGTATTACTTTTTTAGAAAGGTTTATCCTTCACCTATAACATATCAAAAAATAAAAATGGGTTCTTTTTTAGTTTTTTTTATATAATTTTTTAAGTAGTGGCACTTCTAGTAATTGCCCATATATTTTTATATTGAAGCCACGAAAAATAGCCAAACATCTGTTATATTACTGAGAAGTGTTCAAATTTCAGTTATATTCAAAATATACTTATAATGTGCAAAGATTATTGATATAATATGCATAAAAGAAAATTATGTATGTATACAGGTAAAAAAATAAACATTGTCCCAGAAAAATTATGAATATGTTTTAACCCCAAAAAGTTCTTGCGGCCGTACCAGCCCAAACCAATAAGTATACAGGTAAGCGCATAAAATGCTTACTGTAACTGTGTTTCTAGGATTAGCAAAATAAACACACTGCAGGTACCCCTAATTAAAGAATTGATTTTAAAATTGCATTAAAAATTGCTATATAAATGCACCTGATGAACGTATCGAAAGTTTTCGAAATAATTCGAATAACAGCGAAAATATCAGGTCACATTCTTACCGAGCGTTTCCACCGCCCGAACGAACGAAGAAATCATCGCGAACAAATCGTCGCGATGAATTCTTCGTTCGGTCCAACTGTTTCCACCGCACGAACACAAGTTGCGAACATTGGTAAGTCGCCATCTTGTTCGTTCGTGCAGTGGAAACACTTAAATTCAATGCTTGCGAGCATCAGCGTTGATCAATTTTTGTTTATGCAAACGTACTAAATTTGATTAATTTTTACTACTTTTATGCCTTTTAATTTAGGTTTTATGTAAGTATTTATATAAAGAATTTATTATATAAAGAATATTATATAAATAATTTGATTATATAAAGTGCTAATAATGTAACAAAGTAAAAGAAAGTTCTTTTGCGTTAAATTTTCAATATATTTTCTTTCTTTTTTGTTTTTCCTACGTTATTAACTACCATTTCAACAAATCTACTACCTATGCGCAAATAAGCACTGGATTCGCCCAAAAAGATCGAGCGTCGGCCGATCAGAGCGAACGAAGAAATCTTCGTTCGTTCGTGCTGGAAAAGTGTTTACACTGCGCGAATAGCGCTCGCGAGCATTCTGTAAAAAACCAATGTTCCGAACCTTGGTTCGGACAAAACTGTTTACACCGCCTGAACGAACGAAGATTTCTTCGAAAATTATGTATGTATACAGGTAAAAAAAATAAACATTGTCCCAGAAGAATTATGAATATGTTTTAACCCCAAAAAGTTATTGCGGCCGTACCAGCCCAAACCAATAAGTATACAGGTAAGCGCATAAAATGCTTACTGTAACTGTGTTTCTAGGATTAGCAAAATAAACACACTGCAGGTACCCCTAATTAAAGAATTGATTTTAAAATTGCCTTAAAAATTGCTATATAAATGCACCTGATGAACGTACCGAAAGTTTTCGAAATAATTCGAATAACAGCGAAAATATCACATTTACAAAATAGTTCAACAATTCTAACATTTTTTAAATGTTTACAAATAAAAAACCATCAACAATTGTTTATATTATTTGCCATGTTTTTATTAATTTGTGTTTTATTTTATTTACATTTTTTTTAAGTTAATTATTTGTAAGAAATTTTGCGCTGCTCAAATTTGGCACAGTCAGAATATCTGCGCACATGTACAGACGTTTCATTTATCGGAATGAATGAATGAAAGCCTTGAGTTCCTGTTTATATTTTCAATGAGTTCGTTGCTTTCGATGTTTGCATTACGTCTGGTACAAGTTGGAAGTTCATCCAATTCTTCGCTAATTTCATCGCTGGGAGTTGTTGGTAAATAATTTGAGACTTCATTCCGCTCCACGTTGGATTCATTACGACTGCGCGCTTTTCTTAGTGTATTCCGGCAAGTTTCGCAAATACGGCTACAATGAATGTTGGCGACAGCTGGAAAATATTCAATTATATTTGCAGCCTCGTTTTCACTTATTTTACGAAGCGAAGCGCAACACTTATTGGATATTTTTATGCATCTGTACTTATTGTTTGAATTCATATTCACTCAAAATTTTAAAATATACACGTAAAAATTGTAATGGGATATCTTGGCTTCTCGAAACGGCTTATAATTATGAATTTGGGTATGTTCATCAGGTGCATTTATATAGCAATATTGAAGGCAATTTTACCCCCCGTCTCGACAGGCAATAAACCATTGCCATTGCCATTGCCAATGCAGACCGCTCAATTGCCATAGTTGGCAATATATGGCAAGCAATATTGCACAACATATATTGCTAACATGGAGTTGGCAATGCAGCTGTCACTTTTCTTTTCGACCGCCATTTTTGATTATTCGACTAGTTGAAAACATTCAAATGGAGTGGAGTGCTACTGAAATCTATAAAATTATAAATTTATATAGGCAGTTTGATTGCTTGTGGAATTTTAGAAGTCCAAATTACAAGCGAACCGACTTAAAAAATAATGCCTGGCGGGAAATAGCAAAAGAATTGCAAAAGGACATATACGAAGTTAAAAAAAATGAAACATTTGAGAACTGCTTATCTTGCTGAAAAAAAAAAGTAGATTGCAGCAAGAAATCGGGCTCCTCGGTAGAATATATATATGAGCCTCATTTATTCTATTATAGCGAAATGAGGTTCTTGGATGTGGTTTTAGTCTTGCGAAGAACAACAAGCAGTCTGAATGCGGTAAGTTGATGAAAAAGTTGTCTCTCACAAAGATTTAATTTCTAAACATATGGTTATTATTTTAACAGGAAAGTACTGAAGTGGCAATGGAACCCGCCATAGATTTGGATTCCACATTAATAGAGGAAAACATAGATACGTCAACGTCTATGAATTTTGTTGCCGTGTCATCACCATCACCACCTATAAATTTGACGCCATTGCCATCCACTTCTCCAGCCGATTCATCACATTCCTCATCCTCAGGCTCTCGTAAATTTCCTAACAGAAGATCGTGTAGAGACGCCAAATTTAATAGTGCAGTGGGCGCTTTAATTGTCTCTGCAACCGCCGTGAAAACCGACAATGTCTTCACGTCTTTTGGCAAAACCCTTGCGCTACAATTGCAGCAGTTGCCATTAGCAGAAGCGACAATAACAATGTCGGAAATTCACAATCATGTGATAGAGAAGGTTCTTGCCCATATGAGGAGATCAGAACCTGTAGAAGTTTACCCGAACGATATCTTAGAAGCTGCGTTAAGTGATGCTGATGTTATTTAAAAATTCGTTTTATTATATTTATTTTTATGCATATTTTTTTTTATTTTCATTTTTCTTTTGCCTTAGTTTTAAGAATAATGAAGTGATATTTTGGTTTTTTTTTGTTATATATTGAACTGCCTTTGAAAAAAAAGATGAAAAGTAAAATAAGAAGTATTTTTGATGAGCAGATAAATTATTTATTTCACGTGCAGAACAGCAACTTGCTTTTTTATTGTATTCCACTGATATGGAACGTCGCCATCTGTAACGCAATATTTGCGAACGTTTTCCCTCATCTGGCACGCGTACTTGTATGTCTCCTGGTCTTGAGTTGGAAGAGCTGACACAGTTTCCGGAAAATTTGCTTCATACCTGTCTTGTCCAGGCATTTGAGGTTCCGAAAGAGGTTGCGTAAGAAAATTGTGGAGTATACAGCACACTTTTACAAGCAAATCGCATGTTTTCACAGATACCTCGATAGGCCGATGAAAAATGCGAAATCGAGAGACGAGTCTTCCGAACGCCATTTCAACTGTCATTCGCGCTCTACTCAAGCGGTAATTAAAAGCCTCCTGTGAGGTTTCTAGATTTGGATTTCTGTTATATGCCTTCATTAAATTTCGATGTAGACCAAATATGTCGTCACCAATAAAATAAAAAGGCGTTTTAGTCACTTGTCCTTTTAAAGGCCTCGCAACTGGTAAGTTCAGCTTTCCCGTTGTTTAAGCGTCGTACAGTGAACTATTCTTATAAACAACGACATCTGATGCTCTTCCGTTACCACCGACATCGATGTAAATAAATCTGATATGTGCATCCACGACAGCAAGAAGAACAATGCTAACGAAACCTTTATAATTGAAAAAGTCGGACCCAGAATGAGACGGAGCTTTTATACGTATGTGCTTTCCATCTATAGCACCCAGCGTGTGCGGAAATTGCCAAAAAAAATTAAAATCATTTGCTACTGCGAGCCACTCAGTGTCAGTTGTAGGTGTCTGTAAAAAAGGAACTCATTAGTTAATGAGCTTAAAAAATAATCTAAAAAGTACCTTCATATGTTGATCCTGCATAACTTCAATTATGGCTTGAAACACTTCCGGTAAGAACGTACTAATTGTTTTTCGGGAAATACGGGACAGGAACTCTAGTGACCGGAATGAATCTCCGGTAGCTATATAACGCAAAGTAATTGCAAGACGAATTCTTGCAGATAGAGCACATCGCATTGGAGTATCATGCTTTTCAATTTTTGGCCCAACCTAGTGGTTATATGAACATTATTTAATGAAAGCAAAAATCAGGTCAGATGAAAAGGCATATATTTACCAAACAGAGAATATATTCGAACTTATCAATGGTCATTCGGGAAAAATTTTGGAATTCCTCGCTCTTTTCCCACAAAATATCTTTCATAAGGTGAGTTTCCAAATTGTGCAGTTCCCGTTTTTCCAAAAATGGATTCACCCAAAATCTCGGCTTCTTCCTTTTTTCCTCTTCTTCAAAAAGTTCATAAAGTTCTTTCAAACAATCTAACCGAGCGTTTCCACCGACGATTTGTTCGCGATGAATTCTTCGTTCGGTCCAACTGTTTCCACCGCACGAACACAAGTTGCGAACATTGGTAAGTCGCCATCTTGTTCGTTCGTGCAGTGGAAACACTTAAATTCAATGCTTGCGAGCATCAGCGTTGATCAATATTTGTTTATGCAAACGTACTAAATTTGATTAATTTTTACTACTTTTATGCCTTTTAGTTTAAGTTTTATGTAAGTATTTATGTAAAGAATTTATTATATAAAGAATATTATATAAATAATTTGCTTATATAAAGTGCTAATAAAATAACAAAGTAAAACAAAGTTCTTTTGCGTTAAAATTTCAATATATTTTCTTTCTTTTTTGTTTTTCCTACGTTATTAACTACAATTTCAACAAATCTACTACCTATGCGCAAATAAGCACTGGATTCGGCCAAAAAGATCGAGCGTCGGCCGATCAGAGCGAACGAAGAAATCTTCGTTCGTTCGTGCTGGAAAAGTGTTTACACTGCGCGAATAGCGCTCGCGAGCATTTTTTAAAAAACCAATGTTCCGAACCTTGGTTCGGACCAAACTGTTTACACTGCCTGAACGAACGAAGAAATCTTCGTTCGTTCGGGCAGTGGAAACGCTCGGTAATGCGCGCGCGCAGCGAACTATCTTGTTCGATGTCATTTTGAAAATGGCAATTTCATAACATCAAAAACCCACCCTTGAAATATTGCCATTGCTTGCAATGGATTTTGACAGATGGTATGCAATAATTTATTGCTAGTCGAGTCGTCGGGTTAAAATCAATTCTTTAATTAGGGGTACCTGCAGTGTGTTTATTTTGCTAATCCTAGAAACACAGTTACAGTAAGCATTTTATGCGCTTACCTGTATACTTATTGGTTTGGGCTGGTACGGCCGCAAGAACTTTTTGGGGTTAAAACATATTCATAATTTTTCTGGGACAATGTTTATTTTTTTTACCTGTATACATACATAATTTTCTTTTATGCATATTATATCAGTAATCTTTGCACATTATAAGAATATTTTGAATATAACTGAAATTTTAACACTTCTCAGTAATATAACAGATGTTTGGCTATTTTTCGTGGCTTCAATATAAAAATATATGGGCAATTACTAGAAGTGCCACTACTTAAAAAATTATATAAAAAAAACTAAAAAAGAACCCATTTTTATTTTTTGATATGTTATAGGTGAAGGATAAACCTTTCAGTTCGCAAGTTTTATGGCGCAAATTTAAATTTAGTATTTGAACTCAATTTCGGGTGTATGGCCTCCGCGACTGCGTCTTATGAAGATTATCCGTCGGTTCAATTTTACACCATAGGCGGTCTCATCTCGCCAATATCGCGGCGAATGTTGTTTTCCAACTGTTCAGTCGTATCTATATTATCAGCATGGACCAGTCATTTGCTTGTAACGCTCACCATTGACGGTATAGTTGGCACCATCTTCAGTTTTGAAGAAAAATGGACCAATGATGGGCCGAAGGGCAATCAAACCACACCATACATTAATTTTTTCTTGATGTAATGTAATTTGTAAAAACTCCAAATACGGCAATTTTGCTTATCTATGTACCCATGTAGCCAAAAAGTCCCATCACTGAAGATCATTTGACGGAAAAAATGCGGTTCAACTTCCAATTAATATTATCAGCAAATTCACCGAACGTACGACGCCAACGATGATCTGATGGTTTCAATTTCTGCACAAGTTGCATTTTATATGGGTGTAGGTCAATGTCTTTCCTCACAATCTTCCCCACATGGTTTCTCCATTTGGCTAAAATTTTCTTCTAAGTTAATACCATGCCACCAACAGGCACTGTATTTTTTTTTTTTTTTTTTTTATGTGAAAACCATTTCTTTTGAGTGCGTGCATGATTGTGTCCATTCTTTCTTGGCGATATTTTTGACTTCTTAAAAATCTCTGTTAATCAATTTTATCGACTGTATTAGGATTTGTGTTTAAGATTTGAGTACCCAATTTTTGATCTCTCCGAAAAATCAATGCACATGCTAGGCGAACTTGCCTGTAGGCGTGCAACTTGCACTGCTGCATCAATCTGATCATGCTCCCTGTCAGCAATTTTGAAAGCATCAATTTGTATTGCTTCATGTGCTCGTTCTTTTATTCGATGAAGGGCTTGTAAGTTCGATTGCCGTTTAACTCCCCCTAGAGCATCTTGTTGACCGCAAGGCACTTCAACTTGGTAATAGGTTTGAACAAGCATCCGTTGTCGGATTTTTCGTTGTGTATGTTGCTGTTCTAATCGATCAGGTTCTATTTGTTGACACTTAAGATATGCTGTTAAAAGAGAAAGACTTTTAATAAATTTTGTAAGACACCTGCGACATGTCGTGCATATTTTAGCGCCGATCGCTAAATGCAATTTTATTGATATTGCAGCCGCGACAAGTTCAGGTGTTACGGTTCTTTAATCGCCTATAAACTTTTATTTTTTGTGTGCTGGTTTCCCTAACGGATTGTAAAAAATAAAATATAACTGGCCATCTCAGCCCTTTTAAAGGACTTTTACCTAACTTCTTATGATCAATTGTGTTGTGCGTGTTATTAAGTTTGTACACAATTGACCCATGGTGTTAATTACACCATGAATTGACCGAGAACCGGACCTACAGGTTTAACGCCGACTCCGAACGGAATGTTCTTTTTATCAAGGAGTTTTACATGGCATTTTGATTACTCTCTGAGGTTTGCCATTGTCTGCAGAGAAGTGGCGGCCGTACAGAAAAATTATTTTAATTCAAATAATTTTCTGTCGCTGCTGGGGTTCGAAACCCGGATCTCCAAGGTTCGTTGACATAGAGGCCAAGCACTTTAACAAACTACGCCATGGACGCCACAATCATTTTACTATTTATTTACGCAAAATTCATTTCAAAAATCAATAGGGGTATTAATGATTTAGTGCATTTGCCAGTGCAGTTCATGGTATAATATTACAAGGCATGATACAATTACAAGGTAGGCTCATTTTAAAATGGCTGCTCAATTGTGAAATTTTGCAACAACAAAGCTGTAGAAGCCACAAACGTCAAACGACAAAAGCAACAACAACAACAAAGAAAAATCAGAAGCTATCAGCTGTTTTTGACAACTAGCGCACCCTGCCCTCCAATATGAGCCTACCTTGTAATTGTATCATGATTACAAGGTAGCATTGACAGTTGCTTGAGATACCATCTCCTGTCAAAATATATACTCAAAAAGAGAGCGACCACAATCGGCCGTTGAAAACACAAACAATAGGTCTGTTTCCGTCAAAGATAACAAGATGGGAAACTTCTGTGGGGAATCTGAAATTGCAAAAAGTAAACACACATACCATGGTATAATAATACATGGTAGCATTGACAACTGCTTATTTTCTCTTCAACAGGAAAACATAAACTGTCAAAAACAGCATTTTGTGGAAATACATCAGCAGCTGCTGTGGTTGTTGTTTTTTTTCACTTCAACGTTTTCAACATTGCTTGTGTTTTCAATGGCGGATTATGAGCGCTCTCTTTTTGAGTATATTTTTTGACAGTAGATGATTTCCCAAGCAACTGTCAATGCTACCTTGTATTATTATACCATGGTATATTATTATACCATGGTATATTATTATACCAAGCAACTGTCAATGCTACCTGGTATAATTATACCATGTTATTATACAATGACACATACGAGAGACCCAATTTCACCACAAATAGTGAGGTGAATATATCAGTTTCGGGTTATGTTCCTTAACCTTTCCAACACGTTTGTTATTGATTGGCTTTATAACGAAAACAAAAATAACTAAAGTTCTCTAAATATTTTTATATATGCTATAAATATTTATTTTTGTGCTTTAGCTTCATGTTCAATAAGATTTTATACATAAAAAAACCACATTATTTCCTTACGAAAAGCAAAAAATTTGTGCATGTAACGTAAAGGTTAATAATATCAGCTGGGTGAATTTATGAATGAAATGGTTTTTTTTTCCATTCGTTTGTTAGAAGTAGTGTTGCCAATTTATCCTTCTTAGGAAAGCTTTTAATTTTTCCTTTTTATTAGGTTTTAATTATTTTAGCTGTTTTAGAATGGCAATGCATATATTTCGCTTATAAATCTACAACGATGATTATAGGAAATCAATTGGGTCTACGGAAGTCAAAATGTATAAGTTTGTAAACCTAATTGATTCATAATTTCAATATTCAAATATTGCTCTTAATTTCTTATTGCTATATGAGTCAAAATTAAGTTTTCGGAATATTTCCATAAATGTAACAGGTATTCCCGTAAAATTCAGAAAGGATAAGTAATGATTGAAATTGGAGTTAAAAGTTTGCGGACTGAGCCGTATTAACATAAATGGAAAAAATAATATTTATGGCAAATAATGGGGTAATATGTGACAAATGGAAAAATAAACGTCAATAAAATTGACACTTATAAGAGTCAGTAAGTTAGTAAGTAAGTAAGTAAGTAAGTAAGTAAAACACATACAAATTTATTTTTAAAATTTGGCTCAGATACATCCCGATTGAAAAATTAAAGTATAAAATATTATCTAATTCTAATGTAAAGACCAACAAGTATATCAGTATTACAGTTGATGCAGCAAGAGTATGGTGCAATTCCCTTAATTTCTTGAAACAAATATTCGCTGAAGCCTACTCTGTGGCAAGCACCGTCAAATAGTTGAACGAACTTTTCATCTAAGGTCATCATGACTTTCAACTTATTATATTACGCAAATACATAATCAAAGCAATTTTACAAATTTTATAGATAAAACAAATGCTAGTTCGCCAAAGCAATATTAATTCCAACCAAGCAAATTTTCAAAGAAAACAATGATAGTTGACAACTCTGATGGGATGAAAAATAACAGAACTTTTACAAAACGACCGTGGTGAAAATAAAAGGCCATTTACAAATACAACAAGTGCCAAAATTTGCAAATTTTGTTTGGCGATTAAGAATAAAATAAGAAAATGCATGTAATTATTTGAGTGTTAAACAGATTCCTGTAACACAACTTAAAGATTTAAATATTCAAACACTCAATCCATACATTAGTTTTCTTGTTTGTAAACGAAGTTTCAGCAGAAAATAGCAGAAGAACAAGAGCGTTTCTTTTTTAAATTTCACCTCGAATAGCGGGGGTTTGTGTAAAATAGCGGGGGTTTGTATAAAATTAAAATTTTTCAAAAATGTTGACAAATACAACAATTTAAGAAATTGGCAAACTTTAGACGCATGTATGGACTAAAATAAAGGGACTTAGTAATCAGTTTTGGTTGCAAACAGTTTATTGCAACTCAACTTAAATATTTAAATCATAATAAATAGATTATTTGCATTATTTTCAGGGTTTGCAAAGTGATTTCTTTGAGAGTTTGCGGCCGATGAAGAACAAGAGTAAAATTCAGGGTTGATTTTTCGTCGCACTAATACATGCAAACCTTTTTTGAGGTTATGTTTTTTAAGTTTCCCATCTTGTTATCTTTGGTTTCCGTACACACTTCAAGTTACTTGAAGTTCTTGAAGGCGTTTCTTTACACATTTTTCGAGCTCGAGAGAGAAGAAGAACAAGCAAAATACCACTCTCTCGAGCCTCGAAACTAGCTTCAACTTTACTTGAACCATGGTATAATAATACATGGTAGCATTGACAACTGCTTATTTTCTCTTCAACAGGAAAACATAAACTGTCAAAAACAGCCTTTTGTGGACATACATCAGCAGCTGCTGTGGTTGTTGTTTTTTTTCACTTCAACGTTTTCAACATTGCTTGTGTTTTCAATGACGGATTGTGACCGCTCTCTTTTTGAGTATATTTTTTGACAGTAGATGATTTCCCAAGGAACTGTCAATGCTACCTTGTATTATTATACCATGGCTTGAACAATTTCTTCGAGCACGATAAGAACAAGCATCAAGAAGAACAAGAAAATGTCAAATTGCTGTAAATAAATTTGGCGCTGCTTACGTTTATAGGCAATCAGCTGTTTTGTTGCTTGAAACTCGCTAGAAGTCGTTTCCGTACTTTTGTGAAAATTCTCTCATTTCGACAGATATTAAAATTACTCTCACAGCTTGAATTTTACTTGAACTTTTCATCAAGTTTGTACGGAAACAGACCTAATGTTGAAACTTTGAAGTGATAAAAAAACAACAACTTCAGCAGCTCCAGATGCATTTTCACAAACAACTGTTTTTGACAGGAGATGTTTTCCTGTAGAAGAGAAAATAAGTAGTTGTCAATGCTACCTTGTATTATTAGGTCTGTTTCCGTACTCTACACTGTGTAAGATTTGTGTAAAATGTGTGCAAGAGACTAAAAACGAAATGTGAGAATAGTTGCAAAAGTACGGAAACAGCTTCTAGTAAGTTTCAAGCACAAAACAGCTGATTTTAACTGCAGACGGCAGCACAAAATTTAAAACACTTTCACTCAAATTATTAAAAGCCATTTTTAATGCAAAACTGAACAATTACTTAATTTTTATTTATTATTATTTCTTTATTGTACGTAAATTTCTTTTTAGGCACACAATTTGTGCATTTATTTATCGCAAAACATAAACAATTATGAAATATAATTTGACATTTGCTTCTTCTTATTGATGCTTATTCTTCTTTATGCTTGTTCTTACTTTACTCCATGATACAATTACAAGGTAGGCTCATATTGGAGAGCAGGGTGCGCTAGTTGTCAAAATCAGCTGATAGCTTCTAGTTTTTCTTTGTTGTTGTTCTTGCTTTTGTCGTTTGACGTTTGTGGCTTCTACAGCTTTGTTGTTGCAAAATTTCACAATTGAGCAGCCATTTTAAAATGAGCCTACCTTGTAATTGTATCATGCTTTACTCGAAGTCTCGAGTTCTAGCACTCTCTGTGCACTTTGTGTGCTCGAGAGAGCGATTTTATGGTTGTTCTTCTTCTCCCATTTTAAGCACAGAAAGTACGGAAACAGAAAATAGTGTCCCACAAGTTACACAGTGTGCGTACGGAAACAGACCTATTATACCTATGGTATAATAATACAAGGTAGCATTGACAGTTGCTTGGGAAATCATATACTGTCAAAAAATATACTCAAAAAGAGAGCGCTCACAATCCGCCATTGAAAACACAAGCAATGTTGAAAACGTTGAAGTGAAAAAAAAAAACAACAACCACAGCAGCTGCTGATGTATTTCCACAAAAAGCTGTTTTTGACAGTTTATGTTTTCCTGTTGAAGAGAAAATAAGCAGTTGTCAATGCTACCATGTATTATTATACCATGATTATACCATGAGTGCAGTTGAGAACTTGTGCAGTTCATAGTTGCCAACTTTGTGGGAAAAATATCTTTTGTGGTATTTTTTAATTGCTGTGAGAAAAGGGAACTGCCATGGTATTTTGATGAAGGAATTTCGTGGTATTTTTTAAAGACTGTGGGAATTTCGTGGTATTTTTTTAATTGCTGTGGTATTTTTCAATGCAAAATATACCGTGGGAATTTCTGTGGTATATTTTAATTTTTGGTGTGGGAAAAAGGTATATTTTGTGGTAAAATTGGCTGGCAGCTAGCTACGGTGCAGTTAGGTTTTCGTGAACACGCTCCACTGATTGAAAAATTTATTTAAGGTTGTGTGCTAATAGGAAACTTTTCACTAGTGGTAGAAAAGAAGTTTCAGTTCGGTTGTGTATTAGCGCAAGAATTTAGTTTAATTTGCAAAATTGTTAATATATTCTAAAAATTACCGTATTTTACGCAAAAATTTTCCAATTCTGGTTCCTATGCTGTCAAAAGCACAAAACTTTGAACTTCTTTGTGGTTCACAAACTCACACTTTTTTTTCGATTTTTGATTGTGTCGAAAATTCTCTTGCCGATTTTCAAAATGTATACTATCCCCCGAGGCTACATGAATTTTTGATAATCATTTTCATCTCACAAATGCCAAATATTCTCATTCAGACTTAAAATTTCATCATCCGAGTGAGAAGTTTCCGAATAGCACATGGCCTAAGTATGTCTTGTTTGTCAAAATCAGCAGTTTGTTATTGTTATCGGATTGCAAAAGAAAAGATTTCATAAACTAATTATGTTTAATTACGAAACGAAAAAAGTTTTTAAACAAAAATTATTAATTTTGGGAATGTTTGTCTTTATTTTTGCCATCCAGCTCTAATTGAATATTAATAATAATTTACAACTTGACAATTAATGATGTACAATATGTTTTGTACAAAAATACCTAGTACCCAATTATATATTTGGCTCAGTTTGCCGCACTATAAATTTCCTATATAACTAGTTTTGGTAGAGCCGGCATAGACAATTATGATAGTAAAAAAATTTAATTATTTAGATAAGATAGTTTTTTTATGTATTTGTAACACTCATTGCAAGCTCAAAAAATTCTTTGGAACTGCAGGAACATCAGCTGGTTCAAATATAAACAAAGCGTTATTTTGTGGGTTAAAGGTAGTTATGACAAGAAAAGACGTGAACAAGCAAATTTTGGAGTATTTAGTAGACATTTTTTGTTTTCAGGTGGCTCAATTTCCATTTCAAAATATCCCACTTCGCATCAATGCAGGTCAATGGTCCATTTCTTATTGGATTAAGTGCGCTTAAATGTTTTTATTTTCCATTTTGACCCATCAAATGTCAGCTGGTAATAAGCACATGCACGAAATCTCTTTATGCACCAGGATTGACGCTGTGCATTTGTGGAAAATAGGAACATGTATATATGTATATTTTGCGAAAAATCATTAATACTCGTATTGTGCTCATGCTCAAATGCACAGCCAAATGCATTGAGTCGTGAATACCACTAATGTTGAAAACGTTGAAGTATTTCTGGCGTCTCCATACGCAATGATGGCACTGCACCAGGCATCAATATTATTCTATATATTGATGCCTATTGATGATGGTACTGCACCAGGCATCAATATTCTTCTATCAATATTCTTCCGTAAAATGTTTTCTTCTTCGCAAACAAACGAATTTTCTGTGAGCATCAAACTACAGGCATCATTCCACCTCTGACTATGAGTTTCGTTTTTAGGCACTAAATAAAATTTAAAATAACGGATTGAAAAACTATTCACACAAATCGCGATTTTCCACCACTTTCATGATTTTAAATGTTAATTTCTTTACGATTTGCTAATTTAAACGCGCAATAATTCTTATTGAATTTTTATGTTTGTTTTTGACACTTACTTATCTCACAAACAATTTTTTTACAACAGATGTTTTCTTGTAGAAGAGAAAATAAGCAACTGTCAATGCTACCTCATAATTATTATGCGATGGATTATCTTAATTTTTAATTATTGTGTCATAAAAAATCTTGAGAAAATATGAAAAACTTCATGAAATATTGGAAGACTGGATTGGACTAACTTGTAAGAAAAATATCACACGAGACCTAAAAAATTACACACTGAATTAAAAAATAGCACGGGAATTCACACATCCCATGATATTCCTGAATAGGATTTATCCCACAAATCTGGCAACTACGCCATGTGTTTATATTTGTTTACTTTATTCTGTTGAATTATTTTCTGTGAAGATATGATTTGTCGTCTTTGTTTAATAACAATTAATGTTGGAAACAGAATTTCTATTTTCACTATAAGCGACAACGATGGTGAATCACGGATTGTTAAATTGATAGCAAAATTTTTCCATATTGAAGTAAGAGTATACAATACATTTTGGAGTCATAAAAATAAATAAATCTTTCATGTAGGTTACCCAGCAGGACTCTATCTCGACAACACTCTGTCAGAGTTGCTGGAATCATATTGATGAATTTAACAAGTTCTGCATTTTTGTGAACGAGAAGCAGAGCACGCTGCAGAATGAGTTTCTAGAGGTAAAGTGCGATGCCATACTACATGCAGATTTACTAAACTCTTCAAACGAGCAAAATGAGGAATCGCTATGCGAAATGAAAGATGTACTCCAGGAAGCCTCTCAAGTTCAGCTTAAATCTGAACCGGAAGAAGTTAATATATTTGAAGACACAGGACTCGGCCATGCTGATATTGATGTTAGGCTCTCAGATGGTAAACTTTTAAAATACTTTACTACCATAATTAATGCATTTAACAAATAGACGATATACCGCTGCTAGAATTGATAAAAAGATGTAGTAAAAAAGATAATTTGAAAAAAGCAACTAAAATTAAGCCAACTAGAAAAATTAATTCAGCTACTAAAATTAAGCCAGCTGCTAAAATCAAACAAGCCACTAAGAAAACGACTAAGAAAGTAACACCGTCTGGAAAAATTGAAAAACTACGCTCGTTATTACCCCCTATTATAGATGATGATATTGATCCTAAAGATAAAGAAGAAGAAGGCTTTGAATTCGAAACAGATATTAAAAATGATAAACAAACACGCGAAATCAACGAAGGAGATCAACAAATTACATCTGCGGACAAAAAACGGAAAACAAAATATCCCCTTAAGTATCCCCAAATATCCACAGAAGATAAGTATACCTTCATTTCTCAAAATATGCAAATGAAATGTGAGCTCTGTAATGAGAGCTTTGATAAGTTTTGCGAAGTGCGATCGCATTTCAGGGCTCAACATAAATGCCGCGCTTATATAAAATGTTGTGATAGGCGTCATAGCAGGCTGCAGGATCTTTTTGAACACATAAAATGGCATTTTGATCCAGAATATTTTAAGTAGGTATAACACACAGAATACATATATATCATATGTTTTATGTTTATTCAAGATGCGACATATGTGGAAAGCTCCTTAAAAACAGCGTCAGTTTGGATGTGCATAAATTAAACTATCATTTCAAAGAGGAAGATTTAGTCTATGATTGTAAATATTGCCAAAAACGCTTTCCGCGCCCATTTCTGCTTAATAATCACGTAAAGAGCACTCATGAGTCCAAAAGACCCTTCGCTTGCCAACATTGCGATAAGAGGTAAATAATTTTTTTTTTATTCTTGTTTGTCGAATTCCACCTCGTCGCTATTGTAGATTTGTATTAAGGAATGCTCTGGCTACGCATATACAATCAATGCACGAAAATATCTTCCCGCACATCTGCGATACTTGTGGCATGAAATTCAAGTTTAAGCCCTCATTTGAAAAACACGTACTTGAGCATCAGGGCATCATTGAGCCACGTGTACAATGTCCCGAATGCGGCTATTGGGCTAAGAATAAAAACTGTTTACGACTACATTTGAACACTCACAATAAAGCTGATGTTCTCTGTAAGTATTGTGGAAGAGTTTGCGCTTCACTATCGGCAATGCGTGCACACATATGGCACGTGCATCGACGTCCACTAAGTAATAAATGTACTTTTTGTGAAAAATCCTTCAAGAGACCTAAATCTTTAAAAGTAAGTATTTGAAATAAAAAATTGACTATCTGAATAAAATTCTTTGTTTTAGGAACATCTTGCCACTCACACCGGTGTAAGTTTGTACAACTGCCCGCACTGTATTAGAGAGTTTCGTTCTAGTTCAAATATGTATGTGCATATTAAGCACAAACATACACAAGAGTGGTTGGCTGCACAAAATGGGCAAACAAAAACACCGCCGAATTTAGAAAATAGTTAAAATGTGAATTTATTTAATGTTAGGTTTACATATTCTCTGTATATATCAAAAGGCAAACAATCCATAAATAAAAACAATGTATTTAAAAAGAATGCAAAATTATAAGGACATGATTTTTTAAGTTGAAATAAATTGATTAAAAAAAGTATTAACTTTTAGGTTTTAATAAGATTATGAAGGAAAACTGAAACAAATATTTGAGGAAATATAATAAAAAATAATAATTGATAAAATAATAATTGACATTGGCGTCCGTGGCGTAGTTGGTTAAAGTGCGTGGCCGCTATGTCAACGAACTTGGAGACCCAGGTTCGAACCCCAGCAGCGACAGAAAATTATTTGAATTAAAATAATTTTTCTGTACGGCCGCCACTTCTCTGCAGACAATGGCAAACCTCAGAGAGTAATCAAAATGCCATGTAAAGCTTCTTGAGAACAAGAACATTCCGTTCATCGCCGTTCGGAGTCGGCTTTAAGCCTGTAGGTTCCGTTCTCGGTCAATTGTGTACAAACTTAATAATACGCACAACACAATTGATCATAAGAAGCTAGGTCAAAGTCCTTTCAAGGGCTGAAATGGCCAATTATTTATTTTTTTTTTTTAATAATTGATAAAATAAAATTTTATTGAACAAAAAGTGCTTAGAATTTGTCAAAATATAAGTTACAAATTAAAAATAAAAAATTTTGACATTTATAGATTTTTGAGTTTGGCCATTTTTTGCATAATTCAAAAATATCAGAAATGTTTTTTTTTTTAATTTGAACTTTTATTTTGACAAATTCTAAGCACTTTATGTTTAATAAAATTTTATTTATCAATTATCATTTTTTATTATATTTTTTAAAATGTACCTTATTTTTTAATAACAAATCGTTTAAGTTTGAACATTATGAAATTTACTACACACAAAAAATTGTCACAGGGGCGGTTGTTAAGAAAAACGTTTGCTCCAAACATAAAACAAAACAAAGCATACATATTTCTTTTTCATAAATCGCACCATAAAAAATTTATAACACCAACGCGTGAAATATAATCAAAATTTTAAAAGAAAAATTCTAGCAGGCAAAATTTAAACTATAAAAATTCAAACAATAAAAATTCAAACTTAAAAATTTTAAATTAAATTTTTGACGATGAAAACACCGCTCCTGAGTTTTTTTGATATAAAATTAAATTTCGGGTACATTCGTTTATATGCAGCACATGGTATAATAATATAAGGTAGTATTGACAGTTGCTTGGGCAACGACCATCTGTCAAAAAAAATGTCTAGAAAGAGAGCGTTCAATTATTTCTTATGTTTTCGCCATTTTTTATGTTTCAGCGCTTGCAAATAACCAAACATTTTCTTACAAAATATTGCCTATTTTATTTAATCAATAGTGAATTATTATTACTACAACGAAGATAACTTGTGAACTTTGTGTTATTAAGTGCAAACATAAGAAAAAATGTTGAAAACGTTCAAATGTAGCAACCTCAGCAGCTGCAGATGCATATGGACGAAATTAAAGAAGTTTCCAATTATTATTAAAACACCACGGCTGGAAAACGTTAAACACATATCACACATAATTTTTTCACAACTTTCATTATTATAATTGTGTATTTAACGCACATATTTTGCGGAATTTATTTTTTTTTACATTCGTTTAATTCTTGTTGCACGAACAACTGTTTTTGACAGATGGTCGTTGCTTTGTTGCTGAGAAAATCTATACTTGTCAATGCTACCTGTATAATTGTATCATGTATGCAGCAACAACGTATATAAATATGGCTGCAAAGAAAACAAGGGCTCTCATCACGTATGATGAGAATCGTTTGACGATATCGTCTTGACGACAGTTTAACTTCACGTAACTCTAAAACTGTAGTATCGTCTTTACGATATCGTTTTGCTTGCTTCATGTATGGCTAACAGCTGATCATTGCTATCGTCTGAACGATTGATTTGAAACGATAGTAAATTTGATATCGTCTTGGCTTATTGTGTTATTGAAAATCGTGAAAGAAATTAAATTTAAATGTTTCGGATATGAAATTTCATTTTTTTTTTATGAGCGATGATGAGTGTGAAGAAAAAACTAAATTGCTGCGACAAAGAAAGATTCTTAAAGATAAATCAAATCCTTTATATCTTCGAAATAAAAAAGTATATATGTGACCCGGTCTACGAAAAGGGACCTTCGGTGTAAAAACAAGTTTTCGAGAAAACAGCTGTTTGTAAACGTTTAATTGTCGCACACTGAATGGCGTCTTTTCATTTTGGAAAATTCCTGACAAACTTCTTTACGAGTTGGAAACTTCTGCTTTGCGCCATTAGAAAGAGCACACATTAGTCTATCCGAATCGCCAAAAAAGTGAAAAATGATATTTTCACACCGAAGGTCCCTTATCGTAGACCGGGTCACATATGGTAAAAATACTAATTTATTTATTTTTTGTAACAAATTAAGCTTTGTTTAGCGCTTTCGCTTGTCGAAGGAGCCATTTTTGTCTGTATTAAAAACAATTGACCTTCAAAGTGAAAATAGTTCGAATGCAATGATTGTGAGCATATTTGTTAACTTATAACAAAACTTAAACAAATTATAAATGTTTAAAATTGTTCAACAGATTTGCGATCATAAAATGCGGCCAATGGCAATAAATGGAAGATTTACCGAAAGTTCGCATCATTCCTTGGTGTAGAGGCATTTAGAGATACTTTTACAGATGGTGCTGTAGGGAATAATCACTAAATAAAAAAATATTTTAAGTAGTCTTTTATTGAGAAAAAATACGTGTTATTTTATTCTGAAATGATAGTACAAAAATATAGTTGTTACAAATGTGAAGTTGCGAATCTGAAATCCTTACTGTTCAAGATATCAAAAAACACTCAATAGGAATTTGGCGTGGATATCATTATTGTTCTTGTTACTATATTTAAAAAAAAAAAATAAAAAATAAATAACTGGCCATTTCAGCCCTTGAAAGGACTTTGACCTAGCTTCTTATGATCAATTGTGTTGTGCATGTTATTAAGTCTGTACACAATTGACCGAGAAATGGACCTACAGGCTTAACGCCGACTCCGAACGGCGATGAACGGAATGTTCTTATTCTCAAGAAGCTTAACATGGCATTTTTGTTACTCTCTGACAACTTGCCATTGTCTGCAGAGAGGTGGCGGCCGTACAGAAAAATTATTTTAATTCAAATAATTTTCTGTCGCTGCTGGGGTTCGAACCTGGGTCTCCAGGTTCTTTGACATAGCGGCCACGCACTTTAACCAACTATGCCACGGACGCCACAGTTGGTTACTAGTTACTATATTTACGTAGTTTTATTTTTGTGAGGAGTACAAATTCGGCAATTCAGCACAGCATATAGTTCCAATTAGGCAATGGGATGTAATAGTAAAAATATTTAATTTTTCAGATTTGCACTTCACATTTGTAACGACGATATAAAAAAATTCTTGTTGAAAACTAATAAAAGTGAACTTTTATATGCATATCTTTAGTAACTTGAATCATTTATTTTTTAATATTTATAAATTAATGCTCAAAATAATGCTAAAACTATGTTAATGTTACACGAAAATTTTCAAAATGTGATCTTTATTTGTTTACGAGATAGAGAACCTTATGTGCAACAGCGCACGCTGCACGTGCAAGCCGAGCAGTGTTTTTTATAAGTTCGATTGTTTTTTATAAGTTCGGATTCTAACCGGTCAGTTTATGCATGCGCTAATTGCGGTGCTCTATGGTTTTTCAGTGACTTTTAAACTTAAAAAAAAGTTACAATGAACGAGACGATAACGATAGTCTTATATGAATCAAACTGTTGACGATATCGTCAGATAGTATCGTTTGAACGATGATCGTTTTGAAAGTTACGTGATGAGAGCCAAGGCAACGAAATGATAAATTAATCTCTTTCACACTAGTGTAGTATTATGTTGAACATGAACATGGTATAATAATACATGGTAACATTGACAACTGCTTATTTTCTCTTCAACAGGAAAACATAAACTGTCAAAAACAGCTTTTTGTGGAAATACATCAGCAGCTGCTGTGGTTGTTGTTTTTTTTCACTTCAACGTTTTCAACATTGCTTGTGTTTTCAATGGCGGATTGTGAGCGCTCTCTTTTTGAGTATATTTTTTGACAGTATATGATTTCCCAAGCAACTGTCAATGCTACCTTGTATTATTATACCATGGAACATGAACAGTCATATTTTTTAAAAAAAGGCTGGCAACATATCTTACGTAGAATTAATAAAAAACGTTTTACAACACTGCATATTCTTTGACATTTTATGTTGATACTATTTTTCAGTTTTGTAAAAGTAATAAACAATTTTTCTACCTAGCAATAATTAGTTAAAAACAAATATGATTTGCCGTCTTTGTTTAATAACAATTGATGTAGACAACAAAGTTTCAATATTCACTGCAAGCGAAAATGATGGCGAATCACAGATTGTAAAACTGATAGCAAAATATTTTCATTTGGAGGTAAGTGCATCTCAACGGGATTACAAATCAAAAGATGAACCTATATTTAGGTAACGCAGCATGATGCCATCTCGACAACTCTCTGCCGAGATTGTTGGAATCATATCGATGAGTTCCACAAGTTCTGTATTTTTGTGGATGAGAAGCAGAGCACGTTGCGAAATGAGTTTCTGGAGGTAAAGTGCGATGTCTTGTTGCATACAGATGAACAAAATGAGGAATCGCTTTGCAACATGAAAGATGTACTTCAGGAAGCTCTTGAAATGCAGCTTAAATGTGAGCCAGATGAAATTAATATATTTGAAGAAACTGCTAGCAGTCAAGTTGATAAAGATGTGGAGTTCATAGATGGTAAAGTTATAAACGAATTAATTCTAGCTTGCTGTTGATCTTATGTATAATTTCATATCTAGACGATAATCCGCTTCAAACGTTGAGAAAAAGAAGTGCCAGAATTAAAACATTAAAAAAGGCTACTAATATCGAACCGACTAGAAAAACAAAAACTAAAATAAAAGCTGTTAAAAAAAGAAAACTAGTTAAAAACATAAAACCGACTGAAAAAATAAAAGTAAAAAGAAATAAGCCCACATACAAAACTGAGGATAATAATGATGGCAACTTTGAAACTGAAGATAAAGACGATGATGACTATGAATCCGAGGATAAAAAAGATGATGACTATGAACCCGAAGATGATGATGATGAATATGAACCAGATGTAGATATTCAAAATGATGGACAATCGCTAGATCTCAGTGAAGAAGAGCAATCGTCTACATCTGCAAACAAAAAACGGAAAACTAAATATCCCCAAAAGTCAAAACCCACCGAGTCTCAAGAAGAAATGGATACCTTTATAGCTCAAAATATGCAAATGAAATGTGACCTCTGCGATGTGCACTTTGCAAAGTTTTGTGAATTGCGTTCCCATTACAGGGGTCAACATAAACGCCGCGAATATGTTAAATGTTGTGGCAGACGTCACGGCAGAGTGAGGGACCTTTTTGAACACATTAAATGGCATTTTGATCCAGAATATTTTAAGTGGGTTGTTTTAAAAATGAATTTCAGCATCTTATTAAAACTTAATATTTTGTAAATATATTTAAGGTGCGATGAGTGTGGAAGACTCATGAAAAGCAGTAACAGTCTGGAAATGCATAAAATTACGAAGCATCAGAAAGAAGATTTAATTTTTAATTGCGAATATTGTGATAAACGTTTTGCTCGTCCCTATATGCTTAAAAATCACATAAAGAGCACACATGAGGCCAAAAGAAACTTCGCTTGTCAACATTGCGATAAAAGGTAAAAACAAGCGATTTATTTTTATGCGTTGTGAAGTAATTAAGAAATTAAGATAGAATTTTTAAGCTAATATTTGCTCAAATAACAACACAAGTCTAAAACACAGCGAAATAAGGCAGTACAACAACTTGCCAGAAGAAATAAAAAATGCCAGAAATATAAACATTTTTAAACAAAAACTAAATTCATATATTAAAAATCTAAGATAATTTCATATGATATTATGATCTCATTAATGTGATAATTTAAAAAAAAAAAAAAATTGTATATAACAGTCAAGTGTTTATTTATTAGTTTTAAGATTAATTTTATATACTCTGGGAAAAAAAGACGCTGGAACATACTTTTTTGCAAATGCCGTGTTCTAAGTTTTTTTTTTATATTTCAAAACAATCAATAGAGCTGTTTCGTAAAATTGTGGGACAATTTCCTTGTGGGCGTGTTCCCCGTTAGTTTAGCTTTGTGTAAATTTAAAATAAATTGCCACCGACACTACTCCATCTTTCCAGCCTCCAACTGGCTATCATTCGTCTTGCGAATTAACGCAATGCGTCCGCATTTATAATGGGCATTTTGGGCAAGAAAATTTTTGTGGCGAATCGCTTATTAAATAAATTGCTTCAAATAAAGAACATGAACATGAACAAAACTGCCTAAATTTGTAAAGCGGTTAATATTTGTTTAGATGTTTGAAATTTTTGTTTAGATAATTTGAAAGCTCTACTAAGAGCTCTAAAAATTAATTAACTTATTTAGTCTGTGATATTTTAAGCCTCATAAAAAAATCTTTGTATAATCATGTTTTATAAAATTTACTTCCCTTTATTTTCGTTGCAGATTTACATTAAAATATGCTTTGGTTAAACATATACAATCAAGGCATGATAATGTTTTCCCACATATTTGCGATACTTGCGGCATGAAATTCAAGTTCAAACCCTCATTTGACACACACGTACTAGAGCATCAAGGCATCATTGAACCACCTGTACAATGTCCGGAATGCGGAGTATGGACTAAGAATAAAAATTGTTTACGTACACATCTGACCACACACAACAAAGTCGATGTCCACTGCAAGTACTGTGGACGAATTTGTGCTTCACTATCAGCCATGCGTGCTCACATTCAGAAAATGCATCGACGCCCGCCTAGCTATAAATGCACATTTTGCGAGAAACTCGTGAAGACACCAAAAGATTTAAAAGTAAATATTTGAAATGAAACGAATTAGTATTTAAATATAAAAAAACTTTTGTTTTTTTTTTGTAGGAGCACATTGCAACTCACACCGGTGAAAATCTGTACAGTTGTCCGCACTGCACAAAAGAGTTCCGTTCCAGTTCGAATATGTATGTTCATATAAAACGCCTGCATACACAAGAGTGGCTGGCCGCTCGACTTGAGCGACCACGGAAAGCGCCGAATGTAGAAAGTTAAAGTTTTTTATTTATGGTAAGTAGAAAAAGCAATCAGTTATGAAATAACATTGCAATGTATTTATTGATGAATGCAGCAATAGGAAGTTATAACACTCAGCGCTATAAATAATGCAGAACTGTCATGATTACTGCATCAAAATTAATAAAAAGTAATCTGTAAAAATCTGTGTCATAAAGATTTTATATTTTATTCAAGACGCTGCTTTACACAAACGGCTGGCACTATTTTAAGAATGTTAAATATACAGTGGCTCACAGCTTATTTGATACACTACCTTTGCTAAAATTAAAGACCTTTTATTTTAATAATTGAAGAGAACCAAGGAAAAATTTTAACGTCAGCTTATAGAATAATGTATGTAATTCAACTAAGTAAATTTTTTATTTCTCTAAATAGGTATTTAACAACACAAAAGCTAAAATCAAAAAAACACTGGAAAATTTCAAGTCACAGCTTATTTGATACAGTTAATTAAAACTCAAAAATCATATACACTATAGGTTTTATTTTACTTTTAATATTTTGTGTGATATCCCTTTGCCTTAACAAGGGCTTGCATCCGGTTTGGCATTGCATCGACAAGCTTTCGTGTAATGTCTGGTGTTATTTTCTGCCATTCTTCCAGTAGCGCCTTCTTCAATTCTTCTCTGTTCGAGATTTTATTTTTACGAATGTTATTTTCCAATAAGGCCCACAGGTTTTCAATGACGTTCATGTCGGGTGACTGTGCCGGTGGTGTCATCAAGTGAGGACAGTTCCATATGAGCCAAAACTGCACAACTCCCGACTTATGCTTCGGGTCGTTGTCTTGATAAAACCGGAATTTTTCGAGTATACCAAGTTGCTCAGCACTTTGTAGCAAATTGTTCTTCAGTATGTTAAGGTACAGGTTTTTGTCCATTATTCCTTCAATAAAACGCCTTCAAACCATAACGCTATCGCCGCCATGCTTTACAGTAGCTTAGAGGTTCTGCTTGTTTAGTTCTGTATTTGGTTTCCGCCATACGTAGGACATGCCGTCGGAACCAAAAAGGTTGAACTTGGATTCATCGGAAAAAATTACGGTGTTCCAGAAGTCAGAGGTCTTGTAAACATGCTCCTTAGCAAAAACGAGTCGACTTTGTTGATTTTTCTTGCTTATGAAGGGTTTTTTACGAGCTACTCTGCCATTAAAGTTACAGTCGCGAAGCACGCGACGGACGGTTTCTGCACTGCACGACTTACCCAATTCATGCTGTACCTCGGTAGCCAGTTTTGGTGCCGATAACTTCGGATTTGCCTTAATTTTCCGGACATTATATCGCTCGTCACACGAATTAAAAATTTTGTTTGGTGCACTTCTACCCTTATTTTTCACCCGATTCTCGTGAACAAAGCGCTCAACGATATGCTGTACTGTAGACGCACTTAAATCAACATTTTGAGCAATTTTCCGGACCGATTGTCCATTTTTATAATGGCTTAAAACCAACTCACGCTGTTCAATTGTGGTGTGACAACCCATTTTTTAAAAATCTTGCATTGACACTTAGACTTGCGAGATCAAACTAATAATTTGCTGAACCCGACACTGAAAACAACGGTAAATGTAGAGAAAAATAAAACATCGATCAACGTACTGACACTTTAGAGCATATGCGTAAAGAAGAGACTGTGTCAAATAAGCTGAGAGATAAATTTTTGCTCTGTAATTGGTTTTCCTCTCTAGTGGGGCGAGGAGTTATGTTTTTGTGAATTCCGTTTTGTGCATTGTTTTTGATGAATACACGCGTACTAAGCTACATTAAAATTTTGTATATATACTTCTTAGTTTTTAAGCTACAACGATTTTAATTTTAAATCGGGCACTGTATCAAATAAGCTGTGGGCCACTGTAAATAAATATTGATTTTCTTTTTAAAATAAAAAAAAAAAAAAAAAAAATGAAAGTAAGTTTCCAGTTAAAGAAATTTACTATTGTGCATTGAATATTGAAATATTTGTTAAAGTTTTCTCAAGTTTAATTTAAGTTTTTTTAACTTTTGTTGTGCAAATGTACTTATGTGAGTGTATATTTAATATATAAGTTTGAAAATATTAAAAACAAAAAATTATTGAAAGGTTAAATATATTGAGCGACTATTGTTCTATCCTTCGACCTAATTAACAATCGTCGACATGGTATATGTATATATTCTTGGTTATAGCTATTAACTCGTTAAATAGTAAGAATAATTTATATTTTATAAATCCAATAAATTTGAAGAAATTCGAAATAAAGTTGGAAACAATTGTTCCATCACTGATACAAAACACTTATTTTATAATTTTTTTTGTTTTGGTATTTTTTTTGAATTGGAGCGAATTCAGCTTTAGTTTGTTATCCTCCTGGTCAGTGGCGGATCTAGGATTCGCTAAAGGGGAGCTGAAACTACACTTTTGTATGCCAAGGGGGGATAAAACGTCTTTAGGGACATTTTTTCATTTTTTTTCCATACAAAAAATTCTCCAAGGGGGGCTTAAGCCCTTTAAGCCCGTATGTAGATCCGCCACTGCTCCAGGTACCCTGGGTATCATATTTGATACTTGCAATAAAGGCTTCGTGACAACGCCATTTATTGAGTAATAGTCGAGCTTTCTTGTTAAAGTTATAGAATAGACCTCTAGTGATAAATAATAACAGCTTTCGTTATTTAATTAAACTATTTTGTATTAATATGTAAATAAATTTTTCGAAAAAATAAAATCGGCCAGGTGCGATGGTTTCAAAACCGTGGCCCCTTCCTGCAAGAGCGAAAACGGGTATCTAGTGACAGATATCCAGCGTTAACTGATGATGTTTAGGGAACACATCTCAAAGCTCCTGAATAGCGACGCTGACAACAATCCAATCCCGTCAATAGAGTTGATATCACGAAACCCCAATTGCGGATGACATCGTTGATGTTTCGCTCTTCGACTATAATGAAGTTTTAACAGTTACAGCTAAACAACAAAGCCGCAGGAGCCGAGCCGGCAAAGCTCTATTTAAATTAAAGCTTCTTGCAATGCAATCTCTAATATGGTTAGAGAAATGCATTCCAAACGATTGAAAACTCAGAGTGATAAGCCCAATCCACAAGCAAGGCAATACCAATATTTGTGCCAATTACCGTTGAATAAGTCTTCTTAATATCACAAACAAGGTCTTGTCGAGGGTATTCTGTGAAAGACAAGCTTTGTAAACTAGCTAATGGGGGTCTTATAAGTGTGGCTTCATACCTGGCAAATCTAGACCCTAGACAAACATAGAGAGACTTTGTGCAACACCAGCAGCACAGTTAGAATCGAGAAGAACCTCTCCCCTTCTTTCGATACCAAACGAGGTTTCAGACAAGGTGATTCTTTATCATTCGACTTTTTCAACCTAATCATGAAGAAGATCATTCGAGCTGCTGTTCTGAGATGCAGTGGCAAGCTATTTTACAAGAGTATTATGCTGCATGAAGTATGCTGATGATCAAGTCAGTCAAGTCAGTGTACTATTCTCTAAATAAGCGAAAGAGTTGAGTCGATTGGGTTTTGCGGCGAACGCAGATAAACAACATCACAACATTTCCTAAGAGCTAGTTAAGGACTTCGTCTACCTGGGATTCGGTATAAACTCCTTCGATGATGTTAAAAAAAAAAAATAAATAACTCGCCATTTCAGCCCTTGTAACGACTTTGACCTAGCTTCTTATAATCAATTTTGTTGTGCGTGTTATTAAAGTTTGTACACAATTGACCGAGAACCGGACCTACAATGTTTAACGCCGACTCCGAACGGCGATGAACGGATGTTCTTGTTCTCAAGAAGCTTTACGTGGCATTTTGATTACTCTCTGAGGTTTGCCATTGTCTGCAGAGAGGTGGCGTCCGTACAGAAAAATTATTTTAATTCAAATAATCTTCTGTCGCTACTGGGGTTCGAACCCGGGTCTCCAGGTTCGTTGACATAGCGGCCACACACTTTAACCAACTACGCCACGGACGCCTTCGATGATGTTAGCATTACGATGAAACGAAGGATAACTCTTGCCAACAGGTGTTAATTTGGGCTGTTAGGTGTTAGGTGACGGTCAACGCAAAAGAAGATGCCGACATCTCCGTCAGTTGGACAACTTGGGTGCTTCCAGCAAGCGCGTAACATAAAATCGCTGGCGCAAATTTTTTAACGAGGCCAAAATCGATCAAAGGTTGTGAGCGCCAGAGTAAGGGTTAACATGATCCAAGCTTACAGAGAGGAAAGAGTAAAAATATAAACGTAATGATTAAGGAAAATAAACAAATAGTTATATTTTTTTTGCAATTTTTTTATTGGGTTTATTAAACAACTTAAAAGTTAAATAAGTTTGCATGTGTGTGTGAATAATATATTGCACTTAAAATATCTGTGATATTTTTTCAATGGTTTTTGTTTTTACTATGTGAACTTCAATTAAACTCTCTTCATATATATTTTTTAATATTTTTTGATTAGTTCCATATTTTGCTCTTTTTGTAAGTTTTATTTTTTTCAATGTTTTTTGCTTCTTACTTATTTTTGTTTTGTTTCCATTTGTTTTGCTTTGTTTTATTTTGTTATTGTTAAGATTCAGTCAAAATAATATTTCTTATTTTCCACTATAAGTCAGCAATAATTATATATATATACTTTAATATATATATATATTTAGGTATATGCATGCATTTAAATAGAATTAAGAAATTATAGAGTGAACAGTTAACAAGTTTGCTTGTTTGTTTGTTTGTTTTGAAACATAAAATAGGTTTTAAGTATAAATTTAATAATATATATAAACTTGTAAGATATTTATATATGTATATAGGCACTTTCTTTAGAGTTTTTTTTTTGTTTTTAATATATTTGCTTGTCTTACAAAACAAAAAAAAAAAGGATTTTTTTTTTCTTTCTTATTATTTTATTAATAAATAATATGCGACGCATTATCAAACATTATTGCAACAATTCAAAATAAAAGCAATTTTATTATTATTATTATTTAGTCAAACTTAAAATATATTTTGTAGCATTCAATATGTATTTAGATAGGTAATTCTAAAATAAACATTTACAATAACTTAACAATATTCAACTAATTGTTGACAACATCTAAGATTGTCGTACCGTTAAATCCATTACAATTTGCACAGAAGCAAAAAAAAAAACTGCTGCTTTACATTAAATGCAAATTTATGCTTAATTCAAAATTATTCCAAAACGTTAATGCGTTGCTTTTTATTTGTGTGGTAGGATTTCTTTGGTGTTAATTTACATAGCCAATTAATATATTGTTAAGCATTTGACGCGCTTAAAGATTCTAAAATATTTCCTCTCTCATTAGCATAGAAACTAGTTTGCAACAGGTTGCAGGTTCGTTTTAGAATGAATTACGCATTATTTTTGGTCCACAAAATTGTTAACTGTTACGAATCTCAAAGATGGCTAAGCAAACAGAATGATTGTTATCAATACATTTTTCATTCACTAGATCATTTATACTAAGAATAAATGTATGCCTTAAGCTTGGCTGGCTTTGGTCTAGACTAAGTAGAAACTTTTTTGTCGTTCTGTCATTGTTGATAACTTGAATTAATTTGAAATAATTAAGACATGTCTTTATCATGCAGTATTTTGCTCTAAATATTGTTTAAACTACAGGAGCACATTTTGTTTATATTTTTTTTTTATTTTTTTTTTTTTTATTTGCATTTAAGTAAAGCAATATTTTTTTTTGTTTTTGCTTCTGCACATCTTAAATTATTCTGCCACAGCAACACTTTATTTATCAGCTTGGAAGTCTACTTTGTTGTTTGTGGTTTTTAACAAATGCTTTTTCCGCTTGCTGACTGCCTCCACCAACTCCTGACTCTTGTGCTAAAAGGTACTTGAAGTGATTTTAGAAATTTTTTTTTTTTGTTGTTTTTTTCTTTTTTTGTAACATTACATTATTTTTTTTTTTTATTAGAATATTTTTTTTCTCTTTATAATAATTGGCTACTTAATAAAGTTAACAATAATTTGCTATGAAACTTTTCCATTTTTCTTTTTTTTTTTCTTTAATTTGCTTATGCTTTGTTTCTTTACTTATCAATTTTTTAACATTAGGCGCTGCTTTTCTTAAAAGCTTGCTTAATTTTTGGTCTAAATCATGTGTTTTTCTTAAAAACTATGCTTTGAAAGTAGAACTTAAATTGTTTTAATAAAAATGAGCTAAAATCTAGGCTAAAAATATTAAAAACTAAAACCCTTAATAATTAAATTTAAATTTAAAATTAAAATTTTTTTAGCTTTGCCGTCTTAAAATATAATATTTTCTTTTTTTTAATGTTTTTATTGTATTTTAAAAAGCACTTGCTGCGTCTTTTTTTCTCTTGCCAAACTCTTTAGTCATATATAATTGTAATAAGTTAAATATGTTTAAGAATATAAGTAAATAATTTTGACTTAACAGAATTGCGCTAACATAATTCTAGTAGATTTTTGTTTTTGTCAGCTTGTCAGCTTGTAAATTGAATACAACAAATTTTTCTTTTTGTTTTTTAAATAGTTTAATAATATAAGACTTAGAATTTTATTATATTGTTGCTGTTGTTTTGGGAAATTTATAAATGTATTATTTTTCTTCATTTCTTTGTGAGTAGTTTTATGATATTGACACCTTTATGAGCTCGAGTTTAATATGTTTGTTTTTTTTTAGTTTTTGTTTTTGGAGCAGAACTTTTAGGACTTCTATAATTTGCTTATATAAAATTTCAGTCAAACCTAAGCTCTTAAGCGGAAGTACTACGCTATTGAAGTATTGTTAGAAAAATACGAAAAAACGACTTAAATAGTATTAAAGTTAGAAAAAGAGAGGATTAAAGGCTATTAATTTGCAGAAGATTTAACTAAATAAAATATAAAATTAAAAAAAAAAAAATATGGAGAAAAAAATCAAATTAATGCTGGCTTAACTCTTTACTTTGTAAACTAAATCAAAATTAAATGTTATTTATAAGTTATTTTAAAAAATAAGAGTTGAACATACATACAGCTACGTGCAACTAATTAGGAACAGTGGTTTTTGACATGTACAGCAATGCATACAATTTTTAAAACGCAATAAAATTTGTAGTAGAAATACCTTTTAGACAATGCAACTCTAGTACTTTCGAAAACAAAACATAGGCATCACTTTTTTATCGCTATTCTTCAGCAGTAAAGCCATTTGAAATTTTGTTAAAAGTAGCTCGTGCAACAAATTAGGGACAGTGACAAAATAAAATTTTCAATAATCTTATAAAATAAAAGAGGATAATTTTTTTATATATTTATCTAGTATTTATCTGGTAGTTTAGAATGGGCAAAACGAAATCTTGTGACGTCAGCACTCGAAAAATTTTTATTCAGATGCACCAAGATGGAAGATCATGTCGACAAATCGCAGCTGCCTTAAAATTTTCTAAAACCACGGTAGGTAATGCTCTTCATTATTAAAAAAAAATTTATTTCAGTAAAAGTGCAACGTAAACAAAGAAGTCACATTACTATTGCTCAAGAAGATACTCTCATTGCCCGGGAATCTTAAAAAAAAACCGGCATAAATCTGCAAACGAAGGACGAGTAGCTATCTATGGCGAAAATTAAGCAGCACCATCCGTAGACACTATTAAGAGACGTATGCGTGAGCCGAACTTTTTGAAGGATTTCACGGAAAAAGCCTCTATTATCTGAACGTAACCGTAAGAGGCTTGAGCTCGCTAAAAAGTATAGTCATTGGGGAAGAGAGTATTAAAAGAGTGGAAGAGAGTATTGCTTTCAGACGAAACTAAAATAAATACAGTGTCACCCGATAGAAAAAAATATGTCCGCCTCCCAAGGTCAAACGAGTTCGATCCAAAGTTTACCCGAGCTACACAGAAGCATGGAGGTGGAAGCATTATGCTTTGGGGTGCTATGTCATGGCGTGGTGTCGGCCCACTGCAAAAAATTGAGGGTCTTATGAACCGGTTTCAATATATTACAATTCTGAACAGTGTGATGCTGCCTTATTCGAATGAAAATATGCCTGTAACTTGGATATTTCAGCAGCACAATGAAACGAAGTACACCGCTCAGCTGGTCAAGCAGTGGTTTTCAGATAATCAAGTTACAGTTTTGGACTGGCCATCTTGCAGTCTTGACCTCAATCCAATTGAGAACTGATGGCAGATTGTAGAAAAAATAAGTTAGCTTGCTCAAGATAGGCAACTTTGATGAGCTGTACGCTGAAACAAAAAAAGTTTGGGAAAAAAATTCAGTGTTTTTCGTAAACAATATAACGAATTTTCCAAAAGTTTCTGTGTTTATAAAGTGTCTCTAATTAGTTGCACGAGCTGTATTTATGGTTAAAATTTTTTAACTTTTTTAAATTGACAATTCAATTTTTTAAAACATTGAGTTTTTCAGTTCTGGTTTAACTTTGTCTGAAGTTGAAATTTTTTTCAGTGAATTAGTAGTTTAAACGCCCAATATTGGAAGTTTAAATTTAAGTTAACTTTAAATTTTTTTTTGACTTATGATTTCTTGTTAAGCAACAAAACAAAAAATAAAAAAAAAACAAAAAAAAAAATAGAACAGAAATAAAAAAAACCAAAAAATAAAAAAAATAAATAAAAAAAAAAATAAAAAATAATTAGTAAAATTAAAAATAAATGATAAATAATTATTTGACCGCGCAAGAGGGGGCTGCAAGAAAATAGTTCATGCACAATTAATTAAATAATTAATAAATTTCAACGTATTCTCAGCTTATGTTACTATTGATGGTGATCTACGCTTGTGCGTAAAAGACTAAAAAGAGCCACTTTGATGTCGTCAAAGATTTTTTCACCAGTATCAAACATGGTTCGCTCAATTCAGCATCGTTTCAAGAGCACATTCACTGCTGATTTAGACATCTTGGAAGCAATCGATCAACAGATCAATATGTTTTGTGGAGGTTGACTCGACCAACATTAAGTCGGATGATTCTTTTGCTTGATGGATTGCCAAAATATAAGGCCATAATTCAAGTCATGAAGCTCGTCAATACAATGGCCTAGCGCACAACAAATTGTTTGGCGTCAAAATATATACACAACTATGAGATTGTCAAGGACATGATACTGACTTCAGTTCACGTCAATACTATAAAATACAATACAATGCATATCTTATATCCATTAAATATGTTTTTTTAAATTCAAATTTGCAGCTTATTTGTTGTTTTTTTTTTGTTGAAGTTGCATTGTTCGTTTTTTTCGTTTTTTTTTAAAACATTTACACTAAATCTTGTAATTACCAAGTCAGGTTTTCAAGCAATTCGAACTATATCGATAAAGCCTTGACATATGCAGCCTTTGTCACATTAAAAAAAAAACCCTTAACTGTGATCTTATTAAAACGGCACTGAAAAACTGAAACATTAGTTAATCTCAGTTTGAACTCAGCTTAGTTTATCTCGAGTTAAGCTCGGCCCTAAGAGCACAATTTTATGGTCAAGTCATTGAGTTTAAATTTTCAGATGTAAAGAATTAAGCTAACTTTAGGTATTATCCTTGAACATAAATACAAGTTTTAAAAGCTAAATGAAAATTAAAATTATAATTAAAATTTAAAATAAAAATTTCAAGTTAAAATTTAACAATCAAATATTTAGTTAAAATGCAAAGTAAAATTTAAAGTTAAAATTTCTTAAAAAGCTGCACGTTTTAGTTTTTTTAAGTTACATTTTAAATTGAAAATATTAATTCTTTCACATAAATGTGGATCTTTATAGTTCTCACAGAAGTTTTGTGGAATTGTCAAAGTTTGTAGAATTAAAATTGTTCAAAAATTTATAAAATAATTTTCTATTGATTATTTTGAAGAGTTCAAAGAATATAAGCTCTGATTATGTTTAAGAGTTTAAAGAAAAACAGAAAGGGAGAGAGATAGAGGAGAGAGAAATGTTGAGAAAACCGAAACCGAAATGTGTTTTGTTTCTATTTTTCTAATTTTGCCCAATAAGGTTGTCTCGGGGCTGATCGTACTCTCTTCTCAGTACACATAATTGTCAAAGGCAATACAAAGCAAAAACTACAACTGCATCGGCTTTACATGCTATTAATTTTCGCTTTCAGATTTTGTATGAGCTGTCAATTTCGATTTGACAATTATGGGAACTCGCTCTCACCCATGCGAGAACCTTAATTATTCAGCCATGATTTTGCCCAATTAATTTTGAATCACCACCAAGCGTTCTGAGTCCTATAAAACAAGTGAAAGTTTTAGCTCTTGAAACATTGGAAGAAAAAAGAAAAGTTTTAAATTTGTCAAAAAGAAGTTGTTTTTTTTATGTTCTTATTCAGCTCGATAAATCTGAAAGCTTCTAGATAAACTGCTATTAAACCAAAGCTATCAAATATGCTGTTTGGCTAACTATTTTGGCTAAATTCTGTTACATTCTCTATTCTAAACTCAACTTCCGCTAAAGAGCTTTAGTGTTGTATGGTTATGTTTTGCTTTTGTTTTTGTTTTTTGCTTATTACAATTTAATTTAAACTAGCGTGAGACAGTGTGAGTGAACTCTAACATTTAGAGTTTAATTTTTTTTCAAGTTAGTTACTTTAAGTTCATTTATTAAGGCTCTAATAAATTTTGTATAAACCGTTTTTTTTTCTCAATTTTGTATTTAGTTTTTTTTTTTTGCTTTGCTTAAAAATTCTGCATGGCAACATTTATAAAAAAGAGAGAGAATAAGAGAAAAATTTTGATATTTGTTTTGGTTTTGTTTTTTCTTAAATATATACGACTATGCCAAACATATGTATGTAGAATATTGTGTGTGTGTGTGTACTTTCAACCGATTGTGTTTCAATGTTTCTTATTTTTTAGTTTACTGAACAGTTGCTCGCTCTACTACTAGTGCTATTTTGATGCTCTTGTCTTGTTGTTGTAAATTTTGTATATTCACCGTATCCATGTAGTCTTGCGCTTGATCTTTGCTCTCAAATTGCGCAACGGTTTGGGTTTCTTGGGCGTTGAAGGCGATGCCATGTAATGGCTAGAGTTGCTATTGTTGTTGCTGCCATAGTAGCTTTGCGTATTGTAACCCTCATCGAGTATTGAGTGATGATGATGATGATGATGATTATTATGGTGCTGTTGCGGGTGATGGTGCTGCTGTAGGTGATAAGCGGCGGCGGCAACATGTTGATTAGTTGCTGTATTGACGCTCATTAATGCCATTTTGCCAACGCCAATCATTGGCGTTACATTCTCTAAGCACGAGGATATGTGTTCTTCTTCGACGGTGTTTGAAGGTGGACGTTTAATCGGTGAGCTGCCGTCCATAAAGGATGAAAGCGAGAGTAGCGCATCAACGCCATCACGATGACGTTGTTGGTCTGCCAGCTCTTCGGGTGTGATGTTATGACTATGAAATGAAAGCAAATGTGAAAAAAAATTTTGTTATTAATAAAGTAATCATGGCACTTACTTCTCTTCGCTGCTCTCATAGGCTGCATCGGAAGATGCGCAGTTGCTTTGATTATCACCACAAACGGCATTTTGACCATTTGTTAAACCGTTTATAGCGTTGCCATTGCTGGCGGAGTTGCCATTGGTTAAATTGTTTGCAGCACCACTTACAACAACGCCAACGCCAACACCACCACCACCTCCTCCTCCGCCTCCTCCGCCGCCGCCGACGCTACCACCACCACCACCGCCTGCTGAATAAGTATGATCCTCACTGGGCGATGAAGTTATAACAGGAGCGCTGGAATAAAACGATCAGCATTTAAAAAAGCGTTCACAGTTGGCTTGTTTAATTTATTAAATTATTTTTTGCTAAATATAATTAAATATAGCTCTAAGATGCATTTTGAATTTCGTTTAAATTTCAATTTGAATTTGAATTTGAGTTTGCATTTGCATTTGCATTTGCATTTGAATTTGAAATTGAATTTAAATTTAATTTTAATTATTATTAAAAAATAAATTAATTTCAATTTTAATTTTAATTTTAATATTAATATTAACATAAATTTTAATTTTAATTTTGATTTTAATTTTAATTTTAATTTTAACTTTAATTTTAATTTTAATTTTAATTTTAATTTTAATTTTAATTTTAATTTTAATTTTAATTTTAATTTTAATTTTAATTTTAATTTTAATTTTAATTTTAATTTTAATTTTAATATTAATATAAATTTTAATTTTAATTTTGATTTTAATTTTAATTTTAATTTTAATTTTAATTTTAATTTTAATTTTAATTTTAATTTTAATTTTAATTTTAATTTTAATTTTAATTTTAATTTTAATTTTAATTTTAATTTTAATTTTAATTTTAATTTTAATTTTAATTTTAATTGTAATTGTAATTGTAATTTTAATTTTAATTTTAATTTTAATTTTAATTTTAATTTTAATTTTAATTTTGTCTTAAATTGTACTATTTTATTTTTAAAAATTATAATTTTTTAAAAATGTTGTTTCAATTTAATTCCCTCAAATTAAATTAATTTTTGTTTTCCAACTAATTTTTTATTTAAAATTTATTTCATACCCATTTTGAAATGTTTCCGCAAAGACCTTTGGACCGTGTTTCAATGCTAGCATAGCTGTGGCCGCATTTACATCATCAATGCTATCGGCGCCACAATCTCTGGCCAGCCGATCTATGCTGTCATAGCAACCCAAGCCAGCAGTTACAGCGCCAACACCATTTTGTGGTTGTTGTTGCTGTTGCTGCATTGGACTGGCTGAGTTGCATTGATATTTGTTATTAGTTGTACTGTAATCGGACGGAATATCTTCATCGGCCATATCGTTGCCAACACCACCGCCGTTGCCATTATCATTGAGCGCATTATGTTCTTCCATATCTTTGAAAACTTTTGAGAGTTTAGGAAAGAGACGTGCATCAAAGCGTGCATCAATGCAGGATTTGTTACTGCCGCTCAACATACCAGCACCAGCTCCACCAACAGCGGAACTATTGCCATTGCTGAGCATGTTTATGGGCGAGCTGCCATCGATTGTATCATAGCCGGCGGCGCTCTTAAGATTGATTTTATCCACGGCTGAGTTGGGGAAAAAGGGCGAACGTGTGAGCGCTTGTATTAGATTTTGGCGTTGCTGCTGCTCCACGCGCCACAACGAGCCTTTGCCCATGTTCTGTAATTGTGGAATATATAAATAAAGTTATAAGCAAAGAAATAAGTTTGAAATTTTTTTATTAACTAACCGGTGCTTTTTCGACCTTAACAAAGCTTTTATTTAGCGATAAATTGTGACGTACGCTATTTTTCCAGCCGGTAGGTGCCGTCTTAAAGTATGGAAAATGCTGCACAATCCAAGCATAGATTTCTTTGACGGGTAAAGCTTTCTCAACGGAGCCTTCAATGGCCATGAATATCAAGGAACTAAGGAGGCAAATAAAAATAAATATTTTTATTAAACTTAATCTCTGATATTATTTTAGTAAAGTAAAGACGCACCTAAAACTATATGGCGGCTTGTTGTGCGTATGCACTAGAGGATCATATGGCACATTATTCGGATGCTTTTGTTTTTGTGGCGTTGCAGCTGTGGAGGATGATGTTGATGAGGTTGGCGACATTGCCGATGTCTTCTGGTGATGTTGCATTGGTGTTGGTGAGTGACTCAGGTGACTATGATGTTGTGCTTGTTGTTGTTGCTGTGGTGTACTTGTAGTGAGACGCCCCGAATTTGGTGTTGAAATTTCAAAATCTTTAAGCGAATCATTTTCATAGCTGGAATAGGATTTTGGGCTCTTAAGCGCGATGTGATGTTGTGGCTGATGTTGTGCTGCATAATAGTCCTTTGTGCTAGATTCCGGCGATGACATAGTTGATGACATAGCTGATGTGTTGCTGCTGAAATTGAAGAAAAATGGGAAATATTCAGCAATGTCTGCTTAGCTTTTACATGTTTGTCAGTAAAGCTTGAAATTCTTCCTATATCAATAACATAATTTTAAATCTATTGATAAATTATATATTATAACCTTACTATATAGAAATATACTTAAAATAAAAATAACATGAACAAAAACAAAGATAAGCTAAAAATGTTAAGATAGAGTTACTCGTGAGTTCTTAGCACGTGAGTTTTATGTTTATTCAACGTAATTTTAAATGTCATGAAATGTGAATATATTATGAAAAATAATTGAAAATAGCTTGAGTTATTTTTAAAGTTATGGATTTTTACTTTTTTTGAGTTTAGGAAAATAAGTTTAAGAAAATGGAAGAAATATGCTAAAATGAAAAGAAATGTGAATGTGTAGAGCTCAATATCAACGCGCTGTAAAAAATAGCCAACAAATATACTCATTACACATCATCATAAAGGAATAAATCTATTATAATCACAATATCATTTAATCTTGAGAATTCTTCTGTTTGACATGGAAAAGCATTTTCAAACATGTGTAAATTGTTTGGTGAAGCTGTAGACCGGATGTAGACAGGACGTTTTGATTCCACCGTTGGGTATCTCAAATGGAAAAGGAATCGTAAGAATCTATTTCTACATCGTTGCGATTGGTGTAAGCCCAACTGGGCGGTTTGGGTCCCGCTGAACTCCCTTTTTGGGCGTTTTTTCACTTAACCCTATACGCACAACTATACCTATATTTTGTTCTTATACCTAAGGTAGAAAAATGACATGTACAGTACGAAAATTTCCTGTCATGATCTGTGTGCCTAGGAAAATGTTCGGTTACATCCATCAAAAATCAACGGATATGGATTTTACCTACAAGGGTTTTATTATACCCCACTTTTACTGAGTAAAGGATATATTAAGTTTAACACTCCGTTTATAAAGCCCATAAGGAGACGTGGTAGGTATAGAAAATAATAAATATTCTGAATCAATATCACCACCTGAGTCTATTTAGCCATGTTTGGCTGCCCGTCCATCCATCGTCACGATTACATCCGTAATTTTAAGCTATTATAATAAAATTTAATATTTAAACTTTTTCAAAACACACCTAGCTCCTATTCAAAGTGACTACATCCAAATGGTTAAAAATCTAAAAATTCCGAAAACAGTTAATCTTTAAACTTTAAACACAAGTTTAGCTTTGATTTAAAAAAAGTTTGATCTATAATCTTTCTAACTAGATTAATCTATCTTCCGAATACACGCACTCTTGATTGGAAAATTGACAAAATCGACTGTTATCCACGCCTTATTCTCATACAAAGTGACGTCATCAAAGAGCAAAACCTTTTTAAATTCCAGATCAATTTCAGATCATCAATTTGTTGACCTGAGATCTTACATAACGGCTTAGAGATTTAAAAATTGCAATATGGTTGAATTTTGGACACGAGGTGACGTCATCAAAATAATATACTTTCATAACTGCGCATCTTATAAAGTGTGTATCAACAAAAGGTGTAACATTTGTTTTTTGAATAAAACGAACAAATGTTTGGATGTCTCTTAAGTAATTATAGGGTTATAAAGAGAACACATGGAAATTATTTATGAAACATAATATCTTGCAAGTGGCCATCTCGGCTAAGCTTGCACTGATCACTCATTCGCATAATTGTGGCTTTATTTCAGCGATGACGACTTCAATGCACACTTTGAGGGATAGAATTGTTTGCGAATAATTATTGTAGAACAGAACCCCCAAAGGAAGAAGTTTAATGGTGATATATCTAAAGATCTGGATGGCGAATTGCTGTCTCCAAAACGTAAAATTGCGCGATCAGGGAATTTCGTGCGCAATAACACGATCGTTTCGCAACTTGTAAGGCACATAGCAACATTCTGTTGAAAGCTGAGATCGGGTGTGTCCGGGTACTCTATTTTAGATCACAAAAAATTGTTAATCATGTCTTTGTAGCGCACTTTATTAACTGTAACGACTCTTCCGTCGTCTTTTTCGAAAAAGTCCACCTTATGACGCATCCGATCCACAATCCGCACCAAACAAGTCACACGTTGTATGTGAATGGGCATCTCCTGAAACACAACACGTGGGTTTTCGAAAGAAGTGAACATGAGCTTCGCCGGAAAACACGATTATTTTGTTAGTAAAAATCACCGTTCTTGTTTTCCAAGACCCAATCAGAGAATGTACGGCGTTGTTGGTGGCTCGCAGGCTGAAGTTTGTGATTGAAATGAACCTCGCACGAATGCAGAGCTAAATATTTCGTCAAATTCGCTGCAGCGTGGGTCGGGTTCTTGAGCACGGTGACGAATTGAGGTACTTGGTTCGTTTTCAACACCTTCACTGCGTCTATGTTTTCGGTGCTACGTGTAAAGTCGTTTCGGTGTGTTCACATCTTGCACTGAGTAAGGCTCTTGGAATTTTTTTTTGTTATGTTGCGCACACATGTCTCAGAAGACACATGATTACGAGAAAAATTTGCTCGAATTTTGCGAATCGTACCTGCGATTGGACGCCAATTTTCGTAATAAAGTTCACGAATTCTGTTCTTTTTTTACTGTGAAGCCCTTAAGAAATTAAAGTAAATTACCCTTTATAAATTAGTAGAAGGAATAGTCTATTCACAGATCTGCCGATTGAGACTACTTTTCGACTCCCCGATCATTGTAGTGTATACCAAGCGGAAGTCTTGGCTATTCAAGAAACTGTAATCATTGGAGTACCACGGACAAAACTGTCTACATCTTTTCAGATAGTCAAACAGCTCGAAAGGCGCATACTTCTACACCGTCAACTTTAAATCAATTGCATTTCAGGATACACCTTATTTAGGTGCATGGGCGCTGTAATATTGAAGGCAACTGCAAACCTGATGCACTGGCTAAGAGGTGTACGACCATCATTATCCTCTCGGGGAAGGACGGAATAGGCATACCCTTCGTCACGTTTAAACTCCAATGCAGGCGAAACACACTCGTCATGCCAAGAAGTTTTTGAACCATTTCACTACTTGAAACACGGCTGAAACAACCTGGCCTTTATATAATTTCAAGCGCAACTCTTTTCTATTTTGATTCAGAAGATCGGACCTTTCTGCTTTGGTGCAAGTGCTTACTTGTCATTGTCTGATAGGAGCACATGCCCTCCAGCTAGGCGTGGAAGCCAATGACCATTACGGGAGCTGTAAATATGCTGAATAGGAGGAAAGCGTTGAGCATCTCCTCTGTCATTGTCCTGCCTTAAGCAGGGAAGACTGCTCCCTCTCAGTCGACCCTTCACGCCATTGCGGCACACTTTGGAAATGGAACACAATTAAATCGACAGATTTTTAAGTCATCTGAGTGGTTCAGCGAAGCATGAGACTCATAACAACAGGTTGGTATGCACAATGAGACTATAAAGGCCTAAATATACGAGTTGGACAATCGGCTTAGCCTTGTTGTGAGTTTAGCGTAGACACCTGCTTTATCGGCTTAATTCTACGGTGCCCCTTGGCCAGGAGTCGAGGTTCATGGAATTGATGTCCAACAGATAAATCTTCCAGACGTCAAGATCATCTCTAGGGCGTCACTTCCAAGACTCCTGACGCGACCAACGGCCAGTCATAGTAATTTCAACACCGGTTACACACCAACTTAAGTGTATATTTGCCAACCGGTTGTACAACTGCCAACTGCAACGGCCAAGCCGAAGATGTTTAAAATTGAAACGTAAAATTGAAAAATCAAAATATAGTAGACTCTCACAAATTAGAACCACTTCGTTCAACGGGTGGTTCTAATTTCTGGACGTTTTCTTTTTTCACAGAAATTTAAAAGAAAAGAATGAAACTGAAAATAATGAAACTGAGTGGCGTACGTGGCGTAGTTGGTTAAAGTGCGTCGCCGCTATGTCAACGAACTTTGGAGACCCAGGTTCGAACCCCAGCAGTGACAGAAAATTATTTGAATTAAAATAATTTTTCTGTACGGCCGCCACCTCTCTGCAGACAATGGCAAACCTCAGAGAGTAAAAATGCCATGTAACGCTTCTTGAGAACGAGAACATTGCGTTCATCGCCGTTCGGAGTCGGCGTTAAGCATGTAGGTCCGGTTCTCGGTCAATTGTGTATAAACTTAATAACGCGCACAACACAATTGATCATAGGAAGCTAGGTCAAAGTCCTTTCAAGGGCTGAAATGGCCAGTTATTTATTTATTTTTTTTTTTTTTTATTAAACTGATTCAAAAAAATGTATGTTAACACAAAATAATTTTTATTTATTAATATTTAATGTTATTTCTAAACATAAAACTCATATAATTCACCTTTTTCACTTATGAATTTAATATATAAAGAAACGTTCAGAAATTAGAACCAGGTTCTAATTTCAGAGCGTTAAATATTGAAATGGCAGGTTCTAATTTCTGGACAATTCAAATTTGTGAGAGTGTTCTGTATAGATAAAAAGTAACCATGATATTACTTAAAATATCAAGGTTGCACACGGATTTCAATATTTTGTTTCCATTCAATTCTACTGTTCATGGTCTATACTTTTTTTTTTCATTTAAAAATTTGAATGACTATCAGAGTTTTTGACTTATTTGTTGTGGTACCTATAGTTTATGACTTATAGGTCAAGATAAGTTTTTTTTTTTTTCAATTATGAAAGATCGTCGCTTTACTCAGAAAATGTTATAAAACACTGAGAAAATTTTTAACTTATTTCAAGCCATAATTTTACAACAAAAGTTGGTGTATTACCCTTATGCTTTATGTAGATACTAACAATAATGAATAAATTTTCTTTGGTGTATTCCCCGATACTTACATAATATTCTGACTTTGATTAAGAATTGTGTAGTTGGTGTTTGGTGGGCTTGTTGTTGTTGTATTGGCTGATACAAATGCATTAGAATATTTGATGCCGCCGCTGTTGTTGCTGTTGCTGCCAGAGCTAACATTCACAGCACCTGAACCACTACCAACACCACTTCCACCACTAATGAGCGTGTAATAAGCAGAGGAGCTGCTCTTGGAAACTGGACTGTTTGCACCATTAACAGCACCCGTTGAAAGCGATGAGGAAAGCGTGGAGTTGCTGCTGCCGCTGCTGGCAGAGGACGCTGGGGAGGATACCACAGAAGTGACAGCTGAATTGCTGCCACTGCTGCTGTTATTGTTATTGTGAGCGATGCCAGCTGTTTGATCCAAGCCGTTCATTTTCTCACGCAAGTATTTCTTGTGCGGATGATGTGTGGTGGAGCTGCTATTGCTGTTGTTATTGTTATTGTTATTGTTGTTGCTTTGCTTTTGCTGTGGTTGTTGCTGTTGATAATATGGGTAAGTTGTGTTGTTGCCATTGACAACGTTGCCGGTGCTAACAACAACTGTGTTGACATTATTTGGAAGCGTTATGGTTTGTTTCAAGGGCGTGGCATGTGGAGAGCAGGCGGAAGCGTAAATGGCGGAGTTGGTGGTGGCGGCGGTGGAGGAGGAGGTGGAGGAAGCAGTTGAAGAAGGCACATAATTGTTTTGGTTGTGGTTGTTGTTGCTGTTGCTATTGTTAGTGGCCATTATGGTGGTGGCAATATTATTGCTACTGCTAGCATTATTGCTGTTGTTGCTGCTGCTAGTTATACCATTGATGAGCTGTCGCTGATTTGGTATAAAATTTGAATTTGATTTGTACTCAACAACTGTTGTTGTGCCGCTAGGGCCAACATGCACCGTTGTTGTTGCACCCAATGTTGCAATATTATTGTATATATGTTGCTGCTCGTTGGCAGCCTCTTGGGCTAAAGCAAAATTGGCTAAATTAGCCAGTTGCTGTTGACTATTGTTGCTACTACTATGATTGCTGCTATTGCCGCTGCGCTTGTTGCTACTGATAAATTGTTGCTGAAAATCACTCACGCTCAGTGTGGTGATTTGCGTCTCTGGCATATCATGCAGCGACATGGTTGTGGTCGCAATTTTGTTGCTGTTGCCGCTGGAGCCGATTGTTGTCACATGCTCTTCGCAAGCAACATGTGACGGCAACTCTTCTATATACTCGTGTGTGCCATTCGCATTGACAATGCATATATTACTGTTAAGCGGCCGTTTATGGCCACCAGCAGCTGTTGCTGCACTGCCACCGCTTGACGTAACGATGCCTTTGATGAGGTTTTTATCGTTCAGCCACGAAAGTGGACGCAGCTCTTCGTCGTTGTCGCCGGTGACGGTGACATGCGTGTCGTTGCCACCGTTAGCGCTCAATTCCATTGGCTCTGTTGCCAAAAGCACAATGTTGCCAACATTGTTGGCTGTGGTGTTGGTGGTGCCCTCGTAGGGGGTATACTGCCCGTTACCGTTTTGCTGCAGGAAAACATATTTGGATGAGGCAGAGAGGCTATGCATGCCGTTGTTGATGTTATTGTTGTTATTGATATTGTTCGCGCTGTTGTTCATGCTGTTGTTGCTGCTGGCATTAATAATTGTTGCCTTTGCTGTGGGCTGCAGTGTTGCTGCAGCAATTAAGTTGCTGATGCTATTTGCTGTTGTACGATTTTGTAGCGTGCTGTTAAAACCATTAGAAGTTGTTGCTGCTCCTGCAGCTGCTCTTTGTTGCTGGTTTGCTGAAATTGTTGTTGGTACCAAGTGTGACTGTTGTATAACTACTGCATGTCCATCTAATGGTATAGTCGACAATACCATATTCGTTGTGTTGCTGTTGTTGTTGTGATTACTGTTGTTGCTGCTCACAGGTATTGCTGTTGTTGCTACACTCTGTAATGTTCTTAAATTACTCAGGTCATGTGCGGTTAATATTTGTTTGTGGTTTTCCGGCGACATTCTATAAAGAAAAAGAGAGAGAGAGAGAGAGTTAGTACAAGAATTTTGAAATTCAAGCAAGTTGATTAAGATAGTTAAAAAGGCGACTTTTATGAAAACTACCCACTGAACAGTTTTTTTTGTCTGTTTAGAAAAATTAATTTATAGAAAATGTTCTGTGTGTGGTGGAGGATTCGAACCACGGACCACGTGGCTCGTAAAACTGGCATCAAACGATCCAAGCATGGAGGCCCTGGCCGCCATTTTCACGTTAATGGTTGTAATTTTAATTTTCTTGTTGTTCGTTGGTTTAATTAAGAAATGAGAGCGTTTAAATGTAATTTTTTTTTTTTTTTAGATTAACCGACAATATTTTTTTGTTATTTCTTATTAAGATGCGACGCTACAGTTTATTAAATACATAGATTTTAAGTTTTTTTTTTAATCTTTGAATGAGATAACACTTGCTTGTTGTTACATTTAAGCTTAACATTAAAAAAAAATTCTTTAGATCAAAAATGTGCCGTTTGAGAGACCCCAGAGAATCTCAGAAACGCAAAGTGGCAAAACATAATCTAATCAAATTCAACAAATTTCAAGGTTGACTAAAATTAGCACAAAAAAAATTTAAAAAAAAAACATTTACAATAAAATAGTAATGGTTATTAAAAGGTTTTTTTTAAGGTAAACTTAGAGATGAGCTTTGTTTACTGATGATTTTAAAGCAGTGTCGACCGCGTGTACACACGCGTGTGGAGCAACACTTCGTCTTTTTACGTATACGTATAGAGTAAATGAGACAAATTCTGTTGTTGTAGTCGACACTGTTTTGAAGCTTTTTGAGAGAGAACTCTAGCTGAAAATGGAAAAAGAAGGTTGTGAGTTAAAAAATTAAAATATATTTGAAACATTCTAAGAACAATTTTTATAAACGTTAAACCATGATACAATTATAAGGTAGGCTCATATTGGAGAGCAGGGTGCGCTAGCTGTCAAAATCAGATGGTAGTTTTTAGTTTTTTTAATTGTTGTTGTTGCTTTTGTCGTTTGCAGCTCCTACAGCTTTGTTGTTGCAAAATTTCTCAATTGAGCAGCCATCTTAAAATGAGCTTACCTTGTAATTGTATCCAGTGTTGCCATTTTAGCTAATTTGTAGCTAGATTTAGCTTCTTTTTTTCTCATTTAGCTCCAAAAATAGTGTTTTAGCTCCTAGCTACTTTTTTAGCTTCTTATTTTTCGATTTTAGCTATTTTTAGCTACAACTTTTTTTTTGGTTAAAAAAAGCAATATTTTCGTAATTTTGTGACATCTCTAACTTATACATACGATGAAATCCAATGGAGAAAACTTCACACTTATCCATGGACTAAAGTATCGTCTTCTATTGATTTTTGAATAGAAGTAAGAGAATGGAAGGGTACTTTAAACGAAAACCCTTTCTCTGATCTTACTAAATTCGTTTTTTATTTTTTACTTTTACCGTTAAGCAACGCTGAAAAAGACAACGTTTTCAATAATGAGTCTTATAAAAACAAAACAAAGAAATTCAATTAAATTGTTAATGTCAAATTCCACAGTATGTTAAGCACATCATTCGTATCACGAAACAAGGCATGAACGACAAAAAAGAAACGATCAGCACTACTTTCTTCAATATATAAACCTACATATTGCTTATCGTGTTTTGCTTATCGTTAGTAAGCCTATTTCGTGATACAGAATGAAGGGGTAAGATATATCTTAAAAAAATAAACAAATGTTGCACTGACTACATTATAAATTTTATGTAATTTAAAATTTATGAAACGGGAAGATATTTACAAAGATGAAGATTCTGATAGTTTAGATAATAATAGTAATGATAGTATGGAATTTGAGATCTGAAGTGATGGTATACACCTACAAAACTGTGCCTGCATATAAATATTCATTCATACATATATGTATTCGTTTAAAACTAGACTTTTTGGCCATTTTCTTGTAGTTAATTTTTTTTTTAATTAACACATAACCGTTTTAAAAAAATTATTAATATATTGAAAGTGTATTTTACTGATCAAAATGTACCTTAGCATATGAAAATATAAAAAAGTTTAAAAACTGTAAAAAAAAATTTAAACTCAATGAATAAAATATAGTAACTAAGTTGTTTTTAAAAACTAGCTTCTTTTTTTAGCTACAAAAAATATTGTTTGGCTCTTTTTAGCTACTTTTTGTAGCATTTTTAGCTACATCCTCAAAAATTTTCTGGCAACACTGATTGTATCATGCATTAAACTAAGAAATGAATTTTATTTTGGATGATTTTTTGATTTTTAGATGGTTTCGTCTGACAAGTGTTCATAACAAAAGCATATTCTCATCAAGCATACAGTTGTGTTCATAAAAATAGCAGCGCAGTGGCTTATATTATGAAAGTGTTAAAATTAAATATTAAAAAACTTCAAATAGAGTGGCTTGCTACTTGTTGTTAAATGAATAAAAATTTCGTTATAACAGTATATCGCGAGCGTTCAAAAAATAAGGTTCTTTATGTTTTATGAGATCATTTGATCGCGCACTTGCAAGAAGAAATAATAGCAACATTATTAAATTGTCCTCTTTGTTGCAAAATTAGTATCTTTTATACTAACGAACGGTAAGTTATTATTTATTAAGAAATAATTATGTTTATAAATTTATTATTTTCATTCAGTTATTTACCATAATGGGCCGATCTAAGCACTGTTCTGAAGAAAAAAAGGGAATATTATTAAAAAGTTGCGAAAGGAAGAGAAAATTTACCAGAAAATTGAAAAAAATCGGCGGTTGCTCTTCCAAAATGACTTCAAAGCCCTTCAAATGACAAAACAAACGCGAGACACGTGGGCAAAACGTGTAGAGAGCATCCTCACAGAACGAAAAATAGTGCAAATTGTAAAGCAAGATCCGCAAAGAGGATCTTAAGGTGTCTATTAGTTCAGTGACAATAAGAAGGCATTTACTGAAAGTTAAGTTGGCCGCAATAAGCCCCGAAAAATACCACTACTGTCAAAAAACAAATTCTTAAAAGTCTAACTAATCGCTAAAGCACACCTGGAGTGGCCTATTCTATCGAAAAATGGCGCAAAAAACATTCTCTCGAGCGATGAGAACAAAATAGTTCTTTGTGAATCAAAAGGTCGTCGGCAATACGTGAGAACATCAGTTAATACTGCTTATGATCCAAAATACACCGTTAAATCAGTAAAACATGGTGGCACTAAGCTTATGGTTTGGCCACGTTTCTCTTATCATGGCGTTGGGCCTATATATTCGTTAACCGGAATCATGTATCAGTTTCTTTACATTCAGATACTTGAAGAAACTATGCTTTCGTTTGCTGAGGATAATATGCCATTGAAATGGGTATATCAGCAGGATAATGACCCAAGGAACACAAGCAAGTGGGCGCAAGAATAGTTAAGGGAGAAATAATGTCAACGTAATGGATTGGTCAGCTCAGTCTCCGGACCTTAATCCAATAGAAAACATTTGGGGAGACCATAAAAAATGCAGTAAGTGCAGCGAACCTTAAAAAAAAAACAAGGAGCTCTGGAAAATAGTAAGCTCTAGAAATGCAATACCGATTGAGAGATATCAGAATTTAATCAATTCCATGCAAAGCAGATGTGTCGCAGTGAATGAAAATGTGCGTCAGTTAAATGAGGACAAACTGATTTCAAAACTAAAATAAGTATAACTCCTTTATTAATTATTATATTAGAATACAATTTTTTGTTATCGACTTACTAAAGTTTTTTTTTTGTTATCCTTAACTAAAGATATATTTAATAAAATCAATAACGGCTTTAACTCTTTGCCGGAAACGTCTGCATGACCGAATTAAGTGGTCTTCGTCCATGTTTGTCATTATTGTGGTTATAGCTGCAGTTAATGATGTTATTCTGTTGTGAGGATGTTTTTTAGTCTCCCTTTCAACAACGCCCCACGCGAAATAATCCAAAGGATTGAGATCAGGAGAGAGCTAGGATGCCAAATGTTTGGGGTAATGTGATCACACAGATTCGAGGATAGCCGTTCTTGCGTTCTTGTGACTCTACGTGAGGGCGCAAATGTCCTCCCATCATGTACGCTTTCTATCTAAGGCTTAACAACTGTTCGTAAAACTTCAATGTAAGCAGCTGCATTTACTCAAAGTCCTTGGGGAAAGAAATGCGGTGACATAACATGTCCTTCACTACTTATCACTCCCAAAACCATGACTGTTGCCGGAAATTTGGTATGCATGACGTAGGGAACCTCCCGAGGATCAGAACATAGCTACTTGTCGTTCCTTGGATTTATTTATTGATGCTGATCAAAATTTTTTTCATCTGAAAAAAAAAAACCGAAAGCATGTTCGATGTTACGGGATGCTTTAACTTATTCAAAAATCTTAAAAAAATTCGCGAATATCCACGATCACAATATGCCATTTCATTTCTTCAGTTAATTTTTTGTCTCCATTGATTATGTGAAAAAAATTTAAGAAAAAAAAATTAACACTTACTAGTTGTGGTCACATATATGCATGTTCTCTTTTAACTGACGCACCCTTACGCACCCTGACGTATAATACAAAAATGGCTGAAGATTTCTTATTAAATCATGGTACTGCTATTTTTAGGCACATAACTGTATGTGCCTGACAAGCTGATTTTAAAATGTGCTCCATCTGACACATTCAAAAACATTTTGGCACAGGCGCTATTCAGTACATTTTGTCAGACAGTGGTCTTTAAATAAAAATCTTTCTGCTCAGTTCAGAAACGTAACGGTAATTAACGAAATTTCATGAATTTTTGGTGTGGTTGTTTAAGCAAATTACCCCTTAAGATGAGAAAAGCAGAGAGTGCGTAAAGGACTTAAAGTTATTCAATACTTTTCAAACAATTCGCGATGTAAAGCACACCTAACATAACCTCCTACTTTATATTCAAGGTATATTCAACAAGGTAGTGTTGGTTTTTGAAATTCTCTTTTGTGGTGGGTACAGCACCTGTTAAAATCAGCTTTTTACGAAGAAAAGCACAGTTTTATATTCGCTGTTTTTTTTTTCCTTTTTTATATTCTTCTTGTGTTTGACAGCTGCTGCACCCACCTCTCCGACTGGAGTTACCTTGTTAAATATGCCTTGCTTTACATTAAAAATAGTTCAACATACCTCAAAATGATCGCAGATATTGTAAATTTTTTCATTTGAGCACTTTAGAGATAAAAACAAGCATTTTTTTATCCAAATTAATTCTGAGTTTTTATGTCATTTCAGGAGTTAATGTTTACTAAAAACAAAAAAAAAACACTTCAAATTTCATGCGTTCTTCTATGAACTCCAAATTGTCTGTCTAAATGTCAAACAATGGAATGAAGCGAATAAATTCCTTTTTGTAATTGCGGCGTCGAAAGAATTTCCTGAACTAAACTTTCAAGATTTGCGTTGACAATCTTGAGAGGCGCTACTAATGTTTTGTTGTTGTTTTTTTTTTTTTTTCAACAAAGTTATATGAATACTAACAGAATTAAAAGCAAAACTTAGATAAAGTTTATGATAAGATAAGCAGGAAAAATAGTACATAATTGTTTTTTTTTTCTTTTTTTTTTGATAGCAAATCAAGCGTTAAGTTATTGCGTAAAAAAGCGCAAAAATATAATTATAGAAAGTTGCGGCCAAACAATGTTGCCAGCGAGAGAGATTTTCAAAGCTTTAAAGGGAATAAAAATAATTCTAAACTATGTACATTTAATGGAGGTATTTGAGTTAATAATGAAAAAACTTCAATCAATTTCTTTGTTTTAAGTTTATATTTTTTATTTTTTTTTTTAATTTTAATTGAAAGTTTAGTTTAAAACTTATATATGGCTCACTGGTATGGTGGAGGTCCCTTTAAAAGACAACTGTACTTCAGAAATTTGCAAAGGTTCAAAGAAGTGCAGGTCTATGTATTACCGGGGCATTATCCACAACCCCAACTAGTGCTCTGAATGTCATGCTTCAACTTCCTTCTCTTGATATCTTTGCTCGAGAATGTGCTAACATAGCAACCCTCAGACTAAGAGAATCTGGAAATTGGTTAGTTAATAGCTGCGGTCACACAATGAACTCATATGTCCCCGAGAAAACAGATTACTTTGTGCCTTGTTAAAATCTCGAAAAAAACTACGAAGTTCTCATCCCTTCATGGCTAGACTGGGTTAAAAAAACCCCCCTTAAATTTATCGACACTAAAATCTTTAGATGGATCCAAGCTTCAAGAACAAGCAGGGGGAGATATTTACTTCCAGGATCTTATAATCGAAGCCTCCTTAAGACTTCTAAATTATTGTAGTGTCTACCAAGCGGAGATGATAGCTATTCACGAAACCGCTAAAATCTAGGTCAAAAATACCTAAGAGGAGAAAGAGTACTTACATCTTCTCAGATAGTCAAGCTGCCCTTAAAGCGCGAAGTCAAATATTGACAACTCCAAAACTCTGACTAAGTGCCCCAGATCTCTTAACGAGATGGCTAGGTTATTCAGGATCCACCTCATATAGGCAGTACCCGAACATAGGGATATCGAGGGCAATTATTTGGCTGACGTATTGCAAGGAAGGGTACGACCTCTAACACCCTCTTAAATGAGGATTTTATTGGTATACCCATGCCCTCCTATAAACTCCGGTGCAGGAACAGAGTCTTTAAGTCTTGCACAAGAACGCTGGGAACACCTTGCCACATGTAGGACAGCTAAGCTAACGTGGGCTTCCTACGACATAAAGCGCACCAACTCACTGCTTTAACTAAGCAGGGTAAAACTGTCTAAAATAGTAGGAATCCCCATGGGTCACTGTCTAATCGGAACGCATTCCCTTCGGTTAGGACTAATATCGAATTATTTTTGCAGAAGCTGCAAGTGTGCACTTCCTCTGCGAATGCCCGGCACTAACAAAAAGGGGAATGGCAACTCTGGGACATTCCTTCTAAAATGGACAGACCGAAGTCTAATGCCTGTAAATCAAGCATATCCTACAGTGCATCATCCGTTCGAACTGGTTTGCTAAGGAGGGAAATCTCTCATAGGTTCAAAAGAGATGATGTCGTATCAAAACGGGCCTGTACTGGCCTAAGTGTACGAGTCATCTGTCGGCTCAGCTACCTCAACCTAACCTAACCTAACCTTTTTTTTTAATTAATTTTTATTTTTCTATTTTATTTCTTATTCATTTGCTTTTTCTATTTTTATGTATTTATGTTTTTTATAAATTTTTTATAAATTAATGTTTTTTTAATTTTTATTTTTTATGAATTTTTATTTTTTACATTTTTTTTTATTTTCATTCTTTTTGGCATTTTTAAAAATTTTTATTCTCTGGTAATTTTTAAAAATTTAATTTTTTTTTGTGTAAGTTTTTAAATTTTATTTTGTTTAAATTTTGTGCTTTTTTTTTGTTAAATTTACTCTTTTTGGGTTTTTATTTAATTAAGGGGACTCTCTTATGATTTTTTGTTAAAAAAGACACATTTTTAAGATTTTTTTTAAAAAAAAACTATTGCATTTATATTAGCAATATTCCTTTGGGGAATTATTAAACAAGTTTAAGTACATAAAAAAATTTTTTTGCGATTTTAATTCCTCTTGACAGCTGTAGAGGGCGTCAGGCAAAAAGTCTGTTTTAGACTATAGGTCACTTTGTGGATCTCCTAAAACAAATTTTTATAAAATTCAAAATGGATTCTATTTTTAAGACTCAAACTTTTGACGCTTTTATATGAAATTTTTTTTATTTTATATGAAATCTGAAAAATAAAAAAAAAATCGCCTTTATTTGGGGCAATTCACCCCTATATAAAAAAAAGAAGGGGGTATTTTTTTGAAGTTTTAGAGGTTTATTGTCTAGTATTTCTTATAAATAATCAAAAATTTACTGGTTAAAATCAGTCAAGTAGATTTGGAGAAAAATATTCTACAAGTTTGAAAATTGAATTTGAATTTGAAGAATGTTTGTGTATCTCATAGGAACAACTACTGGGGGCAAAAAATACGATAGGGACAAATGTTTTTATTTTTAAGTTGACACTATTGTCATTGACATCTGTGACAAATTGCACGTCAAAATATTAATTAGTGTTCGAGATACGCGTCTTTTTGTAAATAGCAAAAAGTGAATTTTTCGTTTTTTATAATGTCTGAATGTATTCAACAACGCAGTTCCATTCAATTTTGTGTCCGGAATGAAATTTCTGCTGCCGAAACGTTGAAAATGTTGCAGAAGGCCTTCGGTCAGCAAACTCTATCGAAAACAAGAGTTTATGAGCGGTATATAATATTCAAAGAGGGTCGAGAAAGCGTTCAAGACGAGGCACGGCCAGGACGACCATCAGCATCAACTGATGAGCGTCAACAAAATCAAAGAATTGGTGCTCCAAAATCGTCGATTGACAGGCCGAGACCTTACTGTCCTTATTGGAATATTGGAAGGATCAGTGAAAACCATTTCGAATGACCATTTGTGCCTCAGAAAAGTGAAATCTGGATTGGTGCCAAATACGCTCAATTTCATGGAACAGCGCCGCGTTGATGTGTGTGAAATAATGCTTTCCGACTATCAAGCGACAAAATTTAACACATCATAACTGAAGATGAGACTTGGGTCTACGCTAACGACCCGGAAACAGCCGATCAATCGGGTGAATACCGTACCAAAGATCAGCCGAGACCGAAAAAACCACGTCAAAGCAAGTCAAAACTCAAGGTCATGTTGACAGTTTTCTTCAATTATCGTGGTGTGGTGCATTATGAATTCCTTCCAACCGGCCAAACAGTCAACAAAGAATACTACTTGGTTGTTATGCGTCGTTTGCGTAATGATGTGCGTCAAAATAGACCGGATTTGTGGAGAGGCAATACTTGGTTTTTGCATCACGATAGTGCTCCATCTCACACTGCACTTGTAATTCGTGATCATTTCGCCAAAAAATCGACCCATATTATCGAGCAACCACCGTATTCGCCTGACTTAGCATTATGTGACTTCTGGCTATTCGCTAAATTCAAGAGACCGCTTCGTGTACACCATGTTTCGTGGTTTTGTTTCGTGAAACCGAAACAAAGAAAGGATTGAAGGCTATTTACAAAAGGACGCGTATCTCAAACACAAATGAATATTTTGACGTGTAATTTGGCACAGATGTCAATGACAGAAGTGCCAACTTAAAAATAAAAACATTTGACCCTATCGGAATTCCCAACAAAATTTATTTTTAAGAGAAAAAAATTAACAGAAAAATACGAAAAACATCATCATGATAATGAATTTTTACTTATTTTGAAAAGAATAAAATTTTGACCTTTGATTTAAATAAAAACAAAAATTTTAAAAGCTTGTTTGCATGAATGTAACTAAATAAACTGTGTGTATCGAAGAAGAAGAATGTAAATGCAAAAGTTAAAAAAGCTTATTGAAAAAAAAAAAAAAATAAAAAATCACGCAGTTGCCATAGAAACATTTACCATGTAAACAATACAAGTAAAAACAACAACAAATTTAATTTATTTTGTATACAGTAGACTTTGATACAATAATAATAATGCATGTTTGTAAATTATACCAGAAGCATCTAAATACATACATATGTACCTATACCTATTGTGTATGCCGATGTGTGTTTGTATTGTTAAGGCAATAAAAGTTAAACAAAAACAAAGATGTTCAGGTTTGCTGTCAATGTGCGCTTGTCCGACATAAAAGTCAAACGTTTGTATGTATTTTTTCTTTATTTTGCTTTACTTTAAATTGGCAAAGCTTTGTTGTAGAGTGCCTCGTAACATACGAGGGCAATTTGAGAAGTTAGTAAATTTTAGAATTTCCCGCGTAACTTTAAATGCACCCTCTGTTAATCTGTTAGACTACTGTCAAAATTTGGTTCCAACTGCATCTTTTAGTTTGTGTTTGACAGCAATTGAGAGCAGACAAACCTCGTGAATTTCGATGAAAATGGGAAAAAGATAAATTCGTGTACAAATCAAGTATTGTTTTTGCGTAAAAAAACCATCACCGAAATCAAGAAAAGGCTTGATAGATATTATGACGCCACTGTACCATTAATTTCAATAGTTAAGAAGTGCTTTACTGAATTCTGTTGTTGACGTTGAACGTTCAGGTCGCCCAAAAGAGATCATCATGCCAGAAATCGTCGATAACAACCATGGAATGATTTTGGACGATCGGAGAATGAATGTGCGTGGCTGTAGGCATCACAACTGAGCGGGTACATCACATTTTACATGAATATTTTGACTTGAAAAAGCTATCCGCGTGATGAGTGCCGCGATATCTCACACTTGACCATATCCGCAGCCGTGTGACCACTTCAAAGGAGTGTTTGGCGATTTTAAAACGCAATCCGAAGGAGTTTTTGTGACGTTTTGTGATCATAGACCGTAGACGAAACACAGATAGGTACATCACAACACACCAGAGATCTAGGAACAGTCACAGCAGTGGATTTTTCTAGGAGAACGTGCAAATAAGATCAAGTTGGGAATGTCGCCCAACAAGGTTATGGCGACAGGTTGGCTCCTGGAATTTACGAACGATGAACTACGCCAAAAAAAAAAAAAAAAAAAAATATGGCAAAAAGCCCAATTTGCCATAGCATTGAATTTTGAAAAAAAAAACGCCCGAATTGTAAATGCCAATTGAGCCCGACAGAAGGAAATTATGCCCGAAAAAAATAGAAACTACGCCCTCAATTTTCAGCAGTTTATGGGATGTGTTTCCAAATTTTTCGGGCGGAATATCCGTGATCCACATTCAATGTCTTGTTTTTTATGTTATTCCATGAATAAGGAGTCCATGGACAAATGTAACGTCCGAATAAGGTCCAAATGGTTTTTTGTTTTTGTTTATGATAAAATGATTTACCATTATACGGAATGTTGTTTTTTTTTACATTCCGCACAAGGGTAAACCATTTTATCATAACGAGTTTGAAATTTGTTTTTAATGTTATTCCATGAACCAGAGGTCTATGGACATTATGTTATTCCATGAATAAGGAGTCCATGGACACAACGTCCGAATAAGGTCCAAATGGTTTTTTTTTATGATTAAATGATTTGCCCTTACACGGAATGTTCTTTTTTTACCTTCCGTACAAGGGTTCCTTACAGTTGGTAGCGTGTTTGACTGCTAGCCCAGAGGTCCCGGGTTCGATTCCAGGCGAGGCCATGGTGCTGCGCTTCAAACCTTTCTAAATTTTATATCCTCATTTCGAATCAACTGAAATTAAAAATTCATCAATATTTACGACTTGAAGTTGTAGTTGATGGTGGAGAAGTTTGTGGATGAGATTGCATTATAGCTTGAATTGACTGAGGTAAAGGCATAACACTTGTCTCTGATTCAAATTCACATGTTTCTTTGGATTTCCACCACCTTTAGAACATATCCTACACGTGTTTTACTTGATTGCCCTTTCCTTTCCATGAATCTATCACCCATTTCGAACCAAGGCAGTTCAATCAATTGAATAGGTATTCCACCTGGAATCCTTGGCTCAAAGCTAAATAAAAAAAATGCATGCTCTTTTTTTTGGGCCTATATTCCAAATATTTGAAAAAAAACCACAAATTTTTTGCCACAAACACCCGAAAAAATTACATAATCGCCCAAAATTCCGGGCACTGTATTTTAGGAATTAATGCTCGATTTTGTATTGAGAATTTCGGGTTTTTTGCCATTTTTTTTTCGGGCGTGAATTCCGGGAGCCTATAAACAGCTGTTGACAGATTTGACATTGATTTGAAGCAAAAACGACCACATTTGGTGAAGAAAAAAGTGCTCTTCCACCATAAAACCCACAAGTGCACACGTCTGTAGTCGCCATGGTCAAAATTCATAAATTGGGCTCCAACTGCTACTCCATCTACCATATTCCTCGATTTAAACTCCTGCGATTATTTTCAATTTCAAAACCTGAAAAAATGGTTCGGCGGTAAGAGATGAGCCGAAAGAAGAGGTAATCACTGAAATAAACGCCTTTTTTGAGGACCTCTGTAGACCTATTATTTGGTAGGAGCAAAAAACAAAAAAAAAAAAATTGGAAAAACGAAAAAAATTCTTTTCATTCAAAACGGCACTAACTTATCAAATTGTACTCGTCGTATATTGTATATAAAAAAAAGAAATTAAAAACTACTCGTATGTGGGCTAAAAAAAATTTAAAAAAAATTGAGATAGTCAGCACATATAAGAGAAAGAGAGAAATTGTTTTGTAGAGAAAGCTTAATAATATAAATAGATTTTCTTTTACAGAAGAGCGGAAAACTAAAAAGTTAATTTTTCTTAGATAACCTTGTGTGAATAGGCAGAGAGTGAGAGAGAGAGAGAGAGAGGGCGAAAACCAAAGCGAGAGAGTGAGAAAATAGCGCCTGCGCAAGCACAGGTAAACTTAAAATTCCGCTACATTAAATCGTTTGTTTTTTTTTCGATTGGCAACAACCAATGCTGCTATTTTGCAACAAATGTCGCTAACGGGTGAGAAGTTTGATTGAATTGAAATAGACAAAAATTAATTAAAAAGATTTTTGCTCCTTTAAATCATTCGATGCCAACACTGACGCAAGCATTGTCGTTGTACAATTGCATACTTGCTCAAAAGCTTAAATGTTCATGCTCCACAATTAAAGCTCAAATCGGCGCGCAGATTTTTGGGCTTGCGCGCTCCGAGCAAACGTAGGCCATGATACAATTATACAAGGTAGGAGTGACAGTTCTTTCGTCTTACGCCAACTGTCAAAAATAGTATAAATTAGAGAAGGAAAAAAGAAGAAAAGAAAATAGAAAACAAAATATACAGGCAAATGACAGTCGCTGCAAGGTACTAGTGAGAAAAAAGCAAGTTGTCACTCCTACCTTGTATAATTGTATCATGACGTAGGCATTGTTGTGTAGACGCTACAAATAACACATGGACACACAAACTTTTATTGCCGAACTCTTTTCGCTTTTTTTTTTTTATTAATGCGTGTGTAAATGTATGCATGCAGGAGATAGAAATGTGTTCTGTTCGTTCTTTTCTTGTTTTTCTCCTGAGTTTTTGTTGTTGTTATTGTTGTTATTGTTGTTATTGTTGTTATTGTTGTTGATGTGTATTATTTAAGTTTCAAATGTCAGAAGTCAGGTGTTTTGTTAATTGTTGTTATTGGCAACGCTGCATACGTCATCCTTTCTTTATTGTTGTTGTTATTATTGTTTTTATTATAAAAATTGCACATGATTTGACCAATATTAAGCGCAAAAATGTTAGGCTGAGGAGGGGGTGGGGTGAGGTGTATACGAAAAAAATCTACACATAAAACAACCTGTGTAAATAAAAACTAAAAACACGCGGCGGTTGTGTTGAAATACTTAAGCTCTGTGGTGAAATTCTTAAAAGGTATGGTTTTTACTCTTTTAAGTAGATATTAGATGACTTAAATTTATTTGATTTGTGCCAAAAACACATTTTCAAATTGGGCAAGAACACACATACTCACACACGAAAAAGAAAAAAAATCAATAATAAATAAGTGATGAACAAGAAGACTTTGCTTCAATTATGGGCGTCAAATTCATAACCCAGTACTTCTCACTGACACTCAGATTTCGCATTGGAACAACAACAACAAGAACAATAACTTGACGCCAGGCTATGTGACCAACAGTCGTCATTCAGTCAGTTGTCTGTCACAGTCATTTGAACCATTTGAACATATGTTGGAATAATTTAATTCAATCATAATCATAAAATTCCTTTGAGTGCTTTTTTTTTTTTGAGGCCAATCTTCTAAAATATAATTAAATCTTTGCATTGCGGTGTAGATGATATGAGCACATGGTAGCATTATACAATACGTTATGTGTAGAGAAAATAATACCAACAAGTAGAATGGTTAGTAGATTGGAAAGCTTTCTTATTTTAAATTTACACAGGCGGTTGCTTTAATGTGCAATAACACACTTACAGTGGGGGGCGAAAATATAGTTCACAAGAGACTGGTGTTGATGGTATCTCCATGAAGTTTATATAGTAGGTATGTATTGCCATTTGTATTCAGCCCAGTTGCTTTTGTTATGAGTGTTGCTACATATATTTCGGGAATAAGTACCAAATAAGAACAAATTTTTTTTTATTTCATTGCAAAATATCTTTGTTTTTCGATATAAACTAATTTATAATGCATACATTTTTGCATACGTTCGAAGCATTTGTCATAATATTTATCCCATTCCGCTTGAACCATCCCTCCAAAACATCCTCCTCCTTGAACACATCAATGGTTTCTTCTGGCGTCGAAAATCGCTGTCCACGCACTTTATCCTTGATTTGCGGGAACAAGTGAAGTCATTGGGTGCCAAAATCAGGACTGTACAGTGGATGACCCATTAATTCGATGTTTTGAGTGCTCAAAAAGGCCTTTGTCGCGCATTGTCTTGATGGAGAATAATTATTCGGCGCTTGTTTGTTTTCCTTATTTCACGCAACACTTCTGGCAAACAAATGGTTGCGTTCGTCATTTTGAATTAACAGTTCCACGTGTGTCCAATGGTATCGTGACCACATGAACAGTTTTTTTGGAAGAAACATGTGACCAATTGGTTCGCAGTGCTTCGAGCTAGAACAACATTTGTTGGATTTGGTTCATCTTAAAGGACCCATACAGTGGACTGCTGTTTATTTTTAGGCTCATACGCATAAATCCATCATTCGTTACGTCAAGATTTTATACGAGTTATGAATCGTGGATTATAAAGCACCCCGATTGTATTACTTGATCGTTTTCTTGCACCAATCGATACGAGCTTTCTTTTAAGCGATTGTCAAATTATGTGAATGCTATGTATTCATGTAAAGTGCTGGAAGTAATACCCAGGGATGTCTTAATCTCAGGGTATGTCACATGACGATCAAGCATTATCAGTTTGCGCTTAGTTTCTGGCACAATAACAGATTATGAACGCCCTTCACGAAATTCATCAGTGAGCGAAGTATGGCCAGCTTGTGTTCTGTGTACCACCAATAAACAGAGGTTGTTGATGCTACTTCATCGCCAAAAGTCTAATTGAGTTCATCGATGCACTCTTGTTAAGAGATAATTCACCTCGAAAGTTGTAAAAAATAAACGCACGAAAATGTTCACGTGTTAATTCCATTTTTTTGCAGGAAAACAGTTTTACAGCAAAACTTTGTGAGTATGTTTAAGCTAAAATGTTAAAATTTCCAACATTAGTTTGATTGAAATGACATTAGTGCTGGCAGATCCCGAAATATAAGTAGCAGCCTACGTAGACTTCTGTCAAATTTTGAGCAAGCTGCGTCATCGAGTTTGTTTTTGACAGCCATTGAAAGAAGTCAAATCTCTTGAATTTTGATAAAAATGGAAAAAAGTAGTTTTCGTGTACTCATCAAGCATTATGGAAATGGAAACAAAAAAAAGTGGTTTTTTGCAAAAAAAAGCAACGAACTGCTACCCCATCTACCATATTCTCCACATTTAACCCCCTGCAACTTTTTCCTAATTCCAAACTTGAAAATAGCTCGGCGGGTCGAGTGAAGTGGTCATCACTGAACCAAACACCTATTCTGAGGACGTCTTGATAAAACCTATTATTTGGAAGGAAAAAAAAAAGCTGGAAAACGCTGAAATAATTATATCGATCTAAAAAGAGTCTATTAGCTGTTAAATTAATTTATACTGGAAAATTGTGATCATTTTGATTTGGTCTCTATTGATAGACAGTTTTTCTCTCAAGAATCTCAAGGTGAATGGTATGAACGATCTTTACTCATCGTATGGTTGGAGTTCCTCAATTAAATTTCACACACTGACTTCGGCAGTTGAAATGAATTTACAAAAATTTTTCGGGTTGCTTAAATGGGTCATTGCTGTCTCGCAGCTACCTTATTAGTCGTCTTTTCTTTTAAGACGTTCCATTATTTTCATTAGTTCTTTGGAATACATGAGAATGTTTTTGTTTTTTATAAAATTTTATTTATATGAATTTTTCGCTTGAGAACGTTACTATTTCGATCAATTGTGATACAGAAAGAACTTTTTCAAAGTGCTCAAATTAGAAATTTTGTATCAATTTTGACTTCTGTATCAATTCGTCCCGAGATGACTTGCGTCATTTAAATGGAATAGAGCTGTATATTGAGAAATAAACATTTTTTGTCTAAAAAGAAAACCTTTCATTCAAAAAGTCACTGGCTCATCAAATTGCCGTCGTATGAAGCAAAAACAAACTCGTATGAAGAGTTGTGAAACTATTAGTTGTGTGAACATTTAATTGTGCTTTGAAAAGGCTTTACAACTAATAATGTTACAAAAAGTTTACTTATTTTCCGTTTCGGCACAATTTTGCAACAAAAGTTGTTAATTTATTTCTAGCCAAGTGTTTCTTCAATTCTACTATTATAGGTAAACTAAACACTTTTTTGGAATGGCTGGCTGAGATAGCCCTCTTTATATGAGAGTTATGAAGGTATTCTTATTTTAATGACAAGCATTGTTTTTTGAGGATTTTATGAAGGTTTTGATATTGATAGAATTTTGAAAAAGTTAGAATTTTCAATCGATTTGGCTCACTTAGTGTGTTGAAGTTAAATTATTTATTTGAACTACATTTGAATTTAAGGGTCGCTTAAAATTTCAATTTGACCGAAATTTTTCCATCAAAAAGGTTTCAATCACGCCCCTTCATTCTACGATGAGCTTGAATAAATTTGACATTCTAATGACATATTTCCTCTGAGCCACACAAACTTTCTTAAGCAGCGCCATTTTTTTTTTTTATTTGAATATTTAAATTTATTTTCTATTGCAACTCTGAACTCTGTGAACACTGTGCAATGAAAGCGCACCCTCAGTTGTTGTTTACTTTCTCAACAGCTACAACAGAATGTGTACTAGTTGTGTTTGAATGTGTGAATGTATAAATTAACAAATTAAATTTAATTTAATTAAAATTTAAAACTTGATTCATATTTTATGGCGCTCGTTTTTATTTTGTATTGGTAAAAATGTTAAATCGACAAAAATTATCTCACATACACACACATGTCTAAATGCTATAAGAAAATGTACAGTATACGCGAGTTTGTGTGTGTGTGCACATTATGTATTTTAAGTTCTTATATTTAGATGTAACCGCATGACATTTTTTGTTGTTTGAAAAAAAAAAAAAAAAATGAATGAAACAACCGCGCCTCATGGCGTCGAAGGCGTCGTCGCGTCATGCTGTGATAAGTAAAAAAATTAAAAAAAAAATAAAATAAAAAACAATAGCTTTACTATATTAAGAACATTTTTATAACTGGGTAATAAAATTTTAAACACAAAAATTAGTGGTAAAAAAAACAAACAAAATTGAAAACGTGTTCTTATTGCTTATCAATTAGCGATTAGAACAAAACTTCGGAGTATCGAAAGCAAATAAATATCTATCAAAATTTAAATGACGCATTTTTGTTTGACATCGTGACACGAAAATCAGAATTTTGTGGCAATAATTTTGTGTTTTGTTAAAATTTTTCAACTTAAAACGAAGACAATTAATTTTTGATTTTTTGTTTTAATAGGTAATAGTACTTTCTTGCTCTTTTCTTGCACTTGTCCAAACAGTTTTTGTTGAGTGTAGCAGCAAACTAGCTTTTTTATGCTTATATTTTTTTGATAAAGGGTCTTCCAATAGTAGGTGTGGTACTTTGTTATTGATTAAAATCTGCATTATCGACCCTTGTCCGCCATATTTTGTGTCGTTGTCATTGTGACAGTATAGGATTTTAGTTATGGATCGCTACACGAAAGAACAAGGCAATGAAATTGTCGAATTTTGGATCTTAAATTCCAAGTCGATGGTGCAAACTCTACCATCGATTCACCAAAATCGCAATCACCACATTAGTGAAACAACTGTGCGCAACATTGTGAATAAATTTTATCAAACTGGGTTCGCGCTTGATGTTCCGAAGCCAACCAGAGTGCGGACATCACGCACTGCTGAGAATATTGCTGCTGTAAGTGAAAGTGTCGTCGAGTCCCCCGAAATGTCTATTCGCCATCGTTCGTAACAATTGGCCATTTCCGCGACCTCCATGCACCGAATTTTGCGTTTGGACTTGAAGTTACACCCATATAAAGTCCAATTGACGCAGATTTTTTGCAAAAAACCATCTTTTCGGACGAGGCTCATTTCCATCACGGCGGCTATGTTAACCACCGCAAGTCACTGTTTGGTGCGGTTTATGGGTCGGAGACATCATCGGGCTGTTTTTTTTCGAAGATGAGGACGGAAACACCAAAAATGTCAACTCTGAGCGGTACCACACTATGTTGGAAAACTATTTTGTGCCGGAGGTTGAAGCTCAGGGCCTGGACGACGATATGTGGTTTCAACATGACGGCACTACACACAACTCACCTCAATTTGAACTTTTTGCGTCACAAATTCCCGTAATTTCTCGTCACAGTGATGTGGATTGGCCGCCCAGATCTTGATCAATTTGATGCCGCTCGACTTTTTTTGTGGGGTTAAACGAAGGATAAAGCCTATGTGAATGCTCCGAAGACAATTCCAGACTTGAAAAACAATATTACATCGGTGATTCGGGCCATTCCGGAGGCCACATTGCAAAATGTCATCGAAAATATGGCTGAAAGAGTAAGATATCAACGGAATAGTCATGGTAAACATATACGCGAAATTTTCCTATTGTGTGACCCTTCGAACTAAATAAAATATTTGACAAAAAATCTGAACCGTTTGCGTTATATTCAAAATCAAAGTACCACACGTCTTAATGGAACACCCTTTAGATAATGCCACGTTGTAAGCACGGCAAAAGCTCTTAAAGCAATTAAGTTGCTTGAATTTTAACTCAAAATCACCTTTGTCAAAGTTAACTTGCATTTATGGTTAAATATCGAAAATAAAACCGTAAAATTTGAAAATAATAAAAGAAAAATTTCAAATTACAAAAAAAAAGGTCATTCCAGTCAATGGAGTGAGCTATGGAGACATGATTATCAATTTTTTGTGGTCGAAGATGGAGTATACGGACACAGACGATCTATTATTTCAACAAGAGGTTGCTATGTGCCATCCAAATCAGGAAAAAATCGAGTCACAATTGCTCACAAAGTTACCTGATCGCGGTATTTCGGATTTTGGAAACAAATTAGCCACCAAAATTTTTAAGCTTCCTTTATTACTAAACATTTTTCAGTTTACAGACATTTTTTTCAAGTAGCAAAAATGCTTACTGAAAAGTTAAGGGTGTTTTTTTTTAACTTTAAGGCGGGAGTGTGATTCTTGCGCATAAATGTCTCGATGATTTTTCATGGTTAAAAGAAGTTGGCTGTTTCGTGGATACACCCGGTGGTTTTGGCGTGACAGCGTATCAATATCCTTTTCGTTATTCTTCGCCCTATCCTTTCCTTTGTTCCCAAACTCATTCGTATCCTAATTCGATTTATTGGGTTTTCGAAAAAGTTCGGTTTCAAATTTGACCCAAACTGAAACACTTTTCATTCTTATATTCGAAACGGGCTTTATTAAATTAAATATGTGCCGTTTTGATCGATAAACATTTGCCATTTTTGTGCTTGAGCCATTATTCTTTCTGTGTAGAAATCTGGGATTTTTAAGCGAAAAACTGATCCAAGTGTGTTTTGCAGGCTTCCACAGAATTTAAATTTACACCATTAAGAGAGTTATGCAGAGATCGAAACAAATGAGAATCTGAAGGTGCAAGGAACGGGCTAAATAGTGGATGCATAAAAACTTCCTAGCCAAGCTCTCTCAGTTTCTGCCGGGTCATCAAAGATGTGTGTGTTCTGGCGTTGTCGTGATGGAACACAACACCTTTTCTGTCTAGTCGTTTTAATTGAATTGCTTGCTTCAATATTCTTTATTGTTGACAGTAGAGAAGAGAATCAATCGTTTGACCAGGTTTTAGAAGCTCATAATGAACAATCCCCTTCCAGTCCCCCACCAGACGCACAGCATTACCTTTCTTGGTGTCAATCCTGGCTTTGCCACCGTTTGCGAAGCTTCACTTTGCTTCGTAAATAATCTTTTTCGCACATTATTGTTGTACGTGATCCACTTTTCATCCCCGTAATCATTCGCTTCAGAAATGGTTCGATTTCGTTCCGTTCCATTAGTGATTGGATATTCGCAATGGATTTTTCGCAATTAAATTTTTCGCTATTAATTCAAACACCAGCTTTCTTCAAATGGTTGATAACTGTTTGGTGATGAATACCTAGTTCCACGCTGGTGACGGTCTTGTTAAATTTTTTCCATGATTTCATCAACTTTTTCAGTGATTGGTCGACCAGAGCGGGAGAGGCATCTTTAACATCAAAATTATCAGATCGAAAACAGGGAAACCACTTCGCTGCTGTTTTTCTAAGTACAGCATCGTCTCCGTAAACTTTACAATTTTTTTACAAACAACCTGCGACGTATTCTTACCTTTTCTATAATAGAAAAGCAAAATATGATGATTTTCCAAATTTTCCCTCATTATTAAACGTAGATAACTTATAATGTCTTCTAACAAAATTAAGCAAATGTCACCTTTCAAACAAGCTATAGCATTGCCAGATGCAATTAATATTACCAGAGATATTACATTTTAGAGCAGAGTCGACCGCGTAGTCTACACGCATGTGAAACTTCATCTTTTTACGTACACACGAAAGAGTAAATGAGAAAACCTTTGTCTTGTTCAAACTCTTGATTTAATATATTCCCTGGTATCTTTTCGTTGCACGAAACCCTTTCGTAATCCTTTTCCCACTTTTTCTCCTTATCATTGCCCTAAATCTGATGCTAAGTGTGTCCAAATCCTTGTTCTATTTCTTGTTCCACTTCTTGATCTGATCCCAATCTTGTCCTAAATATTACTTTAGGTGTGAGTAAATCGTTTTCGTTATCCTTTTTCCAATCCTTGTCAGTAACTCCTTTTTCCAATCCTTGTCTCAATTCTTGTCCAAGTCCTTGTCGAATTTCTACTATAATTGTTGTCCAAATCTTTGTCCAAATCTTTGTCCCAATCCTTATCTTATTCCTGATGCCAAGCTTTGTCCAATGCCTTGCCCTCAGCGGGCAATGAAGGAATTCCCTGAGGGTTTTTCCCGAACTACAAAATCTATTTGGAATCAAAATTTACTAAACTCAGCTCACAGTGCACTCGCATTAACTGCATTGAGCAGACAAAACAAAAAGTTGGCAAAATCCAAATAGAAAGCGCCAAACGCGAGAATGCAACAGATAGTGTGTGTGTGTATAGAGAGAGAGAGAGAGAGAGAGAGAGAGAGAGAGAGAGAGAGAGAGCAACTTTAAAAGAGAAGAAAGAAATTCAATTGCAAATAAATTTTATTAAAAAAATAGTATGTATTGAATAAAAGAAAAATGTGCTTCATGCTTTAAAGTACAGTAAACTACAAAAACAACAACAAATTCACTAACAACCAATACTAACAAAACTTAACGTATTTAAAGCAGAGATAATAACTTTTGCAGTTGAATGTTAATTTTTTGCAACGCCACCGACCGGCGCCGAACGACAAAAGCTCGCTTGAACATTGACAAGTAAACAAGATAACAACAATGTATCAGTGTAAAAAATAAAAAAATTACAAATAATACTTATACAAAATCCGACTTAATTATGCATCATTTGTTTTGTTTAATTAAAAAATTAAATAAAAAATTTATATAAAAAAAATAAATTGAAATATATACAAAAATGAAAAAAAAAAAAATAACGTAAGGCGCGACAGCAAAAGACTAAAGTTCTCTCAGAACCTTGTATTTGTTTATAATAACAACGATAACAACAACAAAGCCGCAAGAAATAGCAACAATAAAAACAAAGCAGATTTAATTCAAAACTGCTACTTGCTTGCGCTTCAGCTGGAGTGAGCGAGATAACTACAGGTAAGAAAAGGCAAACAACGCAAAAAAAGAGATGCCAGATAAAAGACATTAATATCATTTCGTTTTATTGCATTTGCTTTCTTTCTCACTTTGCTTTGTTTCTATTTGCAGCAATTTAAATAAATTAACTTCTGCTCTTGTCTATTTTTCATATTTATAAAAAGTAGTGGAAGAAGCTATAAATAAAAATTCTAACCTAAAGAAGACGCGGTTTTTTTTCGCGAACAATATAAATGAAATAAATACTGATAATAATAATAATAATATTAACAACAACGAAAGAGAAAACGGAGTAGCAAAAAAAAAAAAAATGGCCAGCTAATAGTAAAAATAAGAAATTAATAGAAGAAAATAAAAACATTGAAACTTATGTACATATGTACAAGGTCGTTTTGCATAGCTTTTGTATGTATACATGAGTGTGTTTGTATTGGTTAGTTTGTTCGTATTGAGTTTCCATGAATGTGCAAATTATTGTTTGTATGTCAGCATGTGGCTTGTTGTACAAACAGCACTTATAGAAAAAAAAACAGCCAGAGTTGCCACCACAAAATACCTCGTCGATCGCCATTTTGACACTTGAAACAGTGTCAACAAATTAGTTAAAAAAAAGTAATTTTGCCCAGTAATTAAAAATATGGAAATATTATTATTAGCTACACCTGAAAAGTTTTGTTTTATTAAAACAATAGAGGGATTCACAATGTGGCGTATTTGTGCTATATTTTTTAATGTTGGGTTGTACAAAGGGCAAAGGCGTTTTTTTTTCGGTAGACATCACTGTTATCTTCAAAGATCTGTTATATGCTGACGTATAGTTTTTGTGCTCAGCTCTTTTCTTTGGAAGTTGTATTTTAAGAGTGTTTTAAAAATGGAGAACTTTTCTGACGTCATATTTTGTTCTTTTACTTCAAAAAAGGTAAAAAGGCAACTGAAGCCAGATAAAATTAGTGTTATAGTTTATGGTGAGGTTGTGATAAAAGAAAGACGATGTCGGAGGTTGTTTGTGCATTTTCGTGATGGAAATTTTTCACTCATGGATGCTCCTCGTTCTGATAGGCCCTCGGAGGTTGACGGCGACCAAATCAAGATACTAAAGGAGACAAACAAGCATTCCACAGTCAAAAAAATTGCAAATGCTCTAAATTTGTCCGTTGGAAGCGTTCACGATCATTTAAAGCCCGCTAGTATCATCAAAAAATTGAATTTCTGGGTCCCGCTCGAATTGAAAGAAATTCACAAAGTCAATCGAGTCGATATTTTCAATCGGCTCATGAAACGTAAGAAAAGAGATCCATTTCTTAAGCGTATGATTATGAGTGACAAAAAATGGATTGTCTACAGCAATGTCAATACAAAAAATCGCTGGTCCAAGAAAAATAAAGCGCCGAAGAGACGAGCAAAAGCAGCTCAATCTGGTGGGATTGAAAGGGACCTGTCTACCATAAGCAACTTCCATAGAATAGAATAGAACCAATTTTTAAGTCTTCTGTAGGTAACTACAGAAATTGCGCGATGCCATCCAACAGAAACGTCCTAAGTTGGTCAATCGGAAGGGAATGATCTTCCACAACAATAACGTTAGGCCTCATACTAGTTTGGTGACATGCCAAAAGTTGGTCGAGTTCAAATGGGATGTTTTAGCCCATCTACCCTTTCGTCTAACCCTGCGCCCTCGGATTACAATGTTTCGCTCCCTGCAAAGTAAATTTTCCGAAATACACTCACTTTCACTTCCTGCAAAGTCCAAAATGTAATTTTGAACGCATAAACGGCTTCTTTTGTCGTCAAAAATTGTTATACACGCCGTTAATCCTTGATGTGCGTAAACGAAAATAAGTTAGTGGTTGCCAAATCGGCGGATGACCCATAATTCGATGTTTTGAGTGCTCAAAAATGCGTTTGTTTTAGCTGATGTGTGGGAGCTTGCATTGTCCTGATTGTCGTGAATTCTTCGGCGCTTGTTTGTTTTCCTTATTTCACAGAATACTTTTGGCAAACACTTCTGGTTGTGTTCGTCATTTCGAATTGATTGTTCTATGGGTCTCAAGTTTTTTGGAAGAAATAGGCGTCCATTTGCTCACAGTAATTCGAGCTCGAACAACTTTTGTTGGATTTCGTTCATTTTGAAATACCCATACAGTCGACTACTGTTTACTTTCAGGTCACCGTTCACGGTTTTATATACTATACGTCTTCTAAAGCACCGCGTGTGAATTTCTAAAGCGTTTCTTTGCGCTTTACCATTTGATACGAGTATACTTTTAAGTGATTGTCAAATTATGTGGAATCTAACGTAAACAAATATTTTTCACAACTTTGTGTTCATGTAAAATGGTATTGTATGTATGCTGGTGGAAGTACTGTTCAGGGATGCTTCAATCTCACGGTATGTCTAAGGCCCCCGTCCGTCCTGTAGTTGGCAGTACAGTCTTGTTTTTTCAAGCAAAATCCTGTGTTCTGTGAAGCGGGCTCAAAACCCTGCTTTTTCTTCTTTTGTTCTGTTTTTTCTCATTTTCTCCAATTTTTGCACTTCAGTCCACTTTCGCACGAAAATGTTCACGTGTTAATATAATTTTTCACAATTTAAAAAGTACTTTCCAATGGAAACGTTAGTTAGACTGGAGAGACATGTGTATGAGAAGCAGCCTTCGTATTATAAAAAATTCAATTTTTTTTAAATGATAACTTGAAACTTGAAAATAATTAAAAATAATAAGTCTTCAGCTTTAATGGGTTCAGACCCGATCTACTCAAAAATGTTTAAAATCTGCGTTTTTGAAAAACAAAATTGAAAAAAGCGGGTGATTTTTTGTGCATTCAAAGAAAATTGCAGACATCCAAGTATTTTTTTTTTAATTACGCTGCGATGGCAACTCTGTTTACTTTCGCATACGTACGCAAGTAGCTGTGTTTGTTTCTCTTTTGTTGTTGTTTTTGTTGGCGTTGCTGCACGCAAAATTTTCAATTTATTGCTAACGCAAGCAAAAATATTGTGTTGTTTTTGTAATTTTTTTAACAATTTTAATACTATGCGGTTAATTTATAATAGTTTATAAACACGCTGTTGTTCTTTTCACACCAAAGCACAAAAGACGCGCACTAGAGATGGAAGATACAAAAGACTAAAGGAAAAATAAACTTTGATAAGCGTGGTTTATTAAGAAATTTTCTATATTTTTCTGCCCTCCTAAAAAAACGATTGTTTTTTATTTTTAAATTGTCTTAAAATTGATTTGAAATTAATTTTCAATTTCAGAAAACTTACTTTTTTACATGTCTAACTTTTGCGTAATTTTCATACATTTTTTTTTTTTTTTTGTAAATTTTTGGTTAAAAAGCTTTGTTTTTTAAACGGCACACATTTCATTTCAACTTTTTAACATTGGCCTACAATTTAATTTTGCTGATTTGAAAAATTTAAATTTTTTAGAATTTCACAAATTTTCTTTATTATATTTTTTTATTTTAATTAAATTTTTTTTACACACAACAAACAAATAATCAAATATTACAGCGACGTTTAGGAACGACAACAAAACTTTTTGTAATGATGACTGACTTGTTTTCACAGACAACAACAACTTATTCATTGTCGTTGGCACAAACATCGTCATCGTGTGCAATAACAACAATAACAACAGTTCGGAATAGAGAAAAACTATTGAAAAAAAAAACATGTGAAATTCATACATATTCCGTACTTTTTCTGCTGCTTTTTCTTTTAACATACTTTTTCATTCAATTTTTGTTTGTTTTTTCTTTTTTCTCTTCTCAATCAGCGCAGAGAACAGCGCAGGCGAGCAACAGACAGCACAAAGTTTTACTTTTGAGCAGTATAAGCTTTTGAGCTTTATTGAGAACATCAAACAGTGAACAATGTGTGCGTGTGTGTAAGTGTGCACAGCTTGCATTACGTGTAAATAAAACTGGTGTTTAAATAAATATGTTTATTTAATAAAATTTATTTTTTAACACATAAAAAAAAAACAGTAAACAGTTAAAAAGTTCTAAACTAGTTCTTTATGGGCCAGTACTAGTCTGCCAGTTCAAAAAATAATCTTTGGCATGCACTGCCTGAACTGACTTTTTTGCTGATTGATGTCATACAAAAGCGTTCATTCCCTCTATATCAGCACTAGTTTCATTATGAATAGTTCGAAACAGGATACAGGTCCTTTTTGCTATAGTCAAATATAATTTTTTTCATAAGGTAATTCTCGTCTTGTTTATTTAAGTTTCTTGTGTAAAGATTTAAATATTTAATTGTATTGTTCTATTTTATTTTATTGTTTTATTTTATTTTATTGTTTTATTATTTTTTTAATTTTTTATTTTTATTTTTTTATTTTGAATTTTTTATTTTTAATTTTTTATTTTTATTTTTTATTTATGTTCCTTTTTATTTAATTTTTCATTTTTGTTAATTATTTCATTACTGTTAATTTTTTAATTTTCATTTCATATTATTTATATTTTTTAACAGTTTTTATAATTTTGATATTTATTTATACTTATTTTTTCATTTCTGTTACCTTTTTACTTCTGAGAATTGTTTTATTATTGCAAATTTATTGTTATTTTAGTTAGTTTGTGCTTAAAGTGTTTATTTTTGGTTTTTGTTTTAATTTTTTTACTTCTGTACTAAACACTTAATATTTTGTTTTGTATTATTTTAGGTTTTAATATATTTGTTACTTTTTTATTTCTGTTTATAATTTTTTATATTTGTTTTCTGTTAATTAATTTATTGTTAATTTTTTATTTATTGTAATTTTATTGCTGCTTTTTTGTTTATTTTTATTTAATCTATTAACATTTTTTATTATTGTAATGTATTTTGTACTAAAAAGTAAATAAGATTTTTGTTTTATTTATTGTTTTCTTATATTTGTTAATTTTTTATTTCTGTTTATTAATATATTTTTTAACTTTTGTACTAAGAACTAAATTTTATATTTTATGTTTTATTTTTGTTAATAATTTTCTGTACATTTTTATTTATTTTTATTTTATCTGTTAAAATTTTTTATTTTTATTTTTTAACGTTTTTTATAATTTTTAATTTCTTTTTATTTTTATTTTTTTTTTTGTATATTTTTGTTTTATTTTTTATTTTTTTTGTTTTATTTTTGTGCATTTAAATAAATTTTTATTTTTTATTTTCCTTACCTTTGTACTAAAATTAAATAAGTTTTTGTACAAATTTCTTTTTTTATATATTTGTTTGTTTTCTATTTCTGTATATTCTTATAATTTTTTATATTTTTTTCTTATTTATTGTTATTTTTTTGTTGACAATAATTTTATTTCTGTTAATATTCTATTATTTTACTTTGTTTTAGTAAAATTATTTAACATTTTCTTGTAATTTTATTTCTTTTTTATTTTTATTTTGTTTTTTTATTTTTGTGTTTTTTTTTGTTTTATTTTTGTTTTTTTTTTGTTTTTTTTTTGTGCATTTAATTTTTTTTATTTTTATTTTCATGTTTTTTATTTTGTACTATAGACTTAATAAGTTTTTGTATTATTTTGTTTCTTATTGTTGTTATTTTTTTGTTAATTATTTTCTTATTGTTAATATTTTATTACATATATTTGTATTTTTAACATTTTATATAAGTTTTCTTTACAATTTTCTTTTATTTTGTGTAAAAAACAATAAGTTGTAATTGTTTTATTTAATTTTGTTGTTTTTTTTTATTTTATTATTGTTATATTTATATATATTATATATTTATATATTATATATTTATATATTATATATTTATATATTTATATATATTATATTTATATTTATTTTATTATACTGCAAAAACTGCTTTATTTTTTGGTATTTTTGTATTATCTTTTATTTTAATTATGTTTTATTGTTTATTTTATATCGTAGTACTTATTTATATCGTATTTAAAATTTTATAATTTTATGATTTATTTTTTAATTTTTGTGTTGTTTTTTAATTTGGTTTTATTATTTTTATTCTTTTTATTTTTTGTTTTTGTAATATTTTTTATTTTTAATCTTTTTTATTTTTAATGGTTTTTATTGATTTTTTATTTTTATCTTCTTTTTTATTATTGTTCTTTTTTAAATTATTGTTGTACAAAACAAAATTTACAAACTTGCTCTTTTTTTATTTTTGTTCTTTTTTTATTTTTGTTCTCTTTATTTTATTTTTATTTTATATGTATTATGATTTTTAGAACTAAAGAAGCATAGCATAAACTATAGTTTTAACTCATTTCTATTTATTGTTTACTTTTTTGTGCATTAATATTTTTTTAATTTTTATATTTTTACTGTCCTTTTTTTATTTTAATGTTTTTTAATTTTGTACTAAAAATCAAGTAAGGTTTTTGTATTATTTTATTTCTTATTTTTATTACTTGTTTGTTCATTATTTTATTATTGTTAATTTTAAAGTTTTTTATTTAATTTGGTTTTATTCATATTTTGTACTTTTTAACATTATTTAACATTACTTATAATATTTATTTAAAATTTTTTTATATGTGTTTTTAATTGTGTACTAAAGATTAAATAAGTTTTATTTGTATTATTTAATTTTTTTTTTTGGAATTTTATTACAGTTGTTTTTGTTTTCAAATTTTTGAAATTTTTGTTTTAATTTGTTTTGTCATTTAATTTTAATTTTGTCTTATTAATTATTTTATATCGCAGTGCTTATTGTTATAGATTTAAAATTTTTTTTTTAATTTTTTTGGTTTTGTATGGTTTTTTTATATTTTTTTTTTTTTTTTTTGTAAAATTTTTCATATTTGTATTTTTTATTTTTTTACATTTTTTACATTTTTTTACATTTTTTTATTTGTTAATTGGTCTTATTTTTGAAAAACTTTCTTATTTAATCTTTTTATTTTTAATAATTTTTAAGTTTTCTTTATTTTTGTTCTTTTTTTATTTTTGTTTTATTTGATTTATATTTTATAGAACTAAAGCGACCTAAGTTCAAAAGAGGAATAGTAAAAAAAAATAAGAATTTTTTATACTTTTGTGAACTCATTAACGAATAGAAAAGGTTCGTTTCTGAGAAGCATTTTCTTCCAGCGCCAGATTAAAAAATTATTGAGTTGTGAGTTCACATACTTTTCTGCTCGAAATGTTTCATAAAGAATTCAAATACTTTTGGTTGGTATTTTAACCACACTTAGAGGCTTAGAGCATATCTAAACTGACTCCCCAACTAACCACTATAGCCCTATACATTTAAATTTTCTAAAGAATCAGTATTTATGAAATGCAAAAAAAAAAAAATTACACGAATGACCTCAAACTTGAAATGTTTCGCTTTTTATTTTTGCTCACTTGAAAAGATACTTTTATTTGCCGATTTTCTAGCCACGTCTGCTTGGTTCTGCTTTAACCGTTGTTTGCTGCAGCGTTCCATGCCGTTAAATTATGATTAATTTTAAGCTTTTTCGTATGCGATTAAAATGCAATTCCATGTGCACACGTTTAACGATTTTTTTTTTGTTTTGTTTTAAGTGCCCGGCGTCTGGCTTATTTTAGCATTTTTGTGCAATTAAATGAAGAGATTTTAATTAACAGCGTGTTGCCACTCAGCCAGCCAAAGCAACAAAAATACTGCCTAACTTAACGTTGAATAGATAAAAACGGTTTTTATCATTAGCACGAAATATATTTTGGTTCTTTTGTTCAAAAACTATTCTGACCTAATTTTGTACGCGCACAACTTAACTTAATTATTTTGTTGAGAATTCATTTATTTATGAAAAAATTGAAAATGAAAAATGTATGAGCTGGCTGGCTGGCATGATGAGCAAAAATTTGATTTAAGCAAGCATGAAATTTAATGTTTGTTCCGTTGAAGTAAAGTTAATGATAAATGGTTCGCGTCTGTGCTAAGTGTACGAAATAATAAAGAATCTTCTCTAAAGATTTTGTCACGTTGTGAAATTGTTTAATAATGAACATATACACAGCATTTACAGGTCATATTCATAGCAAACTTGTTTAAATACAGCGAAAAATGTGTAAATGTGTTTTTTTTTTTAATAAAGATGTGCGTAGTGCTCTTTTTAAGAGCCTCGAAGCAGAATGAAAACTTGGTTTATTCGAACAGATAAAAATACATAGGCTGCTACGTACAAAAAAATAAAATTCGGTCTTTATATTTATTCTCGAAATATATGTAGCAACGCTCGTATAAAAAATTTACATTAAAAAAATGTTAATGTGCTTATTGATTGATTCGAAAAACGTTTCTTTCTTAGCACTTCTGCTGCGCAAAGCACATTTTTAGCATTTTTGAAAACAAATTGTATTTTTTTAGTTACATTTTGCAAAAAAAAAAAGATAGCAAAATAGAATTCACACAGCCACTTCCATAGAATCGACAATGTGTGTCGAACAACAGTTGTATAGATACAGCATTAAATTGTAAGACAAACAAATAAAAGTGAAAAACATTTTAAAGAAAACATGCTAATTAAGCGTGCATCAGAATTGAAGAAAAAAAACCGTTTAATTTATTAATAAATCATTTGCTTTATTTGATTGTTGTTGTCATTGTTGTAGACGCTATGCTAATAGATACAAACACTGATAATTTGCTATGTGGCCCTCAAATACTAAGCGCGAAGAAACAACAAAATAAATGAAAATAAATTTTATAGAAGCTAAATCAAAAATAAAGAAAAAAAAAATTAAAAAAAAATAAAATAAATAAAAAAAAAAAAAATAAAATACATGTAAAAATAAACGTGAATTTTTACAAATTGATTTAATTGGCATTTTTACAAAAGTTTTGCAGCCAAAAGAAACTCACAGAAAACGTTTAAAGATTGTAAGACAACTATGCGGCAACAGGACATACAGTTGCGGTCAAAAAAATAGCAGCGCACGCTACCTTCAATGTTCGTTGCTTGTATTTTCTAACGAGGACTTATTTTTAATTCAACTTCTGCATTAACCCTTGTGGTATCTGAGTATAAAACAAAATGAGTAATCATTTTGGTAAAATTGTGCACGTATTGAAGTTATAATGCATATTTTGAAACAGTCGACACGTTGATACAGTCAAAATAAAAGCAGTAACCAATAAAAATCTGAAAAAATCGTTTAAATCTCTAAATTTTCTTACTTATGGGCATTAAAAAGTAAACGAATATTTAAGAGATAGAAAGTCTGTAGTGTCACAAACAACCAAGCGGATGATAAAAAAGTGTTAGCACCAGAAATCCCTTAGTGCCAGCCACAGAAATAAGAGACAGTGTTTGTCCATCTGTTGTTTGTGGAAACTGTTCGCAGAGTATTACGCGAAAATAACCTGTATGCCCGAAGACCAAGAAAGGTACAACTATTGAAAAAATACATGTCACAAAGAGATAACGGTTTGCAAAAACACACATTGTATGGCCAGCCGAAAAATGGAAAAACATACTTTGGTCGGATGAGTCAAAAATTGTATTATATTGTGGTACTGGATCCCGACAATATGTGAGACGTCCACAGAATAAAGAATATTATGCCCGATAGATTACTAAAACGATCAAACAAGGCGGCTCAAATGTAATGGTTTAGACATGTTTCTCGTACTACGGATTGGGACCAATATATTGTATTCTAAATATAATAGATGCCAGCCAAAACGTTGAAATACTCCAAAATATTATGCTTTCATATGCGAAATATGAAATGCCTCTAAAATAGACATTTCAACAGGACAATGATCCGAAGCATACCAGTCAATTAGCATAAAGGTGGATGCAAGGCAACAATATCGACCTTATCGAATGGCCTGCGTACTCGCCGTACCTCAATCCAAAAGATAATTTGTGGTGCGATATAGAAAAACAGGTGGCTATAGCAAAATCCAAGAATAAAATGATCTATGGAGTGTAATACAAAAGGCCTGGCTAAAAATTCCATTCGAAAGGTGCAAAAAATTAGTAAATTCAATGAAACGTCGTTGTGATGCAGTGTTACGCAGCAAAGGTTGTAAAACAAAGTATTAAATTCTTAGGAATAATGTACTTTACTTTATTATTAAAACCAATTTTTCAGACAATGAAATTAAATTAATTTATGTTAAGTTCTCGTTACAACTGCTACATTTTTGACCCATCTACTTTCGGAAGTAAACGTTGTTCAAAACAATATCTTAAAAATACAAAACTTTTTAATTTTGTTGGAAGTTAGATCATAAATGGTAATATAATATCTCTATACTGAAGAGAAAACATTACGAGATTTAAAAAAAAAAACTTGTTTTTCCTCAGTTGAAATACTTCACAGTATGGCGTTGCTATTGTTTTGACCGCAGCTGTATGTTGATATTGCAGTAAAAAAAAAACTTTCCACCATTTCTAAAATTTAAAGTATTTTACACCAAAATACGGTACATTTTGTTATAAATGTGATGAAGATAATTTGAAAATCAATTTCTTATCAGTTTGTGCAAATAAACTCAAATTTCTCTGACATTGAGCTTCGTTTGAGAGAGAATTATCTGTATTATCGATTGCACTTTATGTACTTAAAAAAGATGCATTGCTTTTTTGAACTTTCCAATTTAATGTGTTTACGGAAGTGTCAACATTTACTTATTTTTCGTTTGTTTGAAATTTTTGTGATTTCTTCTTTTATTTTTTTTGCAATTTAGAAATTGATTTTTCTATTTTTAATTTGTTTATATATCTTAGTATTTTTGTATTTTTAAAATTTTTGTTTTTTTTTCTTATTATTTAATATTTTGTAATTTTTATTAATTTTTCGTTTATTTTTTATTTTTTACTTTTGTTTTATTTTGAATTTTTAAATTTTTGAATTTTTAAATTTTTGAATTTTAAAATTTTTGCATATTTAATTTTTTTACTATAAATATATTTGGTGTCCAAAAAAATGTTAAAGTTTTTTTTCAGGTTTGGAGCTTTATGTTTATAAATTTGTTACAAATTCATTTTTCAAAGTATTGTCCATTGCTAGCCACTACTTTTTTACATCTTTCTGGCAATTTTCGGATACCATCTCGAACAACGATTCGTCTTTTGATGCGATCCAGGAATCGAACTAATTTTGGAGTTCTTCAAAAGAGCAAAAGTGCTGATCCTCAAGGACATACGGCTTCAACGAAAACAAATAGTAGTCCGGAAGGAGCAATGTCTGGGCTATACGGCGGGTGGGGTATGATTTCCCATTTCAGCGTTTCGAGGTATGTTTCTGACCGGCTGCGCAACATGTGGCCGAGCGTTGTCATGTTGCAAAATTAACTTGTCGTGCTTCAATGCTCGGCTCAAACGAATCAATTAAGTTTGGTAGAGTTGCCCTGTGATGGTTTTACACGGTTATAGCAGCTCATAGTATACCACGCCCAATTGGTCCCACCAAATACAGTGCATGACCTTGCCACTGGGAATATTCGGCTTTGGCTTAAATTTTGGCGTACGGCCGGGCGGTTCTTATGGTTTTCTGCGCTTAGGGTTATCGTAATAAACCCATTTTCATCACCAGTCACAATACGATGTAAAATCTTTTTTTTTACCGTTGGCGCAATTCGACGTCGCTCGGCTTCAATTCATATGGCACCCAATATCCTACCTTTTAGATCATTCCCATGACTTTTAAGCGAACATGGCGAGATATGGCTTTTTGAGTCACTCCCAATGCTTTTGCGAGTCTTGCGATGGGTCTTAATCCAATATAGCCTCCAATTCGGCATCGTTCAACTTTTTTGGCCGTCCTTCGTGCCCTTTGTCATCGGTATTAAAATCACCACTTCTAGAACGTCTACACAGAACCAAAAACGTACTTAATAACAAAGAAAAAGTTCTTTGTCCCAATGTATTATACATTAAAATTGGTCCAAAGTACGAGTTCCTTGATTCAATGAATCTTTGTTCTTACGTTATTTCTTTGATATGTTATGAAGAAAAATGATTAATTAATGACACATACAACTGTTACAATAAGTTAGTCTGTCCTTAGAAATTTTAAAACAATATCAAGATATATTTTAAAAAATCATTTTCTTATTGAGATAAAATTCTCTAATGGTTTTATAGATATTACAACACAAGAACTGGAACAAAATTTTAATGAACACGAACAATGAACTGTTCCTTAAAATTAAGAACAACGATTCATTGAACCAAAGAATTCGTTCTTTGGGGCAATGAATAGTTCTTAAAAATCAATGAATTTCGCTTTATGAACGAGATTCTTTGATTTTAAGAACAATATTTGGTTCAGTGTAGACCAAAATTCACATGTGGATATCGATGAAAAATGTTCCCCATAAGCTTTTTGCAGTATTCGATGGCCTTCAGCTGCATTTTTCTTCAAATGAAAGCAGAAAAGTAAACTTTCCAGCAAATTGTGTTTTGTTGGCACAAAAGTTGACATATTCGGAGCACACAAAAACTATGTTGTTTAGACTTCAGCGAAACGACACATACTGAAAAAGAAGAAATAATGATGAGGCTTCAAAACAAATGCACAAAATGAAGTTGGGTGCAATATTGTCCGATTCGATTTAATACTATTGATGACATCACAAAACTTTTAAAACATTTTTGCACACCTGATATTTTTTTTATTTTTTATTGTTTCTTTATTATTTTTATTGTTTTTGTATTTTTTTTTATTTTTTATTGTTTTTTTATTTTATTATTTTTTATTTTTATTTTATTGGTTTTTTATTTTTTATTGTTTTTTTATTATTTTTTATTTTTTCTTTTTAGTTTTTAATTTTTTTGTTTTTATTTTTTTTAACATTTATATTTTTAATTTTATTTTTTATTTCTTTTTTTATTTTTTGGTTGTTATTTTTTTAATTAATTTTTTTTATATGGTTTTTGTTTTATTTTATTTATTTTTTACATATTTCTATTTTATTTACTTTTAACATATTTTTTAAGTTTATATATTTTATACATTTTATGCATAAGCATTTGATAATTTTATACATTATGCAAATTTTATATTTTTTCTTTTAATTATACCCTACGTTTAAAAAACGTAAACGGGGTATAATAATTTTGTCACTCCGTTTGTAACGCCCATAAGGAGGCGTGGCAGGGATAGAAAAGTATATATATTCTTAATCAGCATCACCACCCGAGTCGATTTAGCCATGTCCGTCTGTCTGTCTGTCTGTCTGTGATCACGATTACAGCCGTAATTTCGAAGCTATCATCAAGAAATTCGATATTTAAGCTTGTATCTAAAACATAAAGGTCAAGTTCGAAAATGAGCCAAATCGGATAAAAACCACGCCTACCTCCCATACAAAGTGACTTTATCAAAACGGTAAAATCTCTTTAAATTCCACAAAAAATAATATATGGACTTGCAATTTTGCATATAAACTTTGATATATAATATGTACTCTGTGTATGAAATTCATTGAAATCGAGTGAAAACCACACCCACCTCCCATACAATGTGCCTTTGTCAAATAACAAAAGAGAATATTTTCTGTTAAAACTATGACGAAAACATTTTACAAATTAAAATTTTTTTTGACTGCTTAAGACTTTGAATATACTTCGGTTCGGACGTGGGGGTATGTTAACTTCGGCCCAGTCGAAGATCATTTCTTACTAGTTTTTTTTTTATTTTTGATAATATTTATATATTTATTTTTTTATTTCTTTTCATTTTTTTATTTATTTTTTATTTCTTAATTTGTTTTATTTGGTTTTTGATTAAATTTTTTTATTTTATTTCTTTTATATTATGTTTTTATTTTATTTTTTTATTTTATTTTTTTATTTTATTTTTTTATTTAATTTTTTTATTTCATTTTTTATTTTATTTTTTTATTTTATTTCTTTATTTTATTTATTTTTTACACAGTTTTTATTTTATATATTTTTACATGTTTTTGAATTTTATATATTTTGTAATTCTATACATTAAAGAATTTTACGGATTCTAAAAATTTTATAAAAATAAATAAATAACTGGCCATTTCAGCCCTTGAAAGGACTTTGACCTAGCTTCTTATGATCAATTGTGTTGTGCGTGTTATTAAGTTTGTACACAATTGACCGAGAACCGGACCTACATGTTTAACGCCGACTCCGAACGGCGATGAAGGGAATGTTCTCGTTCTCAAGAAGCTTTACATGGCATTTTTGATTACTCTCTGAGGTTTGCCATTGTCTGCAGAGAGGTGGCGGCCGTACAGAAAAATTATTTTAATTCAAATAACTTTCTGTCGCTGCTGGGGTTCGAACCTGAGTCTTCAGGTTCTTTGACATAGCGGCCACGCACTTTAACCAACTACGCCACGGACGCCACTAAAAATTTTATAGTTTTCTTTTTATTTTTTCTTTTTTCATATTTTTTGTACATATTGTATTGTTACCATATAAAGGATAGCAATTCTTCATATTTAGCAAAGAATATATTTTTATTTTAAAATTTATTTATGTTCAGATAATTTTTTATGAAAATATTTAAATAATTTAAATTGAAATAAATTATTTATTTTTAAATTTTTTTCAAGTTTCTAAATTTATATTTTTTTTTTAACTAAATTTTTATTTTTTAAATATGCGTTTTTTTATCTTTTTGTATTTTTTTGAAATTTTTTGTAATTTTTATTTTTCATATTTTAAATATTTTGTTTTCTTTGTGCATCAATTTTTTAAATTTTATTTTTAAATTAATTTTAACGTTATTTTACTATTTTTTTTTTTTTATTAATTTTGTCCATTTTTTCACATGTTTTAAATTTTATGAATTTTTTTTGTTCTGTGTTTGAAGTAATTTTTTGTTTTGTTAACAAAAAAATAAAGTACATAATGTATTGTTACCACATAAAATATTGCAAATGTTCCATATATAGTAGATGTATTATATGTTTGAAATATACTTTCGACTATTTTAATATTTTAACTGTTAAAAATCAATAATTTTATTTTTTAAATCTTTAAGATGCTTTGTTATTTTTTTTTTTTTTTTAATTTTTTTATTTTTATTTTTTAATTTTTTTATTTTTTTTTATTATAATTTTTTATTTTTTTTTTATTATTATTTTTTTATTTTTTTTATTTCTTTTTTTGATTTTTTTATTTTATGCAACTATCGATTTTGATTTTTATGATATTTTTTAGTTTATTTACTTACTTAATTTTGTCAAGTTAATATTCAAATATTTTTTTTAATCTTTTAACAAAATATTAATAAAATTTAAATTTGATTTTTAGTTTAATTGATTTAATTTTTTAGTTAATTTAATATTAATTTTTTTAATTTACACATTTTTTTTAATTTTTATATTTTTTATATCCATATTTTTTAATTTTATATATATTTTTTTGTAATTCTATATTTTTTAATTTTTATATTTTAATTTTTTTTTAATTTATTAATTCTTTTTTCATATCCTATCAATTTATCATATTTTACAAATATCAATTGTTATCCATTGTTATATGTTAAATGTTAATAATTTTTTTAACTATTCAAATAGTTTGTTTTTTAATACTTAGTTTTATTTCATTATAAATGTTTTGTTGATTTTTTTTTAGTTTTTAAAATGTCATATCAAGTTTTTTTTTATTAATTTATCTTAAATCCTCAAAATATTTTAATTGTGAACATTTGTGTGGTTTTGTTTTTAAAATTTTAAAATTTTATTTATTTTTTATGTTTTTGATATTTTTTATAATTTATTTCAAGTTTTTAACATCAATTTTTTATTTTTGTAATTTTTCACTTTAATTTATTTTGATTTTTTTTTTATCTATTTTGTAATTTTTAAATTTTTGTCATCTTCATTTATTTTTATTTTTAAAAATTAATTTTAAAACTTTCATTGTGCGTTTCTTTCATTTTTATAGTTATTCAATTTCCAAATTCTTGAATTTAATTTTAATTTGTATTTTTATATTTTATAATAGTTTTTAAAACCTTCTTCGTTCGTTTTTTATTCTTAAACTTTTTCGTAACTAATTTAAATTGTTACAAATTTTTTATTTTTTGTCAAACTTTTTTTAAAAAAAAAAAAAATTAATTATATCAATTTTGGCAAGTCTGGTATAGCTTTTTTAAAAATACTAAATAAAAAAATTCAGAACAAAACATGTTCAAATATATCGAAATAAATAATGAAAGGCCGTATTCAAATATTAAGATTATTCAAATATTAAGGTTCAAATATATCGCTAGAAAATGAAAACGAAAAATTTGATGTAACCAAAAATAAAACAAAAATTAGCCAAATATAAGTGAAGACAGAAACAACTAGAGCAAAATTGCAGCAATTAAGAAACAACTATAAATTAATCACACAACTCGTGACTTTTCACACAACCACGAGACTTCGACGGTACGGAACGACGTCTTTTCTGGCTACCTAGCTCATAGTAAAAGTAAGAAGCGATTTTTTAATTTTTTTTGTTTTTTTTTTGGCACAGCATACAAGCCAAAATTAACACTATTTCACTGTTTATTTTCAAATAAAATGTGTTGCTACGCTACGCATAACGCTTTGAAAATACCCACAAATAATGCAACACTGTAGCCCGTTTACAAGAGCAATTTGAGCTCATGGATTATCTAGCATTTCCGGACTTATTTTTTATTTAAATATTTGAATAATTTTTTTGTTTTAAATATAACGCGACAAATAGGACAGCAACATCATCATCCTCATCCTCATCATCATAACTATCTCTAGCAGCATCTGCATGATTATCGTATTTTTGCTATTTTAACTAAAAATATTTCATTGTTGTTGCTCTTAAGTGACAGCCATGCAATGCTTTTAGTTTCTTAGTAAAAATATAAAGGTTTATTTTTAAATGTCGCATTAGTCTTTCTTAAGTTTTTCCTAATTGAAATTGAAAACGAAAATTTATGAATAGTAGAGCAAAAAAAAAAAAAAAATAAAACAAGGAAAGGGAAATTCTTGAAGCATGTATTTACTAAAAATATTTCACAATTTACACAAACAAAACAAAAAAAAAAAAAAAACTTGACAAAAATATAAAATATTATCCAAATTTTTTGAAGAATTCACTAGACGAAAAATAAATCAATTGGAATGGTTTTTTTGATTTTGTATTTATGTACTACATATATGTAAATATTTTGTTTTCAAAACCATCAGAAAGTTTTGGTCTTTTCTGTTTAACATTGATAGCTTAAAACTTCGATAATAGTTTGGAAAGATTAAGAATTTATTTTTCAAAACAAATAAATAATAAAGTTTATCTCGGGAAAACCTAAACTAGCAAACATGAATTTTTGTAAGGCCACTTTTAGAACTTTAATAAATCTTCTCATAAAATTTTGAAGATATCGTACGTCGGGATCTATGAAACTCCATGGGTGAAAACTTGTTATTGAACAAACTTTTTGAAAACAGAAGCATTTATAAAATAGGCGTTGCAATTTTTCACAAAATATGAATTAAGTTATTGGATCTAAAACGAGGAATTGTTTGCCTATTTGGCAAAACTGGTATTTTTGATAAAACCTGCGCATATCTTGGGAATACTGAAAATTAGACGCCAGAATTTTTGTATGGCCACTTTTAGGACTTAAATAAATCTTCTCATAAAATTTTGAAGATATCGTACGTCGGGATCCATGAAAGTTTATAGGTGGAAATTCGTTATTGAACAAACTTCTTGAAAACAGAAGCATTTATAAAATAGGCGTTGTAATTTTTCACAAAATATGATTTCAGTTATTGGTCTAGGACGAGAAATTGTTTACCCCTTTGGCAAAACTAATATTTTTGATAAATTCTTCACATATCTTGGAAATACTGAAAGGTACAAACCTGAATTTTTGTATGACCACTTGTAGTACTTTATCGATTATTCTTATAAAATTTTTAAGATATCGTACATCGGGATCAATGAAACTCTATGGGTGAACTTTTAAGACTTTATCGAATATTCTCAAAAAATTTGAAAGATATCGTATGGCGGTATCAATGAAACTCTATGAGTGAAATGCGAAAAAATTAAATCTTTGAAATCGGGTTTAAATTAACGAAAAATAAATGAAAAAATTTTTAAATAAAAACGTTAGAAATTAAAAAAAAAAAAAACGAAAATTGTAAAAGAACTTTTCAAAACCTTGTTTATTAAAATTGATGTATTTATGACCGCTTTTATTATCCCGGTTTTTATTTTTTTTTTTCATACACGTTTTTCAGATATTTACACACATGTATAGCACATAAATATTTAAGTTTGTATTGAATAGCGGTTTATTTTTTATATGCAGCTTTCTATCTCGTTCGAAGCTTGTGTGTATGTGTGAGTATGCGCTCTCTTTTTCTAAATATATTAATTCAATTTTAAAACAAAGTATTTTGGCTAAAAAAATGTGCGTCTAAAACACACACACACACACACACACACTTACACAGGCATTTAGGACGCCGACTTGAATTGTTTGAATACAAATTAGAAGATTTTGTTGTAGTCATTTTTGTTTTACTTTTTTATAAAAAAAAAACAACAACAAAAACAAAAAACGAAGAAACAACAAAAAAGCTTATGAAGGTGATTTTTGCGTTTATATATAAAATAAAACAAAGAATACGCACACACGCACTCCCGCGTATAAACACACGTACATTTGAACAGATATAGCCACGATGCGCATGCATTTTGCTAACAAACACAAACTTACAAACTTGCGTAAATACGGAAATAGTTTTAAATATAAATGAAGATACAAAAATAAAAAAATATAAAAAATAAAAAAATAAAAAATGAAACAAAAAAAAAAAGATCTCGAAAAATGCTCAAGATAGAGGACAGAAGCTTTTATATTTTTGTTTTTCGTACACATGTTGACAAAAATGCATACAAATACACGCGGAGGAGAAGGAAAAAACAAAAGAAGCTCGTTTACACGCGCAGCAATACAGTTGTTGTTGTTGTAGCTCTACAACAAAAGAAATCCATGTTTACTTAAAATAGAATCATGTCCAAGAGCTCTCCTCTGTAGCAAAAATACTACATAGAGCAATATGCACAGTAGAAGCGAAGAAAAGTCATAGCAAAGATGACGTGAAAAGTTATGATGAATGTGTATGTAAAAAGGATCATCATCGAATGCGGCAAATGTGGGTGTCAAAAAACTCAGTTGTTGTGTGTAAGCAGCAATTAAGAATGAGCAAATCACGCGCACACAACATACACACACACACTCGCCCACAAGCTTCGAAAAAAGCCGGTAAAAGCTTGTTTAGAGGAAGTATTAACTATTGAAGAATGTTGCAGCGACAACAAATATTTTGTCTCTCTCTTTTATGTATACAAACAAAAAAAACAAAAAAAAATTTGAAATGTACACAAACATCAATCGAGAGTATTTAGCAAGTTTTTCTATAAATTATAATGTCATGAATCAGATTTTCAACAAATTAATTTTAATGTCTCAAATATTTATCTATAAATATATAAAAATGGATGTACATACATGTACATATATGTATGTATGGGGGTGTGTATGCCAGGTACGGTCTAAGAACCCCCTAAACCAATTTCTATGAAATTTTCAGGGAAACTGCAGCAAATGTAGTCTTCAGAGTGTTCCTGTGACTCAGTTTGGGGCCGATCGAACCAATGGGGGCGAGCATTGGACAAAGGGGCGTGACACCTCCGATACAGCCCAAATTTACGCTATCGAATAGCTTTGGAATTATAGGTCGCACAGCCTCGGAATTCGGTATTCGACCTCTATTAACATGCGTCCTTCCAGCGGTAACATTTTATGGACGAGGGGCGCGGCCCTTTTTTAGCACATGAAATTTTCGGTATAACTTTCGAACTATAATTAACACATCGATGAAACTCGGTACGAACCCCACTATTTAGCCGTGTCCTTCGACTTAAAAAAATTCAGAGAGCACTGGCCAAGGGCGCGTGGCACCGCCAATATATTTAAAATTTTTGATATCGAACAGCCTTAGAACTAAAAGTCAAAGAAATTCAGAGTGGAGCTACCACTTGGTAATCTTCTTCTACTGGAAAACTGGAACGGGCATTGGACAAGGGGGTGTAGCTCCTCCTATACCAGTCGAATTTTTTATATCGAATAGCATTGGAAGTAAAAGGCTAAGAGTAATGAAAATTCGTATGGAGTTATCACTTGGTGATGTCTTTCTACTAGAAAACCGGGACGGGGATTGGACAAGGTGGTGTAGCTCCCCCTATACAAGCCGAATTTTTGAAATCGAATAGCTTTGGAACTAAATGTCGCATATCAATGAAACTCAAAATGAAGCCACCACTTGGTGTTGTAGTTTTACTGGAAAACTGGGACGGACATTGGACAAGGGGGTGTGGCTCCCCCTATACAAGCCAAACTTTCGATACAGAATAGCTTTGGAATTAAAAGGGTCAGAATAATGAAACTTCTTATGAAGTTACTATTTGTTGATATCCTTCTACTGGAAAACTGGGACGAGCATGGGGCAAGGGGGTGTAGCTCCCCCCATACAAGCCGAATTTTTGATATCGAATAGCTTTGGAACTTAAAGTCACAGAACATTGAAACTCAGAATGGAGTCACCACTTGGTGGTGTCGTTCTACTGGAAAACTGGAACGGGCATTGGACAAGGGGGTGTGGCTCCCCCTATACAAGTCAAATTTTCGATACAAAATAGCTCTGGAACTAAAAGTCACAGAGCATTGAAACTCAGAATGGAGTTACCACTTAGTGGCGTCCTTCTACTGCAAAACTGGAACGGGCATTGAAAAAGGGGGTGTGGCTCCCCTATACAAGCCAAATTTTCGATACAGAATAGCTTTAGAAGTAAAAGGCTCAGAGTAATGAAACTTCGTATGGAGTTACCACTTGATGATGTCCTTCCACTGGAAAACTGGGACGGGCATTGGACAAGGGGGTGTGGCTCCCCCTATACAAGCCAAACTTTCGATACAGAATAGCTTTGGAATTAAAAGGGTCAGAGTAATGAAACTTCTTATGAAGTTACTATTTGTTGATATCCTTCTGCTGGAAAACTGGGACGAGCATGGGGCAAGGGGGTGTAGCTCCTCCTATATAAGCCGAATTTTTGATATCGAATAGCTTTGGAACTAAAAGTCACAGAACATTAAAACTCAGAATGGAGTCACCACTTGGTGGTGTCGTTCTACTGGAAAACTGGAACGGGCATTGGACAAGGGGGTGTGGTTCCCCCTATATAAGCGGAATTGTTGATAACGAATAGCTTTGGCAGTAAATGTCGCATAACAATGAAACTCAGAATGAAATTACCACTTGTTAATGTCCTTCTACTGGAAAACTGGGACGAGCATGGGGAAAGGGGGTGTGGCTCCCCTATACAAGCCGCATTTTGTATATCGAAAAGTTTTGAAACTAAATTTCGCATAACAATGAAATTCAGAATAAAATTACCACTTGGTTATGTCTTTCTACTAGAAAACTGGCACAACTGGCACATACAAGCCAAATTTTCCACACAGAATACCTATGGGAGTAAAAGTCACAGAACTTTGAAACCCCGAATGGAGTTACTATTTGGCAATGGATGACCTGATACAGAGAAGCTGTATCGGGCAGTGGACAATGAGCGTGGTGTTAAACTAAAGTTTTGATAAAAGTTTTGAATATACTTATTATTTTACAATATAGTTGCCGGGTGTAGCAACGCGCGCCAGGTATCGCTAGTTGATAATAAAAATTAAAAAAAAACCTATTTGAATATAAAAATTATTTTCAAAATGTATATTTCATTTAAACTCTATAAAATGTTTGGTTATGTAAACCTTTCAAACTGCAGCAATTTTGACAATATGGAAAAGGAGTGTTAATACAAAATATCGCAACAATTTTATGACATTTTAAGTGTTTTTAAAGTATTTATTTAATTTGACAAAATTTATGTAACTAATGCTTTTTATGTATTGTATGTTAGCAAGATATTACTTAACAACAGCATGTTTGTAATTCATGAACACAAAATTGTCTAACATTAAATACAAGAAGTGCTACAAAGTTGATATCTACTTAAAATTTAGGCTCACGTGACATTTACTTAACAACGACGTCTAACCAAAAATTACAAAATTTTATAGTTGCGATTAAGGCAACACGGTAAGCAGTAAAGATAAAAAAAAAACTAAAAATTGATTTCAAGGTGGCTTTTAAGTATAGTTAAGCAGTTTTAAAAATGTTTTTTTTTCTTTTGAGATAAGATAACATTCTGTCGTTCTGCGTTATACAACATAATGTAAAAGAAGCATTTTTTTAACCAAACAAATACTAATGGGGGCCAAAGCAAAAAAACATCCATTTGGTAGAACGCCAAAAGAAAAGAAGAACAAAAAAAACAATAAAAAAATTTCATCAACGCAAAACTATGGGTCAGAGAGAGAGAGAGAGAGAGAGAGAGAGAGATAGCCAAAGAACGAGTTGTGGTAAAAGTTTGTAAAAAAAAGGAAGGAAACTTAGATAAAAGCAGTGGCAAATTAAGCGAAAATGAAAACAAATAAAATCAATGCAGAATACAAAGAGAAAACCCGTATGTCTGCGTCTGTTGTATTGTTTATTTTGAAGCGCTGCTGCCTATCTGAGCGATACATTTGAAGAAACTTTTCAAACGCAAAAGTCAAAAGCATTATTTTTGTTGTATTTTGTAGTAAGCATAAGAATAGTTTTTAAGTAAAAACGCGTGCTCTTAAGGTATGAGATATTTTTTTGACAGCGTACGGAAAAGAATAGACGTTTGCTACAGGTAACGCATTGCTATAAGCGTGTTGTTTTTTTTTTTTCTTTTTTAGTTTTACGAGTATTTTTTATGGGCTACCAAAACATACGGAGTTTAATCCACGAGTTAAATTTTTTGCGCGTATCTAGTGCATTTCAGCTGTTGAACTACTGTTTATGTCATATGGTGAGGCAAGCCCATTTGCGACATGTGATGAGCTCCATTTTGCTTTTTTATTTAATATTTTATTTTATTTTTTTTTTTTTTTTTGATTTTATTTTATTACATTTAATTTTAACTTGATTATTATTTTTTTTATTTTGCTTTATTTTGTTTTATTTAATTTAATTTAATTTCCTTTTAATTTGAATGTTAATTTTATTCTTTAATTTAATGTTCATTTTAATTTTAATTTTGATTTTAATTTTAATTTTAATTTTAATTTTAATTTTAATTTTAATTTTAATTTTAATTTTAATTTTAATTTTAATTTTAATTTTAATTTTAATTTTAATTTTAATTTTAATTTTAATTTTAATTTTAATTTTAATTTTAATTTTAATTTTAATTTTAATTTTAATTTTAATTTTAATTTTAATTTTAATTTTAATTTTAATTTTAATTTTAATTTTAATTTTAATTTTAATTTTAATTTTAATTTTAATTTTAATTTTAATTTTAATTTTAATTTTAATTTTAATTTTAATTTTAATTTTAATTTTAATTTTAATTTTAATTTTAATTTTAATTTTAATTTTAATTTTAATTTAATTTCTTTTAATTTTATTTAATTTCATTTAATTTAATTTTATTTAATTTTATTTCATTTAATTTCATTATATTTAATTTTATTTAATTGTATTTAATTGTATTTAATTGTATTTAATTTTATTTAATTTAATTAAATTTAATTTCGTTTAATTTAATTTTTTAATTTAATTTAATTTTAATTAATTAATTTAATTTAATTAAATTTTAATTAATTTAATTTAATTTCATTTTAATTAATTTTATTTAATTCAATTTTAATTTAATTTTAATTTAATTTTAATTTAATTTTAATTTAATTTTAATTTAATTTTAATTTAATTTTAATTTAATTTTAATTTAATTTTAATTTAATTTTAATTTAATTTTAATTTAATTTTAATTTAATTTTAATTTAATTTTAATTTAATTTTAATTTAATTTTAATTTAATTTTAATTTAATTTTAATTTAATTTTAATTTAATTTTAATTTAATTTTAATTTAATTTTAATTTAATTTTAATTTAATTTTAATTTAATTTTAATTTAATTTTAATTTAATTTTAATTTAATTTTAATTTAATTTTAATTTAATTTTAATTTAATTTTAATTTAATTTTAATTTAATTTTAATTTAATTTTAATTTAATTTTAATTTAATTTTAATTTAATTTTAATTTAATTTTAATTTAATTTTAATTTAATTTTAATTTAATTTTAATTTAATTTTAATTTAATTTTAATTTAATTTTAATTTAATTTTAATTTAATTTTAATTTAATTTTAATTTAATTTTAATTTAATTTTAATTTAATTTTAATTTAATTTTAATTTAATTTTAATTTAATTTTAATTTAATTTTAATTTAATTTTAATTTAATTTTAATTTAATTTTAATTTAATTTTAATTTAATTTTAATTTAATTTTAATTTAATTTTAATTTAATTTTAATTTAATTTTAATTTCATTTTAATTTAATTTTAATTTCATTTTAATTTAATTTTAATTTCATTTTAATTTAATTTTAATCAACTTAATTTAATTAAAATATTTTAATTTTAGTTAATTAAATTTTATTTTATTAGCTTTTATTTTTTGATTTGATTTGATTGCATTTGATTTGATTTGATTTTATTTTATTTTATTTTATTAGATTTTATTCTTTGATTTGATTTGATTGCACTTGATTTGATTTGATTTTTTTTTTTAGCTTTGAACCAAGGATTTCAGGTGTACCTTTTATACCTTAATACCTTTTCAGTCAAGTCTACCTCGGTTCGAAATGGGGTGATAGATTAGTGGGAAGGAAAGGGCAATCAAGTGAAACACGTGTAGGATGTTATAAGCGTGGTGGAAAGCCAAAGAAACATGTGAATTTGAATCAGAGGCAAGTGTTATGCCTTTACCTCAGTCAATTCAAGTTATAAGGCAATCGCATTCACAAACTTCTCTACAATCAAAAACAACTTGCAGTCGTAAATATTGATGAATTTTTAATTTCAGTTGATTAGAAATGAGGATAGAAAATTAAGAAAGGTTTAAGGCGAAGGACCATGGCCTGGCCGGGAATCGAACCCGGGACCTCTGGGGTGGCAGTCAAGCACGCTACCAACTCGACTACCGAGGTCCCCTAAAAAAATTTAAATTTTAATTACAATTTAATTTCTTTTCATTTTAATTTTAATTCATTTAATTTTATTTAAATTAATTTCATTATATTTAATTGTATTTAATTTTATTTAATTTTATTTAATTTCATTTAAAATCATTTTATTTAATTTAATTTTTTAATTTAGTTTAATATAATTTTATTTAATTTAATTTTAATTAATTTAATTGATTTTATTTTATTAGATTTTATGTTTTGATTTGATTTGATTTGATTTGATATATGGTATGATATGATATGATTTGATATGATATGATATGATATGATATATTATATGATATAATATGATATGATATGATTTGATTTCATTTGATTTGATAGTATTTGATTTGATTGCATTTGATTTGATTTGATATGATTCAATATGATTTGATATTATTGGATATAATTTGATATGATTTGATATGATTTGATATGATTTGATATGATATGATATAATATGAAATGATATATTATATGATATGATATGATATGATATGATTTGATTTCATTTGATTTGATTTAATTTGATTTGATGTAATATGATATGATTTGATTTGATTTGATATGATATGATATAATATGAAATGATATATTATATGATATGATATGATATGATTTGATTTCATTTGATTTGATTTAATTTGATTTGATGTAATATAATATGATATATGATATATTATATTATATGATATGATATGATTTCATTTAATTTGATTTGATATGATATGATATTATATGATATGATTTGATATGATATGATACATGATATTATATGATATGATATGATATGATTTGATTTAATTTGATGTGATGTGTTATGTTATGATATGATATATGATATGATTTGATTTAATTTGATGTGATGTGTTATGATATGATATATGATATATTATATGATATGATCTGATTTGATTTAATTTGATTTGATTGTATTTGACATGATATGATATGATATGATATGATATGATTTGATATGATATGATATATGATATATTATATGATATCATATGACTTGATTTCATTTGATTTCATTGTATTTGATATGGTTTGATTTGATATAATATGATATATGATGTGATATGATATGATATGATATAACATGATATGATGTGATATTTTTTTTATTCGGTTAATGATATGATTTGATTTGATTTGTTTGTATTTGATTTGATTTGATTTTATTGTATTTTATTAAATTTTATTTAATTTTTTGTTTTTTTTTATTATTTATTTTTTTTATTTTTTTTTTCATTTTTTAATTTTTTTTTATTTTTTATTTTTTATATTTTTAATTTTTTATTTTATTTTGTTCATTTTTTTTTTCATTTTTTTATTTTTTATTTTATTTGATTATCATTTACTAGCTACAAATGTACAAACATCGTTATCTCACATAATTTCTCAACTATCTAACAATCTCGCTATCTATGCAACTCTTTAACGCAGTTTGTTATATTTTTGTTTTTTCCTTCACTCACTCTTCGACAGTCAAGCTCTCTTCGGTACAAAAATAAAATACATTCATTTGTTATTCTACGCTTCTGTGCGGCCCGCATATTTGTTAGTATTTCTATCTTTTTCTAGCTGCTTGCATTTAGTATAGCTTTGGCTTGTTCTAAATATAATATATTGCTATCTGTATTGTTTTTTTTTTGCACATTTTGTTGTGTTGTCGTTCAGCCTTTATTTTGTGCGTTTTCGGTGAATGTTTTGTTTAATTTTTTTTTATATATATATCACTGGGAAATACAAACAAAATATTTTTGAAATTCCAACAACAACGTTTAGTTTAATTTAAAGTAATTGAAAAATATTTATCTACCTCAGGCAGACATGCTTTGTTCATTTCATAATTGTTCAGTGTTTGTAAACGTTATTTTTTGTTTAACTTAAAGCAACATTAGTGACAGCTACTTGAAAACACTTTGATTTCCTTGAAATTTTTAATCTGATTAATTTTTCACTTCACTATGAACTCAAATATTTTCTTAAATTTTATTTCAAATCATTTAAAGAGTAAAATAGTTTTGATGCTTAGGGAATATCAGACCAAGTTCAAAGTATTTATAAAAGATTTTGAAATAAATTAGTTATAATAAATGTTGGAAGTTTTGATCAAAAATGCTTTAATAATTTGAACAATTTGAAAATTAGGTAATATCAATATTAATATTTTTTTTTTTTTGTTGGTGTTTACATATTTTTTAAGTTTCCTTAATTTTTTGTATTATTTTTCAGATAGTTGATGTCTCCTCCAATTTTTTCTGTTTTTATATATTTTAAAGTCGTTACAATACCTTCTGTCTAAGACTACCCTATTATTTTCCATACTTTTTATTCTGTATTGAAAAAAAAAGAAAATATTTTTTCCTAAAATATTATGTTACACTTTTTTAGCCACTTGCTTAACACTACTCGGATATTTTCCATAATCGATATTGTTTAATAGAGAAAAATATTTTGCAAAAAAAAAATATATGTTAGGATGGATATGTTGATATATGTATGTATGTATCTGTCTACCGGCTAAATAACAACAAAAAAGAATATAAAAAACATACAAAAAAAAAAAGAAAACTTCACAATCGTCAGAATTACATCATCAATTCTAGAGTGGATTTTTTAGTTTTTACTGTTCGTATTTGGCGTTGATAGTGATGTTGTTGTTATTGTTGTTGTTATTGTTATTGTTATTGTTGTTTCAGAAAAACCAATGATTTAATATAAATCAACATGACTTAAGTCTTCTTTTTGCTCAGCTGTGAACCAAACTGACAAAAAAACATTTGAAACTTGACTAAAAATTCCTTAAAAATGCTTCAATGGGATTTGTTGTTAAATGTCAGCAAAAATGTCTAAAAAATCTAAAATTATTACCAAAATTTTTATAAATTATTTGTTGTAAATATATATATATAAAAAAAAAAAAAAACAAAAATAATATAAAAAAAACACACAAACACAGAGCTAAACAACCAGCCCAGCCCACTGTTAGGCTACGTTTATAGTGCGCGCTGAAGCTGAAGATGGCAACCGCTGCTGAAAAACGCTTCATGTATAAAGCTGCGTACAGAGTTACCGCAGATGTGTACAGCCAGGCAGAGAGATATTTTTTAAGAGGCATCAATAACCCCTTTTAAATTGGTCAAGAATTGATAGCAATTTTTTTGACGTTCTCTATTGAACCAAAAAATTTACGGTACAACACAAGCGTATCGTCAATTTCTCCCCCTTTCTTCTCAGCCAATTCGCCGCAATTAGCCTAGAAACTCAAAAAGTTGCTTTAAAATTCTTGATCAATGTAAATCAGCTCAAAGAGTGCAGAGTGAGAGCGGGCAGGCTAGCGCAGGTCATGCGACAAAGCAAACTGGCACGAACTTTGTTCGCAACCTAACCTGATGGCAAAGGCTCAAGTTGTTAAAGTGCAGGCTTATTTTGAGCTTATTTTGAAGCTAATTGCAAGATGGTTTTCAGCGACTTCTTTTTATATCTCGCTTGTTTACATATTTTGTTGTTTATGTTGTGACGTGCTGAATTTTTTAATTATTTTTATTTTTTTAATTATTGCTGAAGATGGCCATTGTTGAATAAATAAGGTTGTCGCATGGGTGAGAGCGAGTTCCCATAAATGTAAAATCGAAGTTGACAGCTCATACAAAATGTTGAATAAATAAGGTTGTCGCATGAGTGAGAGCTAGTTCCCATAAATGTCTAATCGAAGTTGACAGCTCATACAAAATCTGAAAGCGAAAATTGATAACACGTAAAGCCGATGAAGTTATTGTTGTTGTTATTCTTTGATTTTGACAATCGTGGGTACTGAGAAGAGAGTACGATCTGCCCCGAGACAACCATATTAATTTAACCATGAAGATGAGTTTCGATACTTTTTTCTTCCATCTCGCTTGTTCACATTATTTTCTTTATTCTTGATTTATTTCTGTGATATTTTTGCTGCTGAACTTTCTAACGTCATCGTGCCTTGTGTTTTTTTAACGCATTTTCTGTTGTTTTGCTGTTTTGTTATTGATCTTTATTTTGTTGGGTGAACGATTACGTGGCTGAGAACCAAGAGTCAGAATTGTCAAAAAAGAAAAAAAAACAACACATTGAACAACGAATGACTGCAAAAAGAATAGAAAAATTATTTGTATTGATTTTGCCAGTTTCGACTCAGAGAGAGAGTATTTTCAGCCGCGAGACTATATTCTTTACTGTCTGACCATGGTATAATAATTACATGATTGCGTTGACAGTTGCTTGGGAAACCATCTCCTGTCAAAAAATATACTCAAAAAAAGAGCGCTCACAATCTGCCATTGAAAACACAAACAATGTTGAAAACGTTGAAGTGCAAAAAAAAAAAAACAACAACTTTAGCAGCTGCAGATGCATTTTCACAACAAACCTTCTTTTGACAGGAGATGTTTTCTTGTAGAAGAGAAAATAAGCAGTTGTCAATGCTAATATTAGTATTATTAGACCATGCTGTCTGACCACAATTATGTCGTTGTCGTGTCGGCTCGAGAGAATCGCAAAGAGTTGGCCCTGAACTGTAGCGTTGGCTTTGTCGTTTAATCTGTCATTTTATTTTGCTTCAATGTTCTCATCATACTCCGATTGAAGTAATAAATACTCCACATCCAATTATTCCACTACTTTTTGCAATATTCTTCATATAAATTTACTGCATTTTCAACTTCAGACTTCTTATTTTATTGTTAGAGCAAGTAGGAAAACAATTTTTGGTATCACATATCAACTATATACAAAGTTCATACTACAAGGCGAGCCGGTCCCATAAGGGATAGGAAAAATTTTGTAGTATTAAATTTTATAAAATTGCTAGAATTCGGTAAAAATGTGACTTTATGAGTTTTCGGGGTCGCTGATTACGAATCCGGGGTCATATTTATCAATTTACATACCCCCCAATATAACTCCTCCGCTACAAAGACTTTCTTTTTTGGCACTCCCGAAGTTTAATTTTTCTTTAAACTCCCTCTTAGAACTACCCAGAGCTAACGACGTAGACGTAGTATTTCTGTAGCTCCTCTTTTTTATTTTTATTTTTTTTTCGAATATTTTTTTATATATTTTCCTCCAACGCCGATATATCGGTTTTCCGGTCCTCTAAAGGTTAAGGTTAATATCTGGGTATATATACAAAAGTTGCCACACCCCCTTTTGCCGTTCACAAAACAATAAAAATGCTATATTTCGGAAGGTGTTGGTCGCATTAGACTAAAAATTTATAGCTTACTTTGGATGTTTACTGTCGGCAAATTTACTAAAAATGGAAATGATCGCACTGTTACTACGCCCACTTTTCAAAAACTTTTTAATTGAACCACGATTTTTTCCCATAAGGTTTTCATTGTCTCTGCCAACTTTATTGCCATTTATTTCGGAAAACGCAGTTGACGTTAAAAACACGACCAGCTCAATAAAGCTAAACTTCTCCCATCTATTTACAAGCAACAAGCGCGCACTATAATTACTACCAGCTCAATGAAGTTGCTTCCATCTGCAAGCACAATCGCGCAGCAGCTTCAGCACTATAAACGTGGCCGGGAAAAACACAGCCCATTGATTGTGTGTGTAAATATGTGAACAATTGTAGGGAAGGCAAAAAAAAAAAAAAACTACACACAAGAATTTATTTAAATTGAGTAGAAAAAGTTTATTTATATACAAAAAAAAAAAAAAAAAAACAATTTAAATAAAATGGAGAACGCAAACCTTTACAAATAAATAAATTCTAATAACTGATAGCGTCACACTACAAATGACAACAACGCCGATGATGGCAACAACAACAACATCGGCATGCCTGCAAATGACGTCTATTACACGGCGTAGCTGTTGATACTCAAGAATTTCTTTTTTTTCATATGTGTATCTCGCAGATACGCCGTACATTTATCTGTATATTTGTAGGAGCGAGATGCGCAGACGGGCGGAAAGTGGTGCTGTTGTTTTTTTTTCTGATTTTCGTTTTCACAACGCTTAAATGCCACTGTTCCAAATTGTTGTACAACAAATTAAACAGGCACAAAAATTTTAAAAAAAAACTAATAATAATAAAAAAAAAGCACACGCAACTAAAATCAAATATAACAACAACAACAACAACAACAACAACAACAGCGGCAATACTAAGTTTATGTTTACTTATGGACATACGTGTACACAACAGTATTATACAAAAATACAACAACAACAACAGCAGCATTATCTTTTCTAAAGCAAGAATAGAATAAAATTCGGAACGCAAAATTTTTATTTTCGGCTTTGAATTTTCCTAATTTTTTTTTTTTGTGTTTTTCTTTTTTTTTTTTAAATTCTCGCTAGCAGTGAAAGAAAATAGTTTCGAGAAAAAAATTTGAATTCGATTTTCCCACACACACACAATCACATTGCGAAAAATGCACGAAGAACTGCTGGCGGTGTAGCCACAGCGGTTGGAGATGGCGGCGGATAAGGGCTTAAAGTCGCGCACAGCAACAACAAAACTTTGATGACACATTTTTTTAGCTTAGTAGCTGCCAAAGTGAAGCGTAAAAGAAAGATAGAGTGAAAAAAGGAGCGAGAGAAAGAGAGAGCGAAAGAGAAATTTATATAATCAAATGTCGCTACATTTTAGCGATAGTTCATCAATAAAAACTACAAAAAAACCAGTTATTATTTAGTTATTGTTTTTTTTAATAATTTTAATAATATAACGCTTCGGTTAGTTTTTCTTAACCCATGTGCAGTCGAGGGGTACGTTTGGTGACACAAAAATTTCGCTACACATGACATGAAGAGTGTATCAACAAGAGCTGCAGGGTTGCAAGGGCGTACTATTAGCTGGTAGTTTGTCAGTTTTGAAAGATATTATTGTTCATGCATAATCTCCATGTGTCTACTTTATAATCCAATGCAATTGTATGTTTTATTCCAAAAATAAATGCTACATTTCTTGTTGATATACCCAAAAAGCAAGTTGCGGCTGCAGAGCTTGTGCTAAAACCGGCAAAAATAGCGCACAAGGGTTAATAAAAGGCAAAAATAAAAAAAGGTAGGAAATTTTACAATATTTAAAATTTTTAATTATTCATTTCATTTGTAAATAAATTAACTTTATTTTACTTCTTTAACACTAAACCTACCGATACTTTATGTATACCTATTCCTACCACAGAGGATCAAGGGACGAGTCTTTAAAATGTTGTATATAGAGAAAAATATACCATTTACCACAATTTGGTACATGAATAAAACATTTTTTTTTAAATAACGATTTAAATTCTTTATTTATTAAATTTAAAACACATAAAAATAATAAAAAATTTTAAAATGGGTTATTTGACTCGTGGTGGTAGATTTAGTGTTAGAGTAAATAGATGAAATCGATCTAGACAATCGATAAACAGCCGTTTAAGCACTGTTCGTCAAATGAAATCGATTTAAACAATCGATGAACAGTTCTTTGAGGATAAGATTTTCAGAAATATATCGTTAAAACGCTGAAATAATTTTATAATTCAATCGATAATCAATATAATTTTTTTGTATTTTTGGAAATGCTCACAAATGCTTGCAACAATAGAAAGTAAATCGATAATTTTCGATTATTATGTTCTCAAAAGAATGAACGAAATTTAAATAGAGTTCGTGAAAATTTACGATTTTCTTTAGTATGTACTTTAAAATCGAAAATAAATCGATAAATTCTTCATATTAATTCAGAATATCTTTTATCAAAACGAATATTTTGAAAATCAGAAAATTATTAAAAACAAGCTACATATAAATCTCCGGCAGAATTTAAAATACCTTCTCAGCCGTTTTTCGAAGTATTTTCCAAGGCTTTATTATTTTGATGACGTCACTTTTTATGGGAAGTAGCCGTGCTTTCCATCCAATTTTTTTCAAATTTTAAACCCATTGCTTATGTGCAGCTTATGTGCAATATCTGAATTGAAATACGAAATACATCACTTTGTAAAGAAGGAGAAGTTTTATGGCAGTTAGGCGTGGTTTCGGTCGATTGTACACTGCGACCGAAAATTTTTTATAAAGGTAAAAAGTTATAAATATAAATATATCTTCGACCGAAGTTGATACACCTCTTCAGCTATTTATCAAAGTATATTCAAAGTCATAATAGTTTTATTATTTTGATGACGTCACTTTGTATGGGGAATAGGCGTTGTGTCCATTAAAATTTTCCAAATTTTAAGCCCATTGTGCGTTTTGAATAACAAAAATCATGTGCAAAATATCAACTCAATACATAGGATTTTGTAGAATTTAAAAAGGTTTCCCTATTTTGATGACGTCACATTGAGCCGTAATTTTTGAATTTTCTTGGGGAGTAGGGATGGTTTTGGTAGATTTTGATAAATTTCAAACTTAAAGTGCGGGTTGTTTCATATGTTTCAAGTTTTAAAGTTTGAGCATTAATTTTTTTGGAAATTATGAGGGTTTTACCGTTTTGATGACGTCACTTTGTATGGGGGATAGGCGTGGTGTTTATACAATTTTTTCAAATTTTAAGCTCATTGTGTGTTTTGAATATCAAAACTCATGTGCAAAATATCAAGTCAATACATAGAATTATGTTGCATTTAAAATGGTTTCCCCATTTTGATGACATCACATTGTATGGGAAGTAGCCGTAGTTTTTTGGACTTTTTATGGGAGATAAGCACGGCTTTAGTAGATTTTGAAATATTTCAAACTCATTGTACGTTTTACAAATCAAAATTTAAACATAAAATATCAAGACAAAATACACTAATTTTTGTGAAATTCATAAAGATTTTATATTGATGACGTCACTTTGTATTTGGAATAGTCGTGGTTTTCATTAAATTTTGACAGATTTTAAATTCAGAGCACATATTAAAAATTAAAGTTTATATGGAAAATATCGAGGCAGTGCATTCATTATTGTGGAATTTGTGAAGGTTTTAATATTTTGATGACGTCACTATGTATGAGAAGTAGGAGTGGTTTTCATTCGATTTTGATAAATTTTTAATGAAAAGTAATTGATACAAAATTTCAAGCGTTTAGTTTAACTTGTGTGGAATTGTTAGAGATTTTACCATTTTGATGACTTAGTATCACTTAGTATGGGAGGTAGGCGTATGGGAGGTAGACGTGCTTTTCAGCCGTTTTTACAAATTCCAAACTTTGAATGCGTATTAAGAATATAAGCTCATGTGCAACATTTCGAGTAGCTAGAATAATTTTTGTGAAATTTGTAGAGATGTTTCCATTTTTAAGATAGTACTTTGTATGGGAGGCAGGCGTGGTTTTCATTCGATTTTGACTAATTTCAAACTTTGAATGGTTATTTGGAATCAAAGCTCATATGCGGAATTTCAAGCATTTAGATGAATTTTTGTGAAATTTTTTAAAGAATTTCTCCTTTTGATGACGTCACATGTATGAGAGATAGGCCCGGTTTTCGTTCGATTCTGCCAAATTTCAAACGAAGTGTTTATATTGGGAAACGAAGCTTCTGGGTAAAATTACATTGTGTAAGATACATTATTATTTTATTGAAAGGTTTGATAAATACATGGGGACTCTGCACCACCAATTTCAATGATTTACAAATGCTTTTCTGAATTCTGTTGTGCACAAGTGACGCTGAACGTTCAGATCGCTCAAAAGAGGTCGCCACGCCAGAAATCGTCGATAAAATCCATGAAATGATATTGAACGATCGGTGAATGGAAGTTTGTGAGGTGGCTGAGGTGGCTGAGGCTGAAGATATCTCAATTGAGTGGGTACATCACATTTTACATGAAATTTTGAACATGAAAAAGCTATCTGCGCGATTGCTCAGACTCGACCAAAAGCGCAGCCGTGTGACCACTTCAAAGCAGTGTTTTAGCGATGTTCAACCGCGATCCGAAGGAGTTTTTGTGCCGTTTCATAATAAACTTTAATTGAAAAAGTCAATGACTTATCCAATTGCCCACGTACGTACACAAATATAAATGTCTTCTCAGGAAAAATTCTTGAAAAATAGATATTAGTTTTCGCCTCCTGACTGCAAAACCTTAACACAACAGTTCCTTTGTTATCCAAGACAACAACCATTATCAGGAATTTCGTAGATTCCTCCAATACAACAATCATATGATATTAATCATTGCAATTCACGATATATGAACGTTGAGAAGTCTGATTCATATATTTTTAAAGTGAGTATAGGCACGTATAAAACCAAATATTTTTTTCTGAAATTTTCACAACTTGCTTCAATTATTGAAAGGCATAAAATTCCGGTTCGTAATTAATAAAAATAAAAAAATTTTTGTTCCTGACATCTTCGACCTATACTCTCCACAAGCTTCTGTTATCTATACTTCGTAATTTTTTTATAAAATTGAGGTTGGAACTTTGAGCTTGCCGATCCAAAATATTTATTTTTTCATTTTTCAGCTGAACTCAATGTGTTTTGGGTCATTATCATGCATAAAAGTTCACGTAACAGACATGTTCTCGACAACAAATGGATCCATTTGGTTCTTTGGTATAACTTAATACATACTTTTGTCCATTATTCCTGGTATAAGAAAAATTGGTCCGTGCCAGGCAAAAGCCCCCAGGCTGTTACCATGAGTGTTTTTTTATTATACTTCGAGTTCAATTCTTGACGTTTGGGGAGCAAAACAAAAGTTTTTTTATCTGGTTTAACCCTATTAAATTATGTTTCGTCAGTTCAGAGCACGTTCTTCCAAAATTAGTCTTCTTTAATCACATGGGCCCTTTCAAACAATAAGCGATGCTTCAAATTTTTTTTTTTTTTTTTTTTTTTTTTGTTAAGAGTGGATTTCTTCGAATGATACGTCCATAAAGAAAAGCTTTATGAAGTCTTCTAGATACTAGTTTTTTTGATACATTTAGGTTATTTTCTTCATTTTTATCTCCCATAATTTTCTTCTACTATGAGTCTGAGTCTACCAGTAGAAATGGTGGATTTACGCGGTCTAGCTATTTATATGTCCACCGCAGATCGTACATGCCTATACAGAAAAAGATTACCTGAACAAATGAAGGTAAGTAACGGTATTTTTCTAGAGTTTTAAACATCGTCACACTGAAGTCTCAAAAAATTTCAACTGCATTTGATGAATGTATTACTATCAGGAAAAAAAAAAATTTAAAAAATAAGTTAACTTTTGTGCTATTTATGTGTCAATGGTTGTATATCTTTCATACACAAGAGCGAAAATGCGTATACATAGATTTTTATTCGAGGCACATATTGAAAATAAATTTACTTTTTTAGCTAATGTTGGTCATGCCTTTCTTCGTTGGGTATTCTTGATTCGTAGGCATTCGTAATCGCAAGCGCTCGTACTCTATGCCATTCCTTCCACAACGATTGATGCATGTATTCGCGCATTAATTTTAATGCAGAAGGCACATTCATAGCTCGTATATTGACGAGACATTCAAAACGCACTCAAGTTGTGACATTTGAATGCGCTCTTTGAATTTGAATGTTCTCTGATGATCATATTAATGTTCTCTGATGATCATAGTAATGTTCTCTGATGATCATACAGGGTTTTCTAATAAGAGGTGTTATTGTGAATCGCCCGCTATTGTGAATTGCTCACTTTTAAAGCTTTTATTATTTGACATTTGACAAGTAGAAACTACGCCATTACTAAAAATGGAACGATACACGCTTCAACAACGCATTGAAATTATTAAAATTCACTACAAAAATGGTGAAAATCTTGCAGTCACAGTTCGCAAAACTAAAGCATTTTTTGGTCGTCGTGAAGCACCTTGTCGGACCGCAATACAGAAATTGTTGAAAAAATTCGAGCTGTTGGGACAAGTTAGTGATGTGAAGAATAAAACCCGTGCACGTCGGTGCGGTTTATGGTCCGGCGGGGTCATTGGACATTACTTTTTCGAAAATGAGGTTGGATCAGCAGTTACGGTGAATGGATTGCGCTATCGAGAGATGATCTGGACAACGTTTACTTTCAACAAGACGGCGCTACGTGCCACACAAGCAACGAAACTATTGATCTTTTACGGGAAAAGTTTCCGGACCGTGTTATCTCTCGAAGAGGTAATCACAATTGGCCACCGAGACCTTGTGATTTAACACCTTGCGACTTCTTCCTTTGGGGCCACGTGAAAGATAAGGTCTACGCCAACAGCCCAGCATCGATTGAAGACCTCAAAGATGGAATTCGTGAGGCTATCGAGGACATAGGGCAGCCACTTTGCGATTTGGTTATGGAAAATTTCATGAAAAGGATATTGTCCTGTAAGCGTGGTCGTGGTGGCCATTTGGCTGATGTTGTTTTTCATTATTAACGCATACCTTCTTTTTTATTATGAAATAAACATCCAATCATTTATCTCAAAAAATGGCATTTTTCTTTGAATACCAAAATAACACCTCTTATTAGACTACCCTTTATTAATGACCTCTGTCTGTTGACAAAAAATTGCGGTAATCTTTTGAAGTCGGTTAAAAAATCGCTTCTTGATAATATTGTATGAAAATATTGATAGTAAATCGTTTCCTTTTTTTAAAAATTGACTGTCTTAATTTAACCTAAATCGATATAAATGAATCGATTTTAAAGGCACCCTGATATTAAAGATGATAACGCACATTCTTTAGGAGTAGGAAAAATCATTGATATCCAGGGTTGCATTAGTAGGTAAAACTGCATTTTTAGTGAAAGAACTTGGATATAAAATAAATTAGAACAATTATAAAAATTTAACGTCATATCAGCCTTATGGCAACACTTAACTGTGGGCGTAGATGGGTTAAAACGCTAATTAATGAGTAATGAATGCAAAAACAAAAACAAAAAAAAACAAATTTGCATATGAATGTTTTATCGAGAATAACGACTGTCTTATTAAGAAAAAAAAAAAAATGCCGGCAGCTTGGTACTTTTTCCCAATACTTTTTTTCACTCTCACATATAACAATGAATCTGCGCGTATATTAAGGAAAAAGTACTAAACAAACTAAGCAACTGACAGCTTTCAATGGTCTATGAATGTAGGGTCAAAAAAGCTTTACTTTTCTTTTATTTTTTTTTTCGTTAAAGTTTCGAGAAAAACTACAAAAACAACTATTTTTTTTTTGATTTTCAGTAGAAGTCAACGTTAATGCAACATCTGTCATAGCAATGTCATTTATTAATACACACAAGATTTTTTTCGTTAAACTTAATAATTAAAATTAAATTTGATACTTATTTCGAAAAATAGTGCAATCGATAGATATTCACATTATAAGTATAAATATCGCTGCTCTAAACACAGGATGTACCAGAAATTTTTAAAAAAATTTGCCACTTAGCAGAATTTCATCATGTCTGATATTTGTAATGTGACAAGTGTCAAAGCTTTTTTTTTCTCATAAAGCCTAATTTATTTAAAAGCTTCAGATGCAAAATTATGTAAAAATGTTGTCACGTTTGTTACCCTTATTTTTTTAAATTTTACCCAGCTGATAGCAGGAAAATGCAAGTTCACTTAAATTTTTTTTTTTTAAATTAATTATGTAAAAGTTTTCTGCTCATTTTTCAGCATAAACGAAAATATAGAGTTTTTTCTAGCTTTTTATTATTAGTGTGCTAAAGTTTTGTAAAAGCTTTCTATACATACATCTATTCGAAACAAAAATTCCCCTACACATTGTTAACGCTTTTTTGTTTGTATGCCTCCCAATATATATTTTTTTTTTTTTTTTGTATAATTTTTTTATCGGTTTTTTTTTTTTAATTTGCTTACATTTATTCCGTTTGTTCCAAAGTTTATTTTATTATTGTTGTTGGCGTTGCTGCTTTGCTCACTTGTTCTTCTTTTGCGTTTCGATTTTTGTGTTTTTTTTCTGACTTAATTTGCACTTTGCAAAAAATAACAACAACAAAAAAATAAGATTTTAGAATTACGTAGTTAAAAATATATTCAATAAACACTTGATATGAAATCTCCTTTCTTTTTTTTTTTTGTTTTGCTTTTCACATAATTAATTAATTAATTACTCTCTGAGTAGCTTTTCTTTGGCAAAAGTTATCATTTTTTCGATTGTTTTTTATTTTATTTTAATAAGTACTTCAAAGTAGTTTTCTTTAGCTGCACAACAAATTTTTTCGTTTAGATTTGCAGCAACTAGTTTTGATTTCTTTTTATAATTTTTTTTGTTTTTTTTTTTTAAATAAATATTTATTTAGTAGAAGAGGCTTCAGGAAAAATTCACACATCCGTCTGGTATAAAGGCACAAAACAAATTACGAGACGAGTACGACACACCGCAGCGAAAAAACACGTTGTACGAAAAAGATACTTTTTCTCGCCGCTGCTGTTGTTGTTGTTGTTGTAATTGTTGGCGTTTCTACTTTTCTGCTTGTTGTTGTTCGTTCAACTTTTTATTCGATTTAAATTTGTCCACATGGAACGAAATTGAGCAGCATATAGTCGAGAAAAAAAAAATACGCCAACTTGGAGTCAAGTGGCTGCACAAGTATGCGCTTGAATATGACTGTGTGTGTGTGTGTGTGTGTCTAAAAGAGTACAAGAGCAAAGAGCACAAGCTTCTTACTAAATGAGCGCTAATATAAAGCATTTTCTAAATGGCAAGCGTAAGCTTTGCAGAGGCAAGAAAGAGCTCAACGTAAGCGTGAGAGCGCTTTTAAAGTACATATTTAGCATTCTTCTTAGTTTAATTTACGGGTTCTCATTCTGCTCAAAGTGCAGTAGAACGTACGGCTACTACTTTTTTGTCGTTTACAAACAAGTTTGCATTTTCTTCTTTATTGAATATAAAGAGTGACCAGATAGCAATGATAGTTTTCCCAGTTGTTATGTTTCAGCAGCTGTCAAAGTTACCCATGAGATCAAGCTGTCAAAATGGTCAGTAAAGTTTGCCATTTTATCATGCATCGTTTCGCACTTGCAAATTATTAAAAATATAATCGAAAGTCCGACTCAGCTGTAAATACAGAGAATTCGTCACACCGTGGAATAGTTTGAGCGTGAGTACACTCATTTAAACCTTAAGCCATCAACCAGAAAATTATTTATACGAATTAAAGAAAACTTAGCCTTCTTAGCGGCCAGTGTCAAAGAAGACCCAGAAATGTCGAGTCAGCACCGATCAGCTGAATTCGGCAACGCCAGAGAGCCAACGAATTTTATTTTGCAGTTAGATTTGAGCCTACATCCGTATAAGATTGTGCTGAAGTAGAAATTCAAGCCAGACGACCATAGACAGTGGCGTAAGTTCGCTTATTGGGCGCTGGAAATGTTGGCTGGAGATCCAAATTTTAGCCAAAAAATCATCTTCCCGGATAAGGCCCTTGTTTTACTATGTTAGCAAGCGAAATTGCCATTATTGGAGCGACCACAATTCACAAGCATCAATGCAATCCACAAAGATTGACTGTTTAATACGATTTATAGTACGGCGGCATTATCGGACCTTATTTCTTTCGTAACGCGGAAAGAGACACCGCATCAATGGTCCTCGGTATAGAGCGATGTTAACCGACTTTCTTTGACCAGAGCTCGACAACATCGATATATCCGAGCTGTGGTTTCAACGGCGCTCTACATACATACCATACAAGCAATGCAACGCTCGAAGTGGTGAAGGAGAAATTTGGCGATTAGGACAGCGAGCGTTCATCAATTGGCCGCCGGGATCATGCAACTTGACACCCCTTGATTATATTCTCTGTGGCTACATCAAGTTATTTATTATTATTACTATTGTTGGGATTTGCACTGCGATCTTAAGATCTATTGTGCGCCTTTATGGACCTAAAGTACACTTTTTAGTCCAATCTCTGAGATAAATGCTAGTATATGTCTTATATCTCTTGATTTTAATGAGTTATTTGGTATTATGTGGTAATCCAGATATTTCTGCCTTGCTTGAATAAGTGCGGGACACTGTCCTAGGATGAGCATTGCAGTTTCTTCGTCCTCAATGCAAAACCTACATGTGCCATTACTAAGAATTCTCAGTTTTGTAAGCTGATAGTTCAACCTATCGTGACCTATTAGCAGTCTTAGATCATTCTATGTTAGCTTCATGCATACTTTGAATCTCTTTAGGTCGTATGTCACTAAGAGTAGTTTAGAGTGCTTAACCCCTGGTAGGTCTCCTTAGTATTTCCGTTTTTGTTTTTCTTCCTTTTTTCTTATTGAAGAAAATTTTTCTTCCTTTGTCCATTCGACAGAATGGTTCCGGACCAACAAGAGGAGTTGGTTCAAGTCCTTAATCTACGCTAGTAAGCCAACTACTTTTGACGACCTCGAGGCCAACGTTTGAGACGCTATTGCCAGAATAACGCTGCACGTATTGTAAAGAGTCGGTCAAAAATTGGACCGACCGCTTGAAGCACTTCCAGCGAAGTCGAGGCGGCATTTAAGTGATGTGCTATTCCATACACAATGGTGTGAATTCAGCTTCAAAATAAAGCTTCAAATATTTAAATGTATTTTCCTGTTGTTTTTATTTGGAGAATTCACCCTTTAGAATATTTTCATTTGAAAGGCCTCAGTACAACTAATATCGAAGCAGAGCTAGATTCAACTCTGGGAGAGTCTGCTCCTTTGTTCACAACAGTCAAATATTGGGTGGCAGACTTCAAACGAGGCCGTACGAGCTGTCCAGACAAACGTCGCAGTGGTTGAAGAAATGAGAAGACTACGCCAAAAATAGTGAAGAAAATCCTCAAAATGGTATTGGATTGCATTGAAAGTGCGCGAGATCACAGAAACACCTCCTATTGATTGAAAATATGAACATGAGAAAGTTGTCCGCAAGATGGGTGCCGCGATTACTCACAATGGAAGAAAAACAGCGACGTGAGGATGTTTCAATCGAGTATTTGGCGAAATTTCACAGCATTAAAGCCGAATATTTGCGTCGATTCATAACTATGGGTGAAACTTGGGTCCATGTCAAAACAATGATCTGAAAGGAGAGAATCGGTTCCAAAGAAGGCGAAGACCGTTCTAGCTGCAGGCAGGATCAAGAGATCATTTTCATTTCAAAGGAAAACCAATCCACAGAGTATTGAAGTCAAGAAAAAAACGACTGAATTTGGCAAAAAGAGATTTTGTTTAGTCAAGACAATGCACCAGTTCACACATTCGTTTTCGAGATGACCAAAATCTCTGAGTTAAAGTTCGAATTGCACGCATCCTATTCGCCAGATTCAGCCTCCTCGAATTATTTTCTGTTTCCAAACTTGAAAAAATGATGGTAAAAAATATGACAGCAATGAAGAAGTGGAGTCTGCGGTGGATGGTGGAAGAGCTCGACGGTTCTCAATATAAACAGGGATCGCAGCTATTGAACATCATCGGGAAAAATGTACTAAGCTAAAAGGATACTATGTAGAGAAATAAAGATATTTTTCCCAAATTTTTTGTGTTTTTTTTTAGAAAAATATACGGAAGTACCCGATTCTGGGAATAGATTGCTAATGTTTTGACGCTTCAACTTTGGGTACTTTTTGCTACTAGAAATTCATAATGGACTAGAACTAAATGTGTAATATTCGTCCCAAAATCCATAAAAATTATATTGATCGATAAGGTATTTCACATATAAGGAAAAAAAAATTTCAGATATTTACGGCAGTTTTGGAAGGGCTAGAACTCTTTAATATCACCAAACAGTAATTTTTTTGGATTCTCCGTTCACCAAAAAGACAATTTTGTTTGTTAACGGGAAAATTTATGTTTTCAAGGATCATTTCGTAATAAAAGTAAAAAAAGTAAATACCATCTGTCCCGCACTTGCTACCTTCTAACATTTTTCTACTACTTTTTTTCAACACAAAAAAAGTAGTCGGTTTATTATAGAAGACATTGATACTTGAGAAAGTGTACACAGATTGGTGACAGACAAACAGAGAGTGAGAGAGCGAGAGAGATTAGAAGCGCTCAAAAAATGCCAAAATTTAAATAAAGCCAGCGAAAATAGTTCTGATAGTTTCTTTACCTTCATTGAGGAAAGCAAAAATTACATTTTGTGAAATTTTACACAAAACTAAGAGCCGCTGCAACGTGTCAATGTGCTGTCAATGACAAAATTGAGCGATGCATTAAAGACACAGAGTGATGCAGCAAAAATATCGACAGTTAAAAAAAAAACAGATATAATACTATATAATATATATAAAAAAATAATAGTAGATTGCAAAGTGCTCTGCTAAAGAGCAAGAATGAGAAAGAGAGTGCGAGAGTTCAAGAGAGCTTTAAGCAAATGCAGCGAAAAATTAGTTAAAACGTGTTAATTTTTGTGTATTACGCAGAACAAAAATTAAACTTTTTCTTGTCAAAGGCGACTGCCTAGTCAAATGTATGTATATCAAATTATAAATTATAGAATTTTGATTTGATAAATAATACATTTTACCCTAAATTTTTTTTGCGAATTTTCTTTTATGTAACTTTTAGTTCTTAAGTGTTGTATTAGTTAAGCTTTTGTGAACTAACAAAAGCTTTTGCTTATTTTTCGTGAAGCTCCAACACTCACGGCACTCTTTTACGCTCTTTAATTTTACAGTTAAGACAAGACGAAAATTCCTTTACAGAACAAATTTGCGCGTACATAACCTATATAAACATTAACTACTTAGTAGTTACTTTAAAGATTTTACTTTTTTACTACATAACATAGTAGTAACTTAAAATATTTTGCAAAAAGAAGTACGTATTTTTGCTACATTTTTTTTTTTTTTTTTTGCCTTAATTCTGCAATATTTGTTTATCTAACTTTCTCGTTATGTGTGCTCTCTTCAATATCTATCTGTTTGTTTATTGCTCTTTAATTATTTTTAATTCACACACATTAACACTGATTCATATAATGTACGTGTGTGTGTGTACATTTTGTATACGCGAATACCGATAATAATAAACAAAAACAATAAAATAAAACCTATAAAAAATAAATTTAAATGCAGCACAAAAGACGAGGCAATATAAACAAACGACATTAAATTGTCAACAATAACAACAACAACGAATCAGCGAATCAGCGACAAAAAAAACAACAACTACCATGTTATTTTATAGCATTTATAAAAATTAAGCCTATTCTTATCTTTAATAAGTTGTTTTTTTTATACACTCTCAGGCTCTCTTTATTTTGTAAGCTGCTCCCGCATGTTTTTAAATGCGTTCTCATCACCCGGTTTTTTTCTTTCTTAATTCTTTACTTATGTCTGTATTTTCGCTAAGTTGTAGTCGGTCGCATTTAGTTTAAGTATCTCACTGATTTTTGTCTTTATAATTGTTGTTGTTGTTGTTGCTGTCGTTGTTGTTGTTGTTGTTGTTGTTGTTGTTGTTGTTGTTGTTTTTTTGTTTTTTCTGTTTATGCATTTAAAAATGTGTAAACGTAATCGTATCTAATAAATACATTTGTCGCTGCATACTCGGTCAACCCAGTCGGCAGCTACGCTCCTGATGTGTGCACAGTTGTTGTTTGTTCTCTGTGCACGAGATGTTTAGTCTCTCAGTACAATGTACAGTGTACAGTGGTGGCGATAATCATTATTTAAACGTAATAAACAAGGTACTTGCGAATTTTCTACTTCTCTCAAAAAAATTCTAGAGCTGTCAAACCGTACAGAATCATCTCTTCTGTTTCATTCTCGCATTCATAAGTTCATGATTGAATAAATAAGGTTGTCTCGAGGCTGATCGTACTCTCTTCTTAGTACCCACAGTTGTCAAAATCAATGAAAAGCAACAACCACAACTTCATCGGCTTTACATGTTATCAATTTTCACTTTCAGATTTTGTAAGAGCTGTCAACTTCGATTTGACATTTATGGAAACTCGCTCTAGCCCATGCATAAGTTTGATCGACCTAGCCAAACATTTAACTGTCACATTCATCTTATTCATTACACCATTATACACCATTCGTATGAACATGTTGTCATATATGTATACAGGGTGGGCCAAATGCAATAAAATGAACAAAATTAAATTTTCTCCATGTATTATGGCTTTATTAGTAAGAGCAAAAATTACCGTTAATTATGTAACACAACGCCGTTCAAGTGGCTACCTCTGCTGCCTTTGCAGTAGCGCTTTCTGTCACTCCAATTTTCCAAGACCTTGTTGATGGTTTCGGGCTGTAGCTCACGGATTGCTTAGATTATCATGGCCTTAAGTGCTTGAATCGTTTCCGGATTGTTGGCATAACATCGGACCTTCACGGTTCCCTACAAAAAAAGTTAAAAGGGGTCAAATCGCAGCTGCAAGGCGGCCAATTAACATCGCCAAGACGGCTGATAACACGTTTTTGGAATTTGGTGCGCAAACGATCGATTGTGGCATGGCCTGTGTAGCATGGCGCGCCATCCTGCTTGAACCAGAGGTCGTCCAAATTCATGTCTCCAATTTCAGAAAAAAAAGTCGGTTAACATGGCTCTGTAACGCCCATCGTTAACCGAAAGTTGTTCCCAGCCCCATTTTGCAAGAAAAATGGTGCAATGATGCCAGCACTTCACAATGCGCACCAAACTGTCACTCTTTTTGGATGCATTGGCTTATCGACAATAATGCGCGGATTTTACGAGCCCCAGATGCGGCAATTTTGTTTGTTAACGTAGCCAACGAGATGAAAATGCCCCTCGTCAAAAAATATGATTTTTATCCAAAATCATTTGGTCTACACAACACTCACTTTGGAAATAAGTTTCCAATATTTCCCAAATTTGTTTAAGCGTAAAGTGACTCATTTCTTTCCCCGGAAGTTTAATACTGACTATGTCAAAATTTCGAGCGGAAAACATCTGTCCGTGTCAAAATGACCTATGATATAAAAAGAAACCACAAAATGTATTAAGAAAAATAAGAAACAGAAAACTTTAGTAATTCTCCGGATTAAAACTAGAGAGAGAAAAGTTCTGCTTTGGTTATCAAGTCAGGGTTTTTCTTGGGGAGGGTTTGATATAAAGCCAAATCGAGTACTTTTCGAATATTTTATAGTGTCAGTTCCCGATAGATTTTTGTTTTTTTTTTTGCACAATTCAATAAGGTAATTGCGCCTTACAATGAGAAAACAGTCGAGATGTTTTTATTGTTTTTCAAAGTATTTTCCAGGATGATTATTACACTTTTGCATTAGTTTGAACCAATATTCGAAACAGTTTTGTCACTCTGAAGTTGATATCTTGGAAACCAGGTTTTTTTAAGATCTCAATGGCCTGTTAGGGTGCAGGAAAACGCTCGTCACGCATTTTTTTTTGTGAATGTGAGGGAACAAGAAGCTATTGGGTGCCAAGTCGGGACTGTAAGGCGGATGACCCATCAATTCCACGTTATGAGTGCTCTATAGCTCTTTTCGTTTGAGCTAGTGTGTGGGAACTCGTGATGGAGGATGATCTTCTTTCAGTGGTTGGTTTTCCTCAATTCTTCCAAAACTTCCGGCAAAGAAACGGTTGTATACCACTCAGCACTCAGCAGTAACAGTTCTCTGTTGCTCAAGTGGTACAATTGCGATATAACCGATTGGTTTATGTTGAAAGACCCAAACAGTGCATTGCTGCATTATTTGGGCTCATACACGTAGATCCATGATTTTGACATCTGTGGTGAGTTGTTAACATATTTGGAACCACACCCGAAGCATTTTTTCAACTTTTCCTTCTTGTACAAATCGATAGGAGCCTTTTTTGAGTAACGTCAAATTAATCAGCCCTGTTGTGCATAAAATTTCGCCAGGAACTAAAAAAAAAGAATTTTCGTATTTTTAGCAATGTTCACTGAACTTTTGAAAAATTTGAACACAAATATTTGCATTCATCGCCAATTTTTAAGATCACAAAAAAAAAATCTTTAAAAGCATACCCTGTCTAAAAAATAAAAATTCCCTTTTTCAATTCTGGGCGAAATTTTACTCATAATAGGGCTGATAGTGTATCCAACGGTAACAAACCGTCAAATAATGACGTATCCAAAGGGAACAAATCTTCTTGACGCCTTAATGCTCATGTAAAATCATACATTCACTGAACCCACTAATGTCTAAGGATGACTCCTTCTCACGCTATATCACAACCAGGTCTATTTCCAACAGTTCACGCACAGCATCGATGTTTTCTACCACAAAAGCCGTTCCTGAACGACCTTAGTGAAATTCGTCTTGGAGAGAACGACGACCATACTCTAACTCGTTGAACCAACGTTTTACAGTCGCTGTGTGTGGTGCTTGATTTCCAAAAGTCGAACTTAGTTGATCGATGTATTGTTTCCTGTTAGTCCACGTCGAAAATCGTAATCATCACCCGAAAATGTTCACGTATTAATTCCATTTTTTTTGCTGAAATACAATTTCAAACCACTAAATATGCGTCAAATTTTCGAATGAGATTGTCAAAATTCATCTGGAAATGCTTAGTGTTGTCGGGGTGCAAGACTTTAAAGGCAGCTCTCGTACATATTGGGTTGAGATTTCGACGTTTTTAAGTAAATCCTTTTCAAACATTCTTCTGCTATTTTTCGGCTAGAACCATGATTCCTATATTGTAAAATTTCGGGATTTTACCTTTGAAAAACTGACACAGGTACTTTTCGTAGTCATCTTTTGAGGCCAATTTTCGCAATTTCACAAGAGAATGTTGAAGAGATCGGAACAAATCGGATCATCAGACTGACGTTGCAATGCATCAAAACTTCCCACCCAATTTTCATTTTTCTCTTTCTTCATTTTTGTCGGGTCAACAAACATGTGTTTGGCCTAGCTTTGTCATGATGAAATTCAACACCTTTCCTGTTGATCAATTCCGACCTCTTTTTTTCAATTTCGTTGCATTAACTGCTGGCACTAGCGATTCAACTTAATCAGTTGGCCAGGCGATTATAGCTCATAATGTATAATACCATAATGTGTGATATCATAATGAATGAAAGTTGCTTCTTTCAAAAATAAGCCCAATATTTGGTTGCCTCATGAACTATTTGCAATAAATGTAAATGGGCTGAGTTTTCATCTGCGATTCGCTGTTGAAGTGAAAAGAAATCGAACCATTTTTAAAACGTACGGTAATAGGTGATGAAGAATGGATCGCATACGATAGTATTGTTCTAAAACAGTGTTAGTAGATAAAAGGTGAAGCTCCAAGAACTGTTTCAAACTCGGGATTGAATACAAGGAAGGTGATGTTGTGTGTTTGGTGGGAGAACAAGAAACTTTCTGTTGTTGTCACCCGGGGTTCGAACCTGGGCCCGCATTGACATCGAGTGGTCTACATACTGTTTAGCGAACTCGGCCACGGCCGCAATATTCACAATCACATTATATAAAATATAAATAAAATAAAGTCTTCAGTAAAGTATGGACCCGATAGAGTGTTCTTGGGTGTAGTTTAAATTTAGTAGTTTACATAATTGCAAAATTAAAAACAAAAAATCACTGGCAGGAAAACATAACAAACAAGACCGAACAGACAGACGGTCGTGTGAGTCGAGTTGAATCGAAGAGGAAAAGCGCAGACAGCTAGTTTTTTATGTATTCTTTAAATTTGTTTAATATTTTTTATAAATTTATAATTTTTTTGATTCATTTTAATTTTTTTTTATGTGTTATTTGTTTAACTACTTTTGCCTACTTTTTTCTTTACTTTTTATTCTTTGATTTTGTTTTTTTTTTTTTTTTTTCTTTTTTGTTATATGTTTAGTTTTTTAATTCTGTAACTTTTTTTTCCTATATTTTAATTTATTTATTTTTTAGTATTTTATTGTTAGTTTATTTCGTTTTTTTCTTTTTTTTTCCTTAATTTTGTTATTTACTTAATTTTAGGTTTATTTGTTCGATTTTTCACATTTATTTATCAATATTGTGTAATCATTAGTTTTTAAACAATGTTTTTATTCTTTAATTTTATTTTTATTTATTCACTCTGTATTTAAAAAAAAAATAAATTCATTTTATAACTTTTGTTCTTTTGGTCACCTGTTTAACGACCATCACTGTGGAAGAGCTTTTTAAGCTCCAATCAAATAGAAACATTAAAATGCAAGAGAGCACGCATGTCTTATTTTTAAGAGAATTTTCGTTCGAGGTTTATTAAAAATAAAGTTGTTTAAATGTTGTTGACAATGTTTTTGTTGTTGTGGCATATTTTATAGGTTGTACGCCTGTCCGAATGTTTATACATGCATACATATATACAAGAGATGAAATCGAAAAATATGTAGGACAAATGAGAGCGGCTCGTGCCAAGCGAGCGATGATAAAAGTTTAAAAGAAAAAACGGAAATAAAAGAGAGATAAAATTACAAAAAAAAAAAAAATAAAAAAAAAAAAGAGAAACAAAATTACCAACGAATATGTATACAAAGCTAAAACTTAAAAGCTTGTTATAGTTTGTTGATGTTGTTTTGATTGTATTTTTGTTATTGTGGTATTGTTGTTTATTTTCTTTAACAATATTTTCAGTGACTTGCTATTGCTGCATAGTTGAGACAGGTGTATACGATGAAAACGAACACAAGGAAAAAAAAAATAAAAAAAATCAGAGAGAAATAGTTAAAAGAGCGCATTTAAGGTGGCGTATAGATAAATAAGATAATTACAAATAAATAAACTAGATTATATATAGGTACATATATACATATAATTCATAAGACATAATTAGCAACAAAAAAAAAAAAGAAATTCTAATACAAAAAATGGTGATGCAACGCATGGGCAAATTGAGCGTCAAACAACAATGAATGACAACAAGAGACAAAACAAAAACCCATAGAGTCCCAAAAACACTACTTGCGGTTCAGGCATAATTATGAACACACGCCACAATATACATAACATATAATCGCACGTAGATACGCTACTTTAAAACTTAAAATACTTGATTAGCTGTATGTTTGACGTTCGCCTCATGGTTAACAGTTTCTAGCGTGTTTAAATTTATTCCAAGCCTCACACCCTCTCGTTCAAGTTTTTGTTCTCTTTCACACTGACCATTCATCATTTAAGAATAATCGCGCGCTCGCCTTCATTCTACATCGCTCTCTCTTTTTCTCTCTCGTTCCCGCCTGTTATACTTAAATTTAATAAATAGCGCAAGTCTAAATAATTAGATTTGTTTATTCAAGAAGTTTGTTTAGAAGTTTTGGAACTAAAGCTTTTTGTCAAAAAAATCTTGAAACCTGCCTGAGCAATAAAAAGGTGACAACTGAACTTAAGAATTTCAATTTATGGCTCGTGCTCATTTTTTATAGTTTCTGTCTTCGTTGTCTTTTTGAGAAATGTTTTTTTATGATTTGGAATTAGACGAGGTAAACCGGGTTGAGGCCTTTTTTCGTGCCGAACTACACACATCAAAGTGGCATATTTAAGTGTAAAGCTTTTGACACTTAAGTTATAAACATAATTTAAAGCAAAAGGCAAACCTTCCTTCACATTATTATTTGTATTATTTTTATTTATTTACAAATGTATTTTTTTAATTATTTTTATTTTTTTTATTAATTTTTATTTTATTTTTTTCTTCTACTAATTTATAATATTTCAATTTTTTCAATTTTTTTTTAATTAATTTAATCATTTATTTAATTTTTTTATTTATTTTAATTTTTAAAAAGTGTTATTTTTTGTTTTTCATTTTTTGTATTTGACATATTTTTTATTTCTCTATCCTTTTTATTTATTACATTTTATTATTTTTTATTCATTACATTTTATTACCTTTTTTTAATTTTTTGTTTTTTCTTATTTGCATTTGAAAAATTTGTTTAATTTGTTCAGTTCGTTAGTTATTGTTATTTTTTGTTTAATTTTTATTAATTTAAATTTAATTTATTAATAAATTAATCAATTTCTCAATTTTTTATTTCAAGAAGTTTATAATATATATTTATTTTTAATATATTTATGCAATTATTTTTATTTATTTCTATATTTTAAAATGTTTTTTGTTTAATTTTTTACTTTTGTATTTCCTTTTTAATTTTTTTGTTACTTTATTTATCTTTTATAATTTTATTTTTAGCTTTTACATTTTTATTTTATTCTATTTTTAATTTTTTTGTTTTATTTCTTATTATTTTATCTTTTTATTTTTATTATTTTAGTTTTGTTTTAAATGCATTTTATTTTTTGCTTTTTATAATTTTACATGTTTATTCTTTATTTTTTCATGTTTTCTTTATATATTTTTATTTTTTGTATATTTAATTTTTTATTTTTTAAATATTAAAAAATACACTTTTCTTAATTTGTTTTTTTATTTTTTTTTTCTTTATTGCCATTTTAATATTTTTATATAATTTGACTTTTTTATTTTTATGTTTTTAATTTCAATTATTTTTTTATTTTTAGTTGTTTTTTAATTTTTCTTTTACTTGTTTTAATTTTTTTAGTTTATTTCTAAAATATTTTTAATTTTTGTTAGTTTATAATTTATTAATTTTTAAATTTTTATTTTGTTTGATTTTGTACTTTCATATATCTTTTCTAATTTTGGAAACCATACCCATTATTTTATTATTTTATTTATTTTTTATTTTTGTTGTTATTTTTTGTACTTTTTTGTAATATATATAATTTTTTATGTTTTTATTTTTTTTATAATTTTTTCTTTTTCTTATTAACTGATCTTTCATTATTTATATTGAAAAAAATGAGCCTTAAGCCAAGTATGTTAACAACAAGACCGATCAAGAAGTATGACACGATCAAAGTTAACCTTGTCACAGGGTGCATCATAAGTAGATAAGAATTTAGTGTTAATGTAAAAAAGCGTTCTCTTTGTCAAAAATAAACTTCCGAGTAACTTTGTCCGCATATTGGCAGTAAAAATAAGTAGGACCTTAGTAGCATGAGTGGATCACAATGAAAAGTCATGCAAGACTACTGATGAGTTGGTGTAGCGGCCAACGAAACAGTGTGTCTAGTCCGCTGTGTGGTTTGCTCTATACAGAGCCGTTGTTGTTAGTTGTTGCCTTCATTGTCTTAATATTTTCTTGTTGTCAACATATTTGGTCTAAAGCTCAAATTTGTTTTAAATTTTTTTATAATTATTTTTGATATATTTTATATTTTTGTTTTTTATGTTTTGTGGTTTTTTTATTTTATTTTTTTATTTTTTATTTTTATTTATTTTTTATTTATTTTTTATCTATTTTTTATCTATTTTTTATCTATTTTTTATTTATTTTTTATTACTTTTTGCAGTTTTATTTATTTTTTATTTTTTATTTTTATTGGTTAATTTTCTCCCCTTTTTCAAATATTTTTTCTTCAAGCCTTTATATATTTACTTTCGATTTTTTCTTATTAATTCACATTTAATTAAGTTTTTATATTTTATATTTTTAAATTTTTATTTATTAAAATTAATATTTTTACTAATTTATTTTTGTTTTTTGATTTGATGTTTTTTTACTTTTTATTATTTATTACATTTTTCATTATTTTTAATGTTTTTTAATTAATTTCGTTTTTTTATTTTTGTATATTATTTTTATGTTTAATTTCATACAATTCTTATGTTTTTATTTTTTATATTTTTTTATGTTTTTTAATTTTTACGTTTATATTAACGTTTTATATTTTACATATTTTTATTTTTTATCTATTTTATATTTTATTTTATTTTTGTTACACTTGTGTTTTTACTGACTTATTTTCTTATGTTTTTTTTCTAGTTTTGTTCTTTTTACTTATTTTTATGTTTTATTTTTTTAAATTAAAATTTGTTTCATTAATTTTTATTAATTTTTAAATTGCTATAATTGATTGGTTTTATATCTTTTTGAACTTTTCATGAACTTTTTAGTTTTTTTTTTTTATTTTATAAATTTTTAATTTTTTTAAGTATTTTTATTTTTATTATTATTATTATTTTATTTTTCACGTACTTTTCTGAATTCAAATACTTCATGATTTAACATATTTTTGTTTTATTATCTATTTTATGTTTTTATTTTTTATGTTTTTTTATATGCCTCGCGCTACGGTACTTAACGAGAGAAGTTCACTTAATGGTTCATAACAATGGAATGAATTGGAATTCTTATTTGAAACTTTTAGAACATATTTTTTAATGGTTTACTAACAATATATGGAATAAAAAAAATTAAATTTTTGAAGCCATCTAAACTTTTAACCCATTTAATATATAGAGATAAAATAATGATTGACCAATTGTTATAAAAAAGATAGAATTTTTTAAAAGTAATTTTCTTCTCATTAAAACTTAACAAAAAAAAAAAAAATAATAAAAAAATATATCAAAAAATATAACAAAAAATATAGGGAAAAAAAAAGAAAAATATGTAAACGGTAAACTCAAATAAATCCACTCAAAAATGCATTTAGCATAGTTTTAATAGAGCCTAATTTTTTATCACGTTTTTTATTTTAAATAATTTATACAATATTCTGCGATTTTTATGTTAATTTTAGTTCCTACGTATGTATAAGAATGAGAATTTTTTTTAAGTCGAGTCGATGACGAGCGTAAAAATAAATTAATGCGTAATAGTTTAACAAGATCGTGATAACGAATGTCTAAATAAACTGAACTATAAACGTATGAATATACATATGTACGTACATGCATTCCATACATGTATGTAAGTAAATTATTCAATACATGCGCACATGTAATATAGATATGATGAAATGGTGTTAGAAATTGATTGCAGTCATGTTGTTGTTTTGTCAAGTGGCTACCTACAATTATTTGACAACCCCAAAAAAATTTGATAAATTTTCAACAACATACTTATAATTTTCGGAAACATAATTTCGATTTTATGCAATTATTTTTAATAATTTGTCCTAAATCAATCATTTGCACCATCAAGGTTTAACATTGACCGCTAAATTTTACTACAGGGATGGATGTCTTACTTAAATTATAGTCTCTCTGTCTCTTGATGGGTTTGATGTTAATTGTTGTTTATACTTTACTGAAGTTCTTTAATTTTTTTCTCTGTCTGTATCTGTCTTAGATAATCTCTATTTGTTTTGAATATTTATTCTATGATCGATTATTTTATAATCGTGCAAATAAACTCGGCAAATGCGTTGAAATAAAATGTGAGTTGAGAATTTACTATAAACAAGCCAAGCAGAGCGTTAAGTCTCAGAAACGAGACAGAGCGGGTAAAAACTGGTGAATGACAAGCATGTTCAAGTCTAACAACAAGGTTGCTTGCATGTAAACACAGCTTTAAGAATTGTGTACGTTTTGCAGTGCTCACAGTTGTGTTCTTATAAAAAAAGTCACACATACGTCAAACAATTTTTAGAAGCTGACGTGTAACCATTAAAAACAAAAGATATATAAATTTGCACTTACAATAAAGGGATCAGAAATTTCAAGAAAAAGCAATAAAATAAGAAGAATGTCAATGGAGAAGAGCTTACAATATGGATCGTGTCGAGTTGACCAAATATTCTATGAAAACATATCGAAATTACTAAATGGTTCAACTAATTTCACGGACCAATTTTAACCACATGAAATTTTTTAACCAGAACAATCTGCAAAAATGTTATTTCACGATAGCAAAAAATACAACCGCTTAATGCGTTGAAAATGCAACAATAATGTAAAAACGTTGCATGGAATTATTACTCTGTCGTTATTGAGGCTACCGTAAATTTTATGGAACGATGGTTAAGTTGAGGTTTTCGACCACATGATAAAAATAATAAAAAAATAAATCAATGGCGCCATGAGGCCCCTCAAGGAACCGCTTAAAGTAACCTAAATACACCATTGTTGCACAGCTTTATCGTATAGCTCTAGGGAAATGAAAAAAATAAAAATATAAATAAAAATAAAAGAAATAAATAAATTAAAAAAAAAAATTCAAAATATAAAATAAAGTAGAATAAAAATTAAAATTAAATTAATACAAGTATTAGAACAAGGATTTGGACAAGAAATGGAATATGGAATATAAAAGGGATGATAACAAGGATTTGAACAAAGAAAAGGACCAGGAATAAGACAAGGAGTAGGACAAAGATAAGAACATGGATGTGACAAAGATAAGAACATAGATTTTGACAAAGATAAGAACATGGATTTGGAAAAGGATTCAGAACAGGATTGGGAAAATGATAAGGACAAGGCTTCGGACACATTTTAGATAAGATTTAGAAAGAATATTAGGAAAAGTATTGTGACGGCCGTGGCCGAGTGCGTTAAGAAATGCATGAACCACTCGATGTCAATTCGAGATCAGGTTCGAACCCCAGCTGGCGCAGAAAATTTATTTTCAATTTAAATTAGTTTTTCTGATCGTCCGTCACCTCTCTGCAGACAATGGCAAACGCAATTGTAAAGCTTGTAAGAACATACACATTTGCCGTTCGAAGATGGCATAAAAACTTCGTTGTTTTTACGGTTCTCGTTAAACAGTTCTCGATCATTTATGGTCCATAGTTCGTATCCTCCACCACTCACAAAATTTTTTCAATAGAAATTAATTTTCCTGATCAGCCACCACTTTCCTAGTCCTTGTCCTACTTAATGTCCGGCTAAGTTCCAAAACATCAAACATTTTTTTTGTCTCTGAAATTATAATTTATAATAAAAAATTAAGAAACAAAATAGCTCTAAAACGGCAAAAATACAATATTACTCTTCGATGTCGGCCATTGTCTAAGCTGCACAAACCTTAGCGATGAGCAAGTTGCTTTTGTTTGCGCATCGATAACTTTCACGATTCAATTTGGGACATATGATATCGTCAAAGTTTGTTTACACATTTGCATTTAGGAATATATGACTTTGTAGAGCAACTTTGCAATTGACTTTTTGGAACTCACCCTCCCAATATTTGTGCTAAGTGGCCAAATCCTTGCACTATTTCTTCTCCTAATCCATGTCCTAATACATTACCCAAACAAAAAAAAAAAAAAAAAAAATAACTGGCCATTTCAGGTCTTGAAAGAAAACAGGATGTATTAAAGAAGGCGAAAGAAACAGGTGACGTCTATAAAATCAACACCTAGGTAAATATTTCATTCGTATAAAAAAATAATGCTCTGTGACCGTTATGTCTCTTTGCGCATTCTATGACAATCCTAGAGAGTAAATAATGTCAAGAGATACTTTTGGGGAAGATTTTATTTTCTTTATAATTAGTATCCATTGTCTAAATTTTAATAATTTTGTTTTTGAATAAATTTCATAATTAATATTTTTTTAATTTCGTAAGTTCTTTTAATATTTAAGTTCTCTACTTCAAATGTTACTCAATAATTTTATTGACATGTAAACAATCTTGTTAATTAAACAATGACGCTAAATTTTACACCATAAAGAATACAACACGTAACGAATACATCACGTATTCACCATAAAGATCAAAAGACAATAAATAATACATCATAATTAGCAGTAGATCGTCATAATCGTTAATTGACGATCGTCAACACGTTGTCAACCCACAGTTGTTGTTGTTGTATTGATATTTAAGACAGATTCGGATCAAATGTGGAGGGTTTGTCGATGAGTTAAATTTGAACGACATTAAATAAATTTTGAAATAATTTTCGATTATGCCGGTACAATGCTGTGCTACGTTTAGATCATGTTTTGATAACCTTTGCGATGTTGTTTTTGTTTTGCGTTAATAGCCTCTCAACGACAAGTGTTTGAAATATCCACCCATATTTATTTGAATTTATAAACGAAACGCAGAGTTAAGTGAACGAATTGGATCTTGCTAAAGCTTGAATCCACCACTTTGAACATGGTTGTATGGAAGAATGAAAGAATTCAATTCTGGACGAGTGAAAAATTCTCAATAATTTCGCTTATTACATACATATCCACAATCTAATCAAATGAAAGAGCTTAGAATTGAAATGAGAGAACTTAGAATTGCACAAGTACCTTAGAAGTTGTTTCAATCTGGCCACATTGTCAGTTCAGCCATGCGAAATGATGATCCAATAATGCATGTTGAGTTGGTATGCAACAAAAAACAAAAACAAAAAAAAACAAAAACAAAAAAAACAAAAACAAAAAAAAAAACAAAGAAAAAATAAACAAAAAAACCCAAAATTATAGACACGTTTATCAAATAATTTAAACTAACAAGAGCAACTCAGAGATCTAGCGATGGTGAGCGAGACCAGAGAGAGAACTAATATCGACAAAAAAAAGCTTTAATCAAGCTTAACCCTCTAGCCTGTTCGACTACACGGAGGCAGCCATGGTTTTTTAATGAATGTAATTTTGACGTTTTGTGGCGTCCGTGGCGTAGTTGGTTAAAATGCGTGGCCTCTATGCCAACGAACATAGAGGTGGCGACCCGGGTTCGAACCCCAGCAGCGACAGAAAATTATTTGAATTAAAATAATTTTTCTGTACGGCCGCCACCTCTCTGCAGACAATGGCAATCCTCAGAGAGTAATCAAAATGTCATGTAAAGCTTCTTGAGAACAAGAACATTCCGTTCATCGCCGTTCGGAGTCGGCGTTAAACCTATAGGTCCGTTTCTCGGTCAATTGTGTACAATTGATCATAAGAAGCTAGGTCAAAGTCCTTTCAAGGGCTGAAATGGCCAGTTATTTATTTATTTATTTTAAATTTTGACGTTTTAATGCATTTACGGTTGCACGCCATTTTGAACAAAGGTAGACATGACTAAATAGGTGTCGCATCTAAAATCCTTGGTTCCTGGTAAAAAAAAATTTAATTTCTTGGCGTATTAGTGAGCACTCACATCTATTAAGTCATTGTTCTTAAAAATGGACATTTCACTGAAAATTTTTCGGTTTTTTATCCAGTTCATAAGCTTATTTCCAAAAAACTAGTATCCAGTAAAAATAATGTACATAAAGAAGAGCCCAACTCCATACGAGAGGAAAATTATATGGGAATTCTTCCAAAAATGAGAAAGTGTTGGACAAGTAAGCGAACTTTAGGGCTTTTCTAGAGGAAAAAGGAATAATGACTAGGAATTTGACAAACAAAAAGATACAGTAGTTTCGACTATGTCGTAACACAAGACGTAGAATTAGTCAATTCGCTTTTGATGACATCTTTTTTAAAAACTATTTAGCAAAATATTTATTCCATACACCTGAGCATATGGCATTTAAAAGAGTGCCGGAGAGGGTTAATATGTATGACCGACCCCCATTACTTTTGCAAAAGGAACATTTTTGCGTTCGACACCTATTCCCTCTGATCACTCCTTAGGGGGGCATCCTTACAAATATTATGGTTTTTGTATATTTATTCCATACACCTGAGCATATGACCTTTAAGAGAGTGCCGGAAAGGGTTCATAGGTAGGACTGACCCCCATTATTTTTGCAAAAGGAAAATTTTTGCCTTCGACACCTATTCTCTCCGACCACTCCTTAGGGGGGCTCCCATACAAATTTTATGGTTTCTTGTGCCGGAAAGGGTTAATATGTATCACTGACCCCCATTACTTTTGCAAAAGGAGCATTTTTTCCTTTGACACCTATTGCCTCCGACCACTCCTTAGGGGGCCCCCATACAAATTGTATGGTTTTTGTTTATTTATTCCATACACCTGAGCATATGACCTTTAAGAGAGTGCCGGAGAGGGTTAATATGTATGACTGACCCCCATTACTTTTGCAAAAGAAACATTTTTGCCTTTGACACCTATTCCCTCAGACCACTCCTTAGGGGGGCTTCCATACAAATTGTATGGTTTTGTCGATAAAACCGGAAACTGTCGATAAATAGGTAGCAAGTTTAAGCAAACAAAAACATCAAATGTTGGCTTTATATTTCATGTAATTGTGTAAAATTTATATAAGTTAGAGAGTTCTAACATGAATTTTTGTCGCATTGAGGATCAAACAGACCAACAAGTGCTAACATCAACATTGTACGATCAGTACTTTAGGCCCACCAAAGGCTCAAAAAGTAATGTAAATACCGACACCTGATCACTTTCAACCACCCTACTTACCTCCGAGAATGACGTATTCTACGTCAAAAAAAATTGTACTTTCCCAAATTTACCTCGAAAAAAGCTAAGAAAGACGACATCTACTGACAATAGGCCAATTGGTTAAGCTGAACAAGTATGATCTTATTTTAACCTCTACCGAAATCTAAGTTCAAATGGAAATATACCATGGGGTTAAAATATCGGCACAAACTGTCCGCCGACGACTTAAGGCCCTTGAGTCTTGCGTGTTTAGCTAAATAGTGGTGCTAGGTAGAACCGTTGACATTCCACGATAACTTAATGCATACAAAGTAGTAGGAATTATGCGATATAAATTCGTTAGCACGGGTATATTCTTAGCCTTGGCTGACACAAAAGTTGAATAAAGTTGAGTGCATTGAATGAAGACCTACCCAACGATGTCTGATGGCCTAGTTAAGATGGAGGCGATAAAACGAAAAAGCTTACTATAGCGCTTTTGGAGTGTTGTTGAGGCGCAACACAAACGAAAACGTTGCTATATTATTTCCTTTTGCAGTATCAGAGGTGTCACAGAGGATGCGAATAGATGAAATAGTTAACTCCATAGTAACTTCCGAGGTGTCAGAGGTGTGAAAAATGGAGAGGCTGTTGGATGTTGACAGCTCAAAATTAATCTTGGTGGAAAAAGTGAGCAGTTATATGTTAAGTGTCAATGGGTACAAGTGCTATGTAGAGGTAAATCTCTTTTGCCCGCTATCACAGGGCTGGCCCTTTCGAGAAATAAATATTTTGGTTCTTTTTTGCACATTATTTTAACTTTACGGGTTAACAGGTTAAATATCGTTTCGCTTTTATGCTCATTCAAACTAGATCATAAATTATTTAATATAGTTTCGTACCTGTTTGAAAAGCGTTCATTTTTCAGCATTTTTACGAACACACCGAAAAGAACTGCAAAAGCGAAGCAAAAAAATTGTTATTTATACAATTTAAACGAAAATATTTCATGACGTTTCAATTAACACCTTCATAATTATGTTTGTTGTTTTTGTAAACGAAGTAGGGACTGTTAAGTCGCCTCCGCAACACATTTTCTATTTTTTTTTTTGTTTCTCGCTATAGATTCGAACAACGAAAAGCTGTAGTTAACAAGTTGAATAGAAAAGAATAAACAAAAGTTTATAACAAAGCCTTACATAAATGCGTTAATGTGAGTCATGTATGTCATGCCGGTGCTCATTAATTACTAGGGACAACGATCAAATTGCTTGGGATATCGATAGCAAAGAAGTAAATGTCTATGGCTGTGTTCACCCGACAATCAAATGATTGAAGAATTTTCTTGCTTTTTTTACTCTCTCTGAGAGTATTTGACTGCAACCTGCTCACACGTGATTTTTGATTGAACTGCCGACTTTCCTTTCTTTTCTGCTACCCTTTCGATTAGTATCGTTTTGCCTGCTATTTTATTTCAGGCTACTGCTTTTTCTACTCATAAAGTACTTTTATGTTGAATATACTACCTTTTTATCAATAACTTACTACTAAGCAGCAGCCGAGTACATGATACAATAAGAAGGTAGGGTAAGGAGCTTTGACAAGACCGTCTGCTAATGTCAAAACCATAAAATACAGTGCTACCATATCTAAAGAAAAAATCCCATGACAAATCCATGTTTCATGGTTTCAGTAGGTAAGCGTTTCATATGAAATGCGTTGCTGAAAATTATGATAAACGGGGAATTACTAATTTTTTGGGTGTTCCACTGTCAGACAAAATAAAAAAAATTTTTATTAGACATCGTATGCACATTCGCATAAAATTTTTATATAAGAAATTAAGAATACAAAAAGCTAAGCAAAAAATTATGGGCAATAGTAAATTAGTGAAAATAAAGCTTTAAAATTACTAAAAAATTTATTGTTTCAATTATAGATAATTTCATTTAATATTTTTCTTATTTGCCCTACACATAATTCCTTTTCTAAGTGTTTGTTCCACATTTAAGAAAAATACAGAAAAGTGGCAACGCTAAAAGGCTTTTTGACATAAGCAGACGGTCTTGTCAAAGCTCCTTACCCTACCTTCTTATTGTATCATGGCCGAGTAAAAGGTTGCAACGCTTTGACCAGGTTTCAGGAAAACTTCTATAAACTTCAATAAATTCTTTCCAAAATTCTTTTTGTTTCTTATTATTTTTCGCTTTGTTTATTTTTTTCTTCGCGTAGCTGTTCACTCCTCGTCAATTTTTGCAGAATGAAAAATGCAACGAGTCCGATGAACGCGCGTTCAAACAATACTACATGTCGGATAGACCGACAGAAAAATCAAAATCATTTCATTTTCGTACAACATGTTGGATGGACATGTAGTTTTAGCTTTCACATATTATACATATCATCAAACATGTAGTATTGTTTGACACCCCTTATGTGCGTATACATATAGTCATGTATGTTGTATTGCTAGTGATATCGATCGAATTACCAGGGATATCGATAGAAACGAATAAAATGCGTTAATGTGCGCATAGTCACGTGTCGTGCATGTTCTTATTATTTACTACTAGTCGTGCCATTAGTTCTGTTACAAATTAAATATGATGTAAAAATTTAAAAAACAAGTTTCTTAAATTATTTTGCAATTTATATTTTTTGATTTAAAAATAATCTTTCCAAGAATACAAAAAACTATTCAAAATGATTGCCTTTTGCTTTGTTGCAGGGTCTTAGACGGACTAACCATTAGGCTATAGCGGCACGCACGGTTTCCATTGGTATTAATGACGCTGCTGCAATTAGCGCTTGAATGAGACTTTCCAAATTTCGGTGACGAACTTTGCAAGCCACACCCTCTAGCTCCGACCATAATTTCTAATCAAGAGGATTTAAGTGTGAGCTTCCTGAGAGCAAATCTTCAGCAAAAATAAATGCTGGAATAATCTGGCGCAACCACACTTGCGTTATTTTAGCTTTATGAGCTGATGTAGTCTTGTTGAAAGACCCAGTGTTCTCCATTTCAAGAGTTCAGTTGCAAATTTTTACCAACGCCTTCCAAGACATCACTTTCGCTACAGTTTTGACATAATTTTTTACAAAAATGCAGAGATGTGACGCCTTTGCGCTATACTCCCCACCAAACCGTGACGTATGCAGGATGATGACCTTTCTGAACCCAGTATTTTTTGCTTCCTGGGATGTTCTAGCATACTGTCATTTTGTTTATTAAAAACTTCATCCAGTTAAAATTTTTTTATCAGTAAAAAGGATATTTTTATGGCTTCTTGCATCTTTCCAATCTTTCTTGCTTTAAATGTGGAGTTAAAAGATGACCAATGCTCCTTCGAAAAACTTTTATATAGAAGTCATCACGGATTAGTCGGGACAAGGATCTGGTAGACATCTTCATCTCTCTAGCCATAATATTCTGCTTCCTTAAGGGATTTCGGCAAATTCGCTCACGTAAGGCTTTTATGGCTCCAGTCGTACGAATAACACGCAGTCATCCATTTCTGGTCCTGTCCTCTACGTGAGATGATTCTAAAAACCAATTTATGGTACGATACACAAACATTTTTGATATGTCGAGTTTTTTTAACAACGTGAATATCTGACTTGCACTATTTCCACACTTGTGTAGCGCAATCATAGCGATACGATTTTCTTTTTGGCCCCTTTCCATATTAACGCGGTGGAATTCTAAACCAAACTGACATAAATTAAACTTGCAATGAAATATTAGGTCTGTTTCTGTACTCTACACTGTGTAAGATTTATGTAAGATCAAACTGAGAGAGTAATAATGAAATGTGAGAATAGTTGCACAAGTACGGAAACAGTTTCTACTAAGTTTCAAGCACAAAACAGCTGATTTTGACTGCAGACGTGTCAAACGTAAATTGGTCCAATTAAAATTTTATTTTTTAATGCAAAACTGAAAAATTACTTAATTTTTATTTATTATTATTTATTTATTGTACGTAAATTTCTTTTTAGGCATACAATTTGTGAATTTAATTATCGCAAAACAGAAACAATTATGAAATGTAATTTGACATTTGCTTCCTCTAATTGATGCTTATTCTTCTTGATGCTTGTTCTTACTTTACTCGAAGTCTTCAGTTCTAGCACTCTCTGTGTACTTTGTGTGCTCGAGAGAGCGATTTTATGCTTGTTTTTCTTCTCCCATTTGAAGCACAGAAAGAACGGAAACAGAAAATAGTGTCCCACAGGTTACACAGTGTGAGTACGGAAACAGACCTATTTTAATAACAAAAATTATAACGGGACTTTCTAATTTTAAACTTCAACGCCTACTGCTTTGAAAGTCTTGTAACAGAACTTTTTGTAAATGGCATAAGTGGGGCTTTTGTTGCAAGTTTCAAGCCACATAAGTTTCACTTTCCTTTCCATTTTCATTATTAATTGCCTTAAAGAGCTTATAGCTTCGTTATTATTGTTGATGTTATTTACAGCTTTGAAAAGCGACAAACTTACTTACTTACTTATCTGGCGCTTACAACCGTTGGTCGGTTTTGGCCTCGTGTAAGAAATTGCGCCAGCCATTTCTGTTTTACGCTTGCTGGCGCCAGTTGGAAACACCAAGCGTGGTCAGGTTATCCAACACCTGATCCTTCCAACGAAGATGTGGGCGTCCTCTTCTGCGTTGACCAGCCAGCGGAGCCGCTCGATTTTAATGCGCTTAACTATGTCGATGTCAGCGTACAGCTCCTACAGCTAGTGTTTCCATCGAATTCGGTACTCGCCATTGACGCAGATTGGACCGAAGATCTTACAAAGAATCTTTCTCTGTAAGGCTCCCAGAGTCTTTTCATCAGAACTGCTCAACGTCCAGGTTTGTGCTACATATAATAGGACGGGCAGGATTAGTGACGTATAGAGCGTGAGTTTTGTTCCCAAAGTAACACCTGATGGCAAGAGTTATCCTTCGTTTTACCTCAGTACTGACATCGTTGAAAGAGTTAACGATGGATCCTAGGTAGACGAAGTCCTTAACAACCTCGAAGGAGAGAGATACGCCAGCAGCATAATACTTTTGTAGAATATCGTGCCACTGCGTCTCAAATCAGTAGCTCGGATGATCTTTTCCATCATTAGGTTCAAAAAGTCGCACGATAAGGAATCACCTTGTCTGAAACCTTTTTGGTATCGAATGGAGGAGTGAGGTCCTTCCCCATTTCAACAGTGCTGCTGGTATTGCTCAGTGTCATTCTGCAAAGGCGGATGAGCTTTGCAGGAATACCAAATTCAGACAAGGTGGAATATAGATGATTCCTTATTGGACTGTCGAAGGCGGCTTTGTAATCGACAAAAAGATGGTGTGTGTCGATTTGTTTCTCTAGGGTCTTCTCCAAGATTTGTCGTAGCATAAATATCTGTTCTATGGTGGATTTGCCCGGTCTGAAGCCACACTGATAAGGTCCAATCAGCTGGTTTACGATGGGCTTCAGTCTTTCTCATAATATGCTCGACAGGACCTTATATACGATATTAAAAAGGGTTATCCCACGGTTGTTGGCGCAGATTGTAAGATCGCCTTTCGTGTGAATTGGGCAGAGCACACTGAGTTTCCAATCGTTTGGAATGCATTCTTCCGACCATATTCTGCATAGAAGCTCATGAACGTATTTAAATAGAGCTTCGCCTCCATTCTTGAAGAGCTCAACAGGTAAGCCATCGGCTTCTGCGGCTTTGTTGTTTCTAAGCCGAGCTATAGCTTTCAAGACTTCACTATGGTCGGGCAGCGGAACTTCAACGCTATCATCCACAATTGGGGTTTCCGGGATATCATCTATATTGGCGGGATTGTTGTCGTCATCGTCATTCAGAAGCCTAGAGAAGTGTTCTCTCCACATCATCAGTGTACTCTGGATATATGTCACTAAATTCCCGTTTTCATCCATGAAGGAAGAGGTCCCGGTCATGAAACCATCGGCCAGGCGTCTTATTTTTTCGAAAAATTTTTGGACCTCATTCCTGTCACCATGCATCTCAATCTTCTCGCACTCACGCATTTCCGCTTCTCTTTTCTTTCGCCTAAAAATGCGTCTCTCTTCCCTCCTCTTCTCTTTGTACCGCTCCTTAGCAGCACGCGTTGGATCCGACTGTAGGGTGACTTTGTAGGCGGCGTCTTTTTCTGCAGTGGCGTCGCGACACTCCTGGTCGTGCCACTGATTTCGGCGAGGGCGGTAATAGCCAATCACCTCTTCAGCAGCCGTACGGATAGAGTGGGAAATGTGATTTTTTAGAACGTTTTTTGCCACTGTTTGACCAACAATTTGACGAAAAATTTTATAGGCTGGGTTTGATCGGCGTTCAATGAATATTTTTTACTCTCTTTCACGCTGGTATGTTACACGGCACAAAAAGAACGGCGAGCAACTTTTGACTTTTCATTCAGTTCCATTATTATTTTTTTTGTCATACTGTTATAGTACAATAGTAACACTTTTCTTCAAAAAATGTACTTTTTAACTACTTAAACGTCCAAATCTTTAATTTCACCACCCAGCAACACTGTTTTGCACGGTGAACGCTGTATCGACACCGTGCAAGAATGAACACACTCTCAATGGTTTTTGAATTTCACATTGAAAGCAACAACAAAATCGTTTATCTCCAATGGCCAACTCACACGGGATTGCTTGATTGGTAATCGATGAACTTTTCTTACTCTCTTTCACATTCCGATTGTTGGTAGCACACACGACACGCCAATCATAATTTTACATTTCTTTGAAAATTTTATTTCGTCACCTAGCAACACTATTCAGATTGCTGATTGCTGACATGTACATCAATCTCAAAATGAACAAATTTGGATTGCTGCAATCTGTGTTCATCCGCTCTGGCTCTCAGAGTTTTTGTCAGTTTCACATTGAAAGCACCAACAAAACGATTAGATTGCTTGATTGGCAATCACCGTGTGTTTTGTCCCCAAATCATGGCATGTCGTTTAAAAAAAATGTTTAAAAATTTTTAATCTTAATATTAATAGATGAAGAGTTTAAATCAAGCAACATATGACTATAACGTCCAAAAATTGGAAACACAGGCACGATATCAAAGCTTTATAGAACATATTCGTATCAAAATCATCTTAAGCAGAACCAGCCTTCTGCTACACATATACGACAGCTGAAATCGGATTTCCTACCGGGACAAAAGAGTCCATTACACAAAAGAAAAATAAAAGAGATAGCATCAATTTTACTAAAGAAAACACGAATATTGACAAATTGACATTTATAGACGAAAAAAATTTTGAGTCTGTAACTCAGAAATGTCAAAAAGTCAGATCAGAATAGAAAATGAACAGAAAACTGTTTTTATTTTCATTGTATTTTACAATATTGTGATATCTATTTATATTTGAATGTCATTTTGAAGCTTGTTGTTAGGTGCTTAATGGCTAAGTTTTGAAAAACTATTTTTTAACGAGTGCTCGAAATAGCGAACGAGAAACTAAAATAGATAGAGAGTTTACGTTAAGTTAGTGTTGTGCAAAGTTTACCTCTTTTAACTCAAATTGAAGTTGGAACCCATGATTTAGAGTAAGATTTCAAGGAGAATAAACATTTGACTGAATGTCAATACGTGATAGAATAAATAGGTTAGTCTCGTGGCTAAATCGTGAGTTTGAATTTTCAAAAGAACAAAACATTGCTGAGCGGGAAGATGAGAGCAAATTTTTAAGTGGGTTGTGAGAGGGAAATTATGTTCAACTTTGTGACTACCCAGTGGCAAAGAATGCGTAAGCAGCGCTGATTCTGCTCTCTTTTGTCATTACTGCCGATATTGTCAGAATCAGCTGTGTACTTACTGCTGTGCTTTTGTTGTTGTTTAGTTGTGCTTCCTGCTTGTAGTTAATAGTTTTTGTGTTTAATTTTCAATGATGTTTGGCTGGAAACAATTTCAAATTAGTTTAATATCAATAAAAACACGAAAAATAACCATTTACTACAATTTTTAATTTATACAACAAGACAGCTTCAACTGTTTAACTTCGTTTACATTTCGCCAATTCTTGCTGTCTCTTGTCATTCTCATAGCTTCGAGATTTTATATGAGTTGTCAACTTCGTTTTGACATTCGCGGCAGTACGCTCTCATCTAGCGAGTTTACCTCTATAATTATACCATGTATACTCGTACATGTCATGGTATAATAAACAAAGTGGAAGTGATCAAAAATATTTTTGATAGATCTGCAAAGCTCATGAATGAGTGAATGAGACAGAAAATATAAATTTATTAACTAATAGTTTGCTCAAATGTTTGATTTTTTGAGAGATGTCATAAATTTGCGACCACCTTGTTTATTACACTGTGATGCACGTCAATCAAATGATTGAAGTCATGTTAGAATAAACAAGGTAGACTTGCAACTGAGAACCACAGGTCGAAATTGTCAAAACACAGTACTTATAGTGAGTACACTCTTTATAAGAAATTGTTTCTTTTTTAAAGTTCTATTGTCAATCAAATGAAAATATATTTTTTATTTGTTGTCGATTAAAAAAAAAACTTTTTCTTTGGTTAAAAAAGAAGCAAAAATAACCAATACTACGTTTCTATTTGCATAGCGATTAGTTGCTCGATTTTATTATTTAGCTATACATAATCTGTCGATAATCAAATTAACTTACTCTTCAACAATTTGAAATGTAGCAAATAACATGTGAATGTTAATTTTTGAAGGTCCACGCTTTGTGATCATAAACAAATAAACAAACAAACATACATATTCATATTTATAAGCAAATATGTCTAAAATTCTCTATGATTTTATAAAAGATATGGCTACATTTATATCTAACTTAAACACGTGCAGTTTAATATATAATGAATAATACATGACTAAATAATCATTTTAAACAGTATTAAAAGAGAAAATATAATTTAGTATTTTAAAATTTTTTTATTTTAAGTCAAATATGTATGTATGTATAAATAATATTGAAGACATATTTAAGACTTCATCTTCCCTAAATAATAGATGTTATGATACCTTGAATTCACTGCGAATTTTTTTTTTTTTATATTTTACACTTTTTAGACCCAAAATTTGTTTCATAATTGATTGTTTATATGATATCGTTAAGTACAGCAAATCATAAATGTCGCTTTTCAACTTTTAAATAAATTTCTGACGTAAAAACCTCTATTGTACTGTTAATAATGCAACGTAATAAGCCCTTTTCTAATGGATGGTACCTACATACTATCATGGATGCTATTCAGACGATAAGATAGTTTGATGAATGAAGAATTATGATAAAATGGCATGCCATATGAATTCAAGTCAAAAACAGTTTTGATTTCCATTATGCAGCATGTCATTTCCTAATACAGTGTGAACAACTCAATTGTTTTATTTCCAATTAACTGTACATGCGAAAGATTAAAAAACAACAAAAATACACAAAAATCATTGAAAAATTTAAATGAATAAGATTCAGCAGTATGACATACCAAAATAATTGGGTCATTCTCTATTTTGTATAATACATATGGAAATGATACCTTAAATACCATCATGGCTACGGTATGACTGATGAGTATGATAGTATATTCACCGCATTAACTAGCCCTATTATCGATTCACCTTTATTTGTATAACGATTATTTTCAAATACAAGTGCAATAAATCAAGAAAAGTTTTAAGTTGATTGTTATTAATGCTAAATTCTTTAAAAATTTATTAAAATTACGTAAAAATACGCTAACGGTAGATATTAACCGTAGTATTTTTTGCTATTCAAGCAATTTCTTTCCTACTGCTTTTTACAATTACCAACATCTGTTAAATGATAATCTAATATTTACCATCACTAGAATTAAAGTCAACAGTGCTGTTTTTCGTGGTAACATTCAGCGAACACAATGCTGTCGTAAAGATGCCTAACAACGCTATTCTGACAACTTAACTAAGCTCACATTAACAAAAAAGTTGATATTAGAAATAAAAAATTTAAAGGTATTTGTTTTAATTTTCATTTTAATATTCAAATTGTTTTAAATTCTGCTGAAAATTTAAAAGCTATTTTCCTTACTATTTCGTTAATGACAGATATCATTTGGACAACGAGATGAATTTGATCAAATTTGAACATATTTCGGAGGTTAAAAAATATAAGACGTCCGTCTTCTTAGAGAGATATAGTTTAGGAAATATATATCGTAATAAACAAGAAGGGAAGGACAACAACATATAGGAAGAAGGAAATTGTATAAGAATGCAAACATTTTTATATCATTGGATATTAGGACATAGGAAAATCATGAATTATTAATAATTGGACATTACATTTAGAGAAGAGAAGGAATTATAGATAAGAAATCATATATTTATATAGGAAAAAAATCAGATAAATTTCAGTGTTAAACAATTATGCAAAAAAATATAATATATAAAAACTTTTTAACAAAAAAAAAAAACCGACCTCAAAATCACTACAAAGTAAAAAATAATTTTAAATAACTTTTCCCATTCATTTCTTGGTCATATTTTAAAAGCTATTTATATGTATTATAATATTGGAAATCTTATCATTTTAATTTTTTCTATTTTGTTTTATTATCATCAATATATTAATTGCTTTATGAACATAAAAGCTTTAAAGTCGGCGCTTATCTTACTATGTCGAAATCATTTTATTTTAATTTGTTCTAATTTGTTTTATCATAAAAATATTATTAACTTTATGAATATAAAATCTTCTTAGCGATTTTTTTCTTTCAGTTGACAATTTTTGAGTACGCTGAATGTAGCCAATGTGTTCCATGCATTATTTGTGCAGCTGTTACACACTGTGTCATATTCAATACGAGCTTTACAAGCTCACCCAAACCAGTTTAGTGAGAAATTTAATGTGTACAAAGCTTTTAAAATTACTACAGTGTCACTAAGGCACTAAATAGTGTACGGATGGTAAAAGATCATAATTGTGTGTCAAAGATGAGCGCCGACTTCAAAGCTTTTATGTTCATAAAGCAATTAATATATTGATGATAATAAAAAAAATAGAAAAAATTAAAATGATAAGATTTCCAATATTATAATACATATAAATAGCTTTTAAAATATGACCAAGAAATGAATGGGAAAAGTTATTTAAAATAATTTTTACTTTGTAGTGATTTTGAGGTCGGTTTTTTTTTTTGTTAAAAAGTTTTTATTTCTTCCTTTTTAGAGAATATGAAATATTTTATGTAATAGTTATTCTTAGGGAAAATTTCAAACATGAAACTTTGTTCTTAAAAAATTTGTTTTGTTAATTCCTGAAAGTTTGTTGGGTATTTTTCATTTCTGCTTCTTTGAAATTTTTAGTGCCACGCCCTTTATCTAAACCCGCCCACTGTATTTACCGTACCTTATAATGATTCTACCTAGCCCTGTGCCAAATTTCAGTTTCCAAGTATCAATATTAACCGTAATATAGTACTTTCCTTAAAGTGCCACACCCTGTGTACAATCCCGCTCACTTTTTAATGATTCTACCTACCCACCTACCTGCATACCAAATATTAGTACGCTAGTGTCAATATTAACTAAGATATAGCATTTTTATAATTTTGACACGCCCCTTTGTTGAATAACGCCCACTTTTTTTGCCGTAATTTGTAGTAAGTGTACCTACCCATGTACTAAATTTCAGCACCCTAGTGTCAATATTATTTGATATATGGTATGTTTCTAATATTGCCACACCCATTCGTGGAATAACGCCCACTTTCTTTACAGTAATTTTTAAAAATTGGGTCTACCCCTGTACTAAATTTCAGTACTCTAGTGCCAATACTATTCGAGATACAGTGTTTTTTTAATATTGCCACACCCCTTTGTCAAATAACGCCCACTTTATTGACTGTAATTTGTAATAACTATGCCTACCCATGTACTAAATTTCAGCACCCTAGTGTCAATATTATTCGATATACAGTGTTTCTAATATTGCCACACCCCTTTGTCGAATAACGCCCACTTTCTTTGCAGTAATTTATAAATATTGTGTCTACCCCTGTACTAAATTTCAGCACCCTAGTGTCAATAGTATTTGAGATACAGTGTTTTTTTAATACGACCACATCCCTTTGTCAAAAAACGCCCACTTTATTGACCGTAATTTGTAGTAATTGCGCCTACCCCAGTATTTTTACTGTAAATTTCAGTACCCTAGCGTCAATATTAACTGAAATACAGTGTTTTTCTTATATTGACACGCCCCTTTGTCGAATATCGCCCACTTTTTTCAAAAAGGACCTCCGTGTTCATGGTATCTATCTGTTGACAAAAAATTACGGAAATCGGGCAAGAGCTGTAGGAGTTATCGATGTACATACATACATTTAAAAAAAAAAAAAAAAAAAAAAAAAAAAAAAAAAAAAAAAGCGGACAAACCAACGAACTTGAGAACCTCCTCCTTTTTGAAGTCGGTTAAAAAAATGGGTAAATTTTTACTTGGATAAATAAAAATCCTGATACAGAAGACGAAAACAAAAAATTTTAAGACTGTCGACTAAACTTCATTTTGAACCGATGATGCTCCCATGTGGTATGCTCGAACATTGATCGACTTTTTGATTGATAATAATTTGTAAATGAGTTACTTAACACTTTGAAGTAACGTAAAGTACTCGCAACGAATAAATACTACTTAGATTAGTTTTGCTGAGGTCACACATTGATCGTTTGAACGACGTTCAATAAACACTTCTTACATTTTGATCGTTGCTCGGTCACACGATAGTGAAGTGATCGGCGTTCAATTCGTCATTTCACCACCTAGAAAAACTGCTTTGAACGGTGATTGCTGTCCTATAAAGCGTTTAAAAAATTAATATATTTTGAGCACCCTACAAAATGTTCCTCCGCTCATCATCAGTTTTTTTAGTTTTCAATTGAAAGCTACAACAAAAACATTTTAACGCCGTTCAAACGATCACCGTGTGACCTAAGCTTTTCACTGAGCGCTAATAAAATCGCTGTCGTAAAAGTTGTGTTTGCTGAACACGGCTAGAGTGTATAGAACATTCGCAAAGTAATTTTGGCCAAATAAACAAAAACTTTCATTAAGACCAAAGATAACAAGATGGGAAACTTAAAAAACATAACCTCAAAAAAAGTTTGCATGTATTAGTGCGATGAAAAATCAACCCTGAATTTTACTCTTGTTCTTCATCGGCCGCAAACTCTCGAAGAAGTCACTTTGCAACCCCTGAAAATAATGCATATTATCTATTTATTATGATATAAATATTTAAGTTTAGTTGCAATAAACTGTTTGCAACCAAAACTGATTACTAAGTCCCTTTATTTTAGTTCATACATGCGTTTAAAGTTTGCCAATTTCTTCAGTTGTTGTATTTGTCAACATTTTTGAAAAATTTTAATTTTACACAAACCCCCGCTATTCTACACAAACCCCCGCTATTCGAGGTGAAATTTAAAAAAGGAACGCTCTTGTTCTTCTTCTGCATTTTTCCGCTGAAACTTCGTTTACAAACAAGAAAATTAATGTATGGATTGAGTGTTTGAATATTTAAATCTTTAAGTTATGTTACAAGAATCTGTTTAACACTCAAATAATTACATGCATTTTCTTATTTTAATCTTAATCGCCTAACAAAGTTTGCAAATTTTGCCACTTGTTGTATTTGTAAATAGCTTTTTATTTTCACCACGACCATTTTGTAAAAGTTCTGTTATTTTTCATCCCATCAGAGTTGTCAACTATCATTGTTTTCTTTGAAAATTTGCTTGGTTGGAATAAATATTGCTTTGGTACGAACTAACATTTGTTTTATCTATATAAAATTTGTAAAACTGCTTTGATTATGTATTTGCGTAATATATTAAGTTTAAAGTCATTTCACATATTATTCCATTATTTGCCATAAATATTATTTTTCCATATATATTCCTACGACTCAGTCCTCAAATTAATAACTCCAATTTATATCATTACTTATCCTTTCTGAATTTTAAGGGAATATCTGTTACATTTATGGAAATATTCCGGACACTTAATTTCGACTCATATAATAATAAGAAATTATGAGCAATAATAAATGTATCTTTGGGCAAATAATAAGAAAATATTTAATTACACATGATTTTATTATTTCAACCATGTTATTTCTTAAAATTCAGACTATGAAGCAATTAAGTCTACCAGCTTATATATTTTGACTTCCGTAGACCCAATTAATTTCCTATGATCATCATTGCAGATTTATAAGAGAAATTTAGGCGTAGCTATCCTAAAAACGAAATAAAAATTAAAAACCTTATAAAAGGAAAATTTAAAAGCTATCCTAAAGAAGATAAATTGGCAACACTACTTCTAACAGTTGAATGGAAAAAAAACATTTCATTCATAAATTCACCCAGCTGATATTATTAACCTTTACGTTACATGCACAAATTTTTTGCTTTTCCTTAGGAAATAATGTGGTTTTTTTATGTATAATATCTTATTGAACATGAAGCTAAAGCACAAATATAAATATTTTTAGCTTATATAAGAATATTTAGAGAACTTTAGATATTTTTGTTTGCGTTATAAAGCCAATCAATAACAAACGTGTTGGAAGGGTTAAGGAACATAAGCCGAAACTGACATATTCACCTCACTATTTGTGGTGAAATGGTTTCTCTCGTATGTGTGTTTACTTTTTGCAATTTTTAGATTCCCCACAGAAGTTTCCCATCTTGTTATCTTTGATTAAGACCACAACAAATACCAATGTTGTTGTTCCATACGCAATTGTTTCACAAAGCAATTATTAAATACAGATTTAGTATCGATACTTTTTTTCACTGTCTATTCATTGAAACCATGTGAATAATTGAAATTAATCTATTTCTTATAATTAAAGTTTTTTTTCATCTATCGTACAATTGCTTGCATTTTGCATGCGTGTCAAGGAATTCGGCAACGTTGTAGTGCGTTTCTTTTTTCCCTTTCTGAAATACACATGGTTCGGTCAGGCGTTTTTTTTTATTTGTTGTTACAACAATGAATAAAATTCTTTCCAATATACAAAAATTGTTGCTACTTACCACTATTTATCGTTCGCCGTTGTCAAATTTTATATGCACAATTTTTTTATTTATGTCATTCTTTAAAAATATTGTTAAATTTTTATTTCTCTGCTACTCTAGGCAGTACACCTTTTAATTGGTTCTTAAAACTTATTTTAGTTCTTTTAAAAATGCTTTTTATAAACTTTTAAAAACGTTTTCACTGTCGTCGTCGTAGTAAAACATCTTAGTAAAACTTCCAATTTGATGATGATTTTGCTCGGTATTTTGCTCTATTTGTGTGCGAAGATGCCGATGAGCTGCTCGTAAAGAAAACACCTCACGCAAAGGTTTTGGCTTTTGTTGTTGTTTTGTTAGTATTTTTGCTGTTTGTAGTATCGTGCTTCTTGTTTACATTTACAAAAACAAAACAAAAATAACCAGTGGGTGTGTTCAGTGTACTTTGTTTATGTTGATTATTGTGGGTCTGTTGAGCGCTCGCAGTTCCGGTGTACTAGTTGGTTGCAAGACATGTGACTTTGACTGGTGGATATCCACCTTTACTCCCTCATATGTAACACGAAATTTAGACATGCCGATACTGCCATGATACTCTCAACAATTTGTAGTTCATCTGAAAGAGACGAAAGCGAAAAAAATCGAGGTTGAAGTGTTGCTACGACGATTTTTTCAAAATTGTAGAGAGAATCATCGCATTACTGACATTTCCCCATTTTCTAATAACATGAGCCTAAATACTCACAAAATTTTTTTCCATGTCATTATAAAAAATCACTCGTAAGACTTTATTCAAACTAAAACGAAAATAAAAGCAAAGATTTCTTCATTTCAGCCCTTTAAAGAACTTCAACCAGTGGCTCTAGTTTTTATATCCCACTAAAAAATGCCGAGAAAATAACTACTACCAACTTCAATATGTACAATTTTCCCCCCACTTCTCACATCAATAGTAAAAATATTCATTGAGTAATATTAACGTACATAAAAAGGACGGCGTTTTGTTTATTTCCGCGAGGTAAATTATAATATCGAGTGCAATAACAAACAAAAGCATATACTTGCAAAATGACGCGACGTTAACGGTAATAGACTCTATGACAGTGACTTTAATGTCATCTTGTGACTATTATCCTCGTTTGACAATTTCAAGTCAGGTTCAAGTCTGTTTTTTCCCTTTCCATTCAACTTCCACAACTAAGAACTCATGACTTGCCGTTCAAGTCTTGAAACGTGTAAAAGTGGTCTAAGTCCCGGTTTCCACTCGTCAAGACTTTAAAGGGGCTCTACACGAAAAAACGGCTATACAATCGCTCATCGTACAACAGTTGGCAGTTTCAATCATTCGACCATGCAATATTGCAACTAACTCGTCGCATGCTTGCATCTAACGAGGCTGTTCAGACTTGCCTTAAATAAGGCTGACTCACTTGACTCATTTTGATGTCTACTGGTAAAGGGGAAACGGGAAGGTGACATGTTACGTGAGGCAAGAATTTTTTAAAATTCTAAAAATTCTGCGACTCATTTTAACATACGTCAGACTGAAGTCTGTTATGTTGACATTTTTCCTCTTTATTTTCTCTTTTTAGTTTCTACTGGTGGGAATTAATATTGTTTATTCATTGTTGTTCGCAAATCAATATTGTTTTAATTTTGAAAAATACTCAATACGGCAATGTTGGTCAAACTTAAAACGAATGTGGTAATTTCGTCTTCGGAATCGTACATATGTTATTTATATAATAATCTAAAATCTATAATAAAATTGATAGATTAATACAAAGCAGTGCGAAAACAACAACAGAAAAAAAAAAACAAAATGCGTCAATATGAGGCAGCCTCAAAGTGAGGCAATAATTTGTGTGTGAACACCTTACAGCTGGCTTATGTCAAAATGAGGCAAGTGAGTCGCCGTTTAAATAGGTTTGGACGTTTAAGTAGCAAAAGTACATTTTCTTTTCTGTTCGTCACACGGCGGCCATGTTCACACAAGTTCGCTAGTTAAGAAGCGATGTTCGACAGTTTGTCACACGGTTGGCCGTGTTTACAAAAATTTTTGATTTTTTCTGTCGAACAAGGGATGCTTCCGAAAATGATGAAAAACAACAACAAAAATCAATGGCTTGTGTGACGAACAGGTTCGTTCAATTTGAACGCTAGCTTTTTCACACACGTTCGCGCCGCCATGTTGTTCGACGAACAAATTCGCCGATGTGTAAGCCCTTTAACAGAATGAAGAAAATAGTTGTAGGAAACCCTTGTTGGAATAAAGTGTAGGAGAAAAGCATGGTATAATAATACATGGTAGCATTGACAACTGCTTATTTTCTCTTCAACAGGAAAACATAAACTGTCAAACACAGCTGTTTGCGAAACGAAGCGAAAATAAAAGCAAATGACAAAAACAAACATAAAAAACTAATAAGAATTTTGTGCGTTTAAATAAACAAATCATAAAGAAATAAACATTTAAAATCATGAAAGTGATAAAAAGATCTTGTGTAATTTGTGCGAAAAGTTTTTCAGTCCGTGATGTTAAATTTTATTCAGTGCCTAATAACGAAACTCGTCGCCAGCGGTGGATTGATGCCTGTGGCTTGATGCTGGCAGAAAATTCGTTTGTTGTTTGTGTTTTCATTTATTAACAATGGCCGACCAGCGAACGCTCTCTTTTTGAGTATATTTTTTAACAGAATATGTTTTACCAAGCAACTGTCAATGCTACCTTGTATTATTATACCATGGGAGAAAAGTAAGGAACTGAATGAAATGTCAAAACTAGCTCGGCGTGCACATGGTAGAATTATAAGGTAGGGCCGAGTCGCTCAGTGCCCTCACGCGTCAACGAAGAGTGGATAGTGAAAAGGTTGGGTAGTTGTCAAAATGACGAAGTTGGTGGAAATGTCAAATGAAAAAAGAAATATTATGTTTTCAATTTGTAAATAGTTCGGGCACGTGTGTTAAGTTTGTGTTGATTTGAGTGGAAATATTGTAAAAACATTGTAAATAGATCTATAAAATGCCGCGGAAGTGTTAAATTTGAAAAAAAGCTTGTAAAAAGTTTAACCTAAAATCAACTGCGAAACATGAACATAAAGAAACTCGATATGAACAGCTGATTTTGACAACTAGCCCCCTTTTTCGCTGCTTTCCACTTCATTCTTTTCCGAGTCGGCCCTACCTTATAATTCTACCATGGGCATGCATATTTCTGTCGCGTGCAAATTGAGAAAAGAGAATAAAAGTGTTCATTGCACGCCGAGCAAACGAGCACAGCGTAACAGGGGCCATTGCTGCAATCTGTGTTTATCCGCTCTGGCTCTCAGAGTTTTTTGACAGTTTCACATTGAAAGCAACAACAAAACGACTAGATTGTTTGATTGGCAATCACCGTGTGAGTTGGGGAATAATAGAAATCAGATTACGCCATCAGAGGCAGAAAAATTTGCACCGTTTTGCGCAAGACGTTAGGTCTTTCGTGATACGAAAGATGGTCTGAAACATGGTGTAATTAACAAGGTGATCGTGACGTTTACTAATTTCCCTACGGTTGTCAAAAAATGTTGAGAAATTAAAAAAAAAAGAGATAAACTCAAAGAACTAAGAAATAAGGAAGTGGCGTTTACCTCACATACAGTGTATGTGTAATGAAGTACTTCTAAAATTGTGAGTGAAGGAGATAGCAAGTGTTTTTTGACAGGCTAGCCATCACAAAAATAAAAAAAACAAAAGAAAGCAAGTGTCGGTGAAATTGATTCAAAGTAAATTAAATAAATAAATCAAAAAGTGATTATTATTGCTCAAATTTTCTTAAATTTCGAAAGTGAAATCAGAATTTATTAAAAGAATTCATTAAATATGCGTTGTATTGTGAAAAATTGCGGCAGCAGCCAGTGGTTCAAAAATGTGCTGATTTCATTCCACAAGTAAGTATCATAAGATAAGTAAGGTTTTTAAAGAATAAAATTGTTATTTTGATAAGAGTGATGTGTGAGAAGTGGATTCCAATTGGAAAAAAAATGTATTTCTTATCAGAATTATAAGAAAAATTAAATGTGTTCAGCGCGTCGATTTGGCACAATCTGACGCCATTGAAAGCTTCGAAATTGTGATATGTTAGCTGTCAAACACCACTTCACGGGCGCATTTAATTTCTGAGGTGGTATGCATTTCAGGGCGCTACTTTTTTAACAATATAAAACTAATGTATTATGACCATATAAAATTAATTTCTTGTTTTTTACAGATTTCCAAGTTTTTTCCAATTTTTTTAAAAACGCGTTATTTTTACATAACAAAAAAAACGAATGAAAAGCCAACTGTACGGCAAAAATTACACAAAACAATTAATTTTAAAGGAGTTTGAGAATTATAATTTTGTATATAAATTAATTCTTTTATTTGCATGTGTTCTACGTTAATATGTTTTAGATATAATTTTTATGTATGTCTTTATATTTTAAATTATTTATGATATATGTAAATGTGAATTAATTTTGTTTTTTTTGCATGTGTTCTACATAAATATGTTTTAGAAATAATTTATATATACTTATTATTTATAATATATATATACATATACATATACATATTTATAATATATATATATATATATATAAATATATAATAAACTTAAATTTGTAATATATTTATTAATTTATTATTACGAATGCATTTCTTTTAACATTATTCACTAATGATTTCTTTTCTTTATGGGTGCAATAGGCCTACAGGGGAACCGAACACCCAAGAAAATCGGTAACGTACCAAATTGTATACCTCGAAGGTGATGTGGAAATACAATAAAATTAAAAAATATGTAATTAAAATATGATTTCAAACGATTTTTTAAATTTAAAAAAAATTTAATAAAAAGTATTCAAATAAGGGCTCCATTCTTTGCGCTATTTATAACTTCGTTCCCGATTGCGGCCCTGTGTGTATGTTTGTGTATTAGTGATTCAACACCACTATCAAAAGTACTTCATTTTTGTATAACTACACCGCTTCCTTATATTTTAGTTCTTTGGATAAACTGCGGAAAAGTGTCAAATCGCTTGCACTGAATAAAAAATTGTAATAGATTGTTTTGCAACTTTTGCTTGGAATTTTCGAACAGCTGTTTTTGACAAGGGTGGGTAAAATTTTTTTGAGATAAGCTAAAAATTCACGATCCCCTTGTTAATTACACCCATGGTATAATAATTATATAATTATTATACCATGAATTACACCATCGTCTGAAACATGATACAATAAAAAGGTAGGGTCATGGTGTAATTAACAAGGTGATCGTGACGTTTACTAATTTCCCTACGGTTGTCAAAAAATGTTGAGAAAGTAAGAAAAAAAGAGACAAGCTGCGGAAAAGTGTCAAATCGCTTGCACTCAATAAAAAGTTGTAATAGATTGTTTTGCAACTTTTGCTTGGAATTTACCAACAGCTGTTTTTGCCAACGGTGGGTAAAATTTTTTTTGAGATAAGCTAAAAATTCACGATCACCTTGTTAATTACACCATGGGTAGGGTAAGGAGCTTTGACAAGACCTACTGCTTATGTCAAAAAGCATTTTAGCGATTCCATTTTTTGATATTTCATAAAAGTGGGATAAACACATAGAAAAGAAATTATATATACGGTAAATAAGAAAAATTTTAATCAATGTGTCTATATTTGAAACAACGAATTTTAGTTATTTTTTAATTATTTTATAGCTTTATTATCACTAATTAAATATTGCCCATAATTTTCCTGTTTATCTTTTTGTTTTCTTAATTTCTTGCTTAAAAATTTTATTCTAAAGTGCATACGATATCTTATAAAAAACTTTTTTAAGTCTTGTTAAGACAGTAGAACTGTTGAAGATAAATCAGCATTCTTTAAAAGTTCCGCATTTCTCAATATTCCATGAAACTTCTAAAACCATGAAACATGGTTTTGTCATAGGACTTTTTTTTAAGATATAGCAGCACAGTATTTCATGGTTTTGACATTAGCAGTAGGTCTTGTCAAAGCTCCTTACCCTACCTTCTTATTGTATCATGAGCCTGAAAGAGAATATTTGGCACTTGTGAGGTGAATATGATTGTCAAAAATTCATGTAGCCCCAAGGACTAGTATCAATTTTGACAATCAGCAAGAGAATTTTTGATACAAGCAAAAATAGAAAAAAAAAAACACTTGCGAGCTCGTGAGTCGTAAAGAAGTTAAAAATAATGTGCTTCTGACAGCATAGCAAGCAGAAGTGAAAAATATTTGCGTGAAATACTGTTAATTTTCAATATTATTAATAATTTTGTGAATAAAATTAAATTCTTGCGCTAATACACTACCGAAAACTAAAACGTCAAAATTTCTAGTTATCAAAATTTCATCGTCCTTTTGGCACAACAAAAACACAATTGTATTCAACTCAGTAAATTCTTTCCTACCACGAGAGAAAAGTCTCCGAATAGCACACGACCTTTCTCAAAATTTTTTGACAGCCGTAGGGAAATTAGTAAACTTCACGTTCACCTTGGCCGTGTGCTATTCGGAAACTTTTCACTCGTGGTAGGAGAGAATTTACTGAGTTGAATACAATTTCTGTCTGTTGAAATAAAATTGTAATTTTTGCTGTGCCAAAAGGACGATGAAATTTTGACAACTAGAAATGTTGACGTTTTAGATTTTGGTAGTGCGTTAGCACAAGAATTTAATTTAATTTGCGAAATTGTTGATATATATTGAAAATTAGGGATTCTGGTTGCTATGCTGTCGGAAACACAAAATTTTTAACTGCTTTACGATTCACAAACTCACAAGTGTTTTTTTTTTCATTTTTGCTTGTGTCAAAAATTCTCTTTCCGATTGTCAAAAATTATACTAGCCCCTGGGGCTACATGAATTTTTGACAATCATATTCACCTCACAAGTGCCAAATATTCTCTTTCAGACTGTCAAAATTTCATCATCCGAGTGAAAAGTTTCCGAATAGCACACGGCCCTTGTAGTGAATTTTTGACAACACCAAGAATAGCTTTCTTTCTGTCCAAAAATTGAGAGCGAAAGAGAGGAGCCGTTGATAGTTGTTTAATTATGTTATTTGTTTGAGTTGCTAGATGATGATGTGTTATAGTTTTTATAGGTTATTGTGCGAATAAAGTTTAAATAAATATTTAATTCAATTAATTGTGCCGTGTTGTGTTGACAAAAAGTTATTGCAGTTGTCTTCGCCCATTTGCCAAGTTCGCCATTGAATGGTTTTGTCATTTTATCAAAAACGTGCGCTGGAAGGTGCCACCGACATAAAGCTTTGGCCAGCATGCAAATTATCTTGCATTCACATCGACTGCTTCAAGAATATCGAATGCCATGAAAGAATGTTCAATACCTCAACTGATAATAGCCATCAAAAGAAGTGGACATGGCATTGAGCTTCGACCGACTGCACGTTAGCTGATTTATTTTCATTCCAATCCACCATCAGCTGTTTTTGACAGGAGCGGGGCGAAAAAATTTATCATTTTGAGAGAGAAGTGTCAAATCCACTAACACCTTATTATTATTACACCATGCTATAGCTTTGTTGTTGCAAAATTTCTCTATTGAGCAGCCATCTTAAAATGAGCTTACCTTATAATTGTATCATGGTTAATTACACCATGGATAAAAATAAATAAAAGTTATTTTATGATTTCATAATTATTTATTCCTTATATACAGCATTACATTCTATATTTTATTTTATTTAAGAAATTTACCTTATAATTATTTATTTTTTGAAAATAGCAAGTTCCGTATTTTTATGTATGCAAAACTTAATGTTTATTTGTATTTTTATTTAATATAAACGCGCCACTAAGATTGTATTGAAGAGTAAATCAGTTAACCACTTAAAAATCTCTACTTTTTGGGTTAAAGTTTGACATCTATCATGCGAGGTAGAAGTCACACATATTTTTTTATTCTTTTTTTATCAATATTCGTAAGGGCTCGTTCATAAACTATGTTACCAATTTTTTTGTTTTTTTTTTTGACCCACCCTCCCCCCCCAGCTCCGTTACTCTCTTAGTACATGTCAAGCCACTCCGTTACTTATCGTAGTGACTTTCAAAACCTTTCCTCTCCCTAAATTGGTAACGTAATTTATGAACGAGTCCTAATAATGTTAAAAAGTGTTTTTTTGTAAAATAAAAACAAATACATGTCATTTTTAATGTAGATTTTGTTTGTTTTTTTCTTTCTTAGGCCCCCTCTGACGAATCCTAGATATGTCACTGTTCTTCAGATATCCTTTCATGCGCCTTACAACACCTGTCACTCCTTGTGTTTATCCTTCTTTTCCATCGACCCACTCTTTGTTTCTTTGCGGTTGTTCTGAAAAACTTGTTTCGTGAGTTAAATGATTTCAAATAATGACGAAATTTTTTAAAGTTACTTTCAAGGTTTTTAAATTCGTTGTTTCAATAACTTATATAAATTGTTACTTTACAGCATTGGTGATCAACGCACGGTTTAAACAACAAAGAGATCTTTTCGAGTGCACATCTTTACACTGAAACAAGAAGTTGTTAAAAGCTCTCACATTTTAGTGCAAGGAAATATTGTCGAGTGTTGAATTTTTAATATACCGGTTTCTTTTTTATTTTTGTGTCGGTTTTTCGCTATTTTAACATAGAAAAGATCGAAAAAAGGCAAAAGTGATGATTAATGTTTTTTTTTATATCAATATAATTTAGTTTTAGTACTGAAATAGCTAGAACCACTGAGACTACCGATGAGTCGGAGTAGCGTCCGACGAAACCATGGTCTAGTCAGCTTGGTTTGTTCTGCAAAGAACATTGTTGTTGTAGCAACCTGTTGCTTCATGAATTATTTGGCATAAAGCTCTTAATATAATTCTTAAAAAATATGTTTTTTAAGAATTATAAAAATTAAATAATTTAGTTTTGTTCGAATTTTTTATTAAAATTTTAAATGTTTTATTTTGTTTTATTTTTCTCTTATTGTTTTAATAAGAGACATTTTTTTGATATTTTGTTCTTTCAGAACTAACTTCTACTTTAAAGTAAATCAAAGTAAATTTTAAATTAAAGTATTTTCCAATTAATTCAACAAAATTGTTCCTAAAAAAATCAAAATAATGTTATCAGAGAATAAAGTTTACCACCATCAGATTTAAAATTTTTTGAAAATATTTAAAGAAGTTTATCTAAATTTGTATATTGTTGAAAACACTTGATTCGATGCAAATCTTTTACATGACTGTCTGTCAAGGTCATGTTTGAATATTTTCCTGATTCAACTTATATTCTACCAAATTTCCTGAAACATTGCAAAATATTTACCCACATTCATAAATAAAACACACCCACCGCATGAACGCTCAAAGCATACCGATTTGATATTTAAAGCACAGCAGAAAAAACTTTTACACTCGTACAAACTCAGCGAGCCGATTGCTACTTCATGTGAAAAACACAAAAACCCACGATGCGGGCTATGAGAAACCATGTAATGATCACCACTGACTTAAAACCAATGTAATACCTGAGCACAAAAATATCTCTTTGGTTAAAATGTTTTGTTATGAGCAACAAATTATTTGCTAAAATACCTTTAAATATCTTTATGGTTTAAGAATAAGTCTGTTTCCGTACTTGTTTGCAGTCAAGTTCAAGTAAAGTTAAAGTAAAAGAGAGTGATATTTTGCTTGTTCTTCTTCTTTCTCACGCTGGTAAAATGTGTACGGAAACGCTTTCAAGTTACTTGAAACGAGTACGGAAACAGACCTAATGTGTTATTGAATTTTTAAAATTGCTGTTTTAATTTTTAAATAAATTATTTGTAACTTACTGCCTTCAATTGTTTGTATTCCTCAAATGATTCCGGATGCTTAAGTTTGAGGTGTCTTATTAAGTTGGATGTTACTTGAGTGTAACTTTTTAATTTACAATCGCAGATGCAGCATTGAACTAAGGCACCACCACGTGTCTGTTGAAATGCGGTGCTATCCAACTACAAGAGAAAAATGTGGAGTTAGGAAATTTTTATAAGGATAATATATAAAATTGGTATTTTATTTATTTTTTATTTTTTTATATAAAATTGGTTTGTTGCTTACATGCTTTATAACTCTAAAGAATATTCGAGAAAATAGTATATTTGTAAAATTATTTGTATCGCAAGTGTTACTCGTTGGTGTTAACGTTGGATTTAGTTGTCTCGTATGCACTGCTGGAAAATCAGAGGGATTTGGTAGCGCAGGCTCTGGATTGATACTTTTTTGAGTTAAGGACTGACGATAAGCATCATAATCATCTAATGGAAAATAATCATTCATAGAGGTACTGCAAGTAAAGAAGGAATTGCAACAAATTTTCAGTTTTTATAACATAGATTGCTTAAAAATTACAGCTGAATTGTAAAGATTTAGGGAAAAATTTTATAAAACAAAAAGTGCTTACAATTTTTCAAAATATAAGTATAAATTGAAAATTTGTAAATTGGTTTTCATTAATAAATTAATTGGTTTTAACTTCAGTAAAAGGTGAAATGAAGCAAAACATTTTGGATAATTATTATAACAGCACAGAGGGCTATAACAATAGACGATAGAGAATCCAACTCTAAAGCCTTCTAAAAAAAGAACAAAACTTCGAATGGTTAGTCAGCATTGATTAAATATCAGGGGCACTGACCAATAATAAATGAGTTAAATTAAAAGTAAGTTTTATAATATTTATTGTTGATTTTAAAACTTATTGATGTTAGCTGTGGCTAAGAATAATGTAGACGAATACTTTAAAAAATTAAAGTAAATTGAGTTCCAATCACATTGTTGCATTCAATCAGAATGTTTAAAAGAACTGAATTAATTAAAAGATAGCATTCAATGGAAATATATAAGTACCAGAGCTGTAAAAGGATTGAATCATTTCGTAATTCATACACCCCTAATGCATTCAAAAGCGGCATCAACCAAATTGCAATCTTATGCTTATATTGCGTTATTGCTTTAATGAATTAAAGACGAACAATTCATCGTTCTTTAAAGATAAGAGAAAGAACACCCCATGCTCTGTAAGGAATGGGACTTTGGGAAATCGTAATTCCATTCTTGTAGGCTTAAAAAATATGATGAAATCACTCAGTATTATGTTTTTCGACTGAAACACGGGAAATTTTATTTACTACCATAAAATACATCCCTGCTCCGAAACAAAAGCAATCAACCGTTTTTATTTACATAAATCGTTATTGAAGTAAACAAGCAAGGACACAATTCTTTTATACCCTGTCCTTTTATACTCTTGTTGTATATAATACTTTTTCTATATATGATATAAGCCAATTGCAACCCATCACAGTCAGGCCCAACAGTCACACACACACACACACACGTTCGCACAACAACTTCAGACGCTACAACAACCATACAGATTGCTACTGAATGAACATATTCATTTTAAATCTTTGAGGGTGCAGCCATCGGCGGCTGCATTCATTGAAATTTCAATTCAGTTTCAGCCATCGGTGGCTGCATCCATTAAAATTTCAATTCAGTGAGAATTCTTTACATTTGCAATTCATGCATTGAAAACAATTTTAATCAGCGTAAAGGCTTAAGCCTAAAGAGGTCACACTCTGAATGCTACAAAAAAGTATTTCAGCTTTTGAAAATTTGTACAAGAGAATGAAAAGTGAAAATGAATTCAAACTTTTGCAGCTCTGATTAGTACTGTATTCATTTGCATTGATTATGTTCAGTGAAAATCATTGCATTCATTAGCATAAATCTGCATCGAATCGCATTCAGTTTAGTCGCTATTGAATTTTTATCGATGAACTTTTTTTCCTCACTTAACTTTTAATTCATGCAGTCAAGAAGAAATTCTGCATTTAAGAATACATAATGTTTATGTGGTATCTTCCTTACCTTATGAATTCCTGATTCGAGTCCTGATTCAAATTTTCAATATTGCTCGGCATTACTGCTTCTGTAATGATTTCATGTTCGTCGGGTTCACATTTCAGTTCTACTTCGTGGCATCTTTGTAGTTGCGAAGCTGAGTCGCTTAGAACATACTCATTATTTTGGTCATGTGTCGTCGTTAATCCTTCAGATCTGCTGAATACAACTTCCCGCTTTACTAGAACCAATTCCTTGAGTAGCGATCTTTGGCGTTCACTTACGAATTCACTGAATTTATGGAATGCATTTAAATGATTGCAGCATTCCTGGCAGATTGTAGTAGAGATTGCATCTTGCTGTGTAATCTGTATAAATTATTGGTGTTAAAGTTTGTGTTTATCCTCTCAATTACCGACACTTACATCCAAATGCATATATTTCGCTATCAGTCTGACAATTACAGATTCACTTTCATTTTCAAAGGTATTAAATAATAAAATTGCACATTTTTCATCACTAATATTAATTAGACAAAGACGACAGAGCATATTTAAAATGTCCTGTTGCGGACAATTGTTTACTTTTTGTTTAAGAAAATAAATAACAATTGTAAATGTCAAAAAATAAATGTCAGTGCTGTGCAAGCGCTATCGATATATCGATATCGATATAACTATAGTTTTTCGTTGGGCAAAAGCGTTGCCAGAAAGAAGTTTTCTTTGAAAGTACATATGATGAGATCATCATATGATGTGATGATGGAAGAGTTGAATGGGATCAAGAATGATAAAAAAATAGATTGCGCGAATCGAAAATATAATTTGCAACGATCTGCGCATCTACGTCACGATAGACTTACGATATGGCTTTCTGTCAAGTCTTCTTCAGAATGTGAACAAATATGAAACAAAGGCAAAAGATTCAAGAAACAAACTTGGTCTAGCGTGACGTCATGATCGTAAAAAACTTTGTTCGTAGCTAGAAATGTCAAAATGAAAAGTAAACAACATAACGGAGCTGCGCAATGCGTAATCTATTTTGCTATCATTCTTGGAATGGGATAACTTTAGGCCATAACCCAGCGAACACATGAGACAATAGGTCTGTTTCCGTACTCTACACTGTGTAAGATGTGTGCAAGAGAGTAAAAACGAAATGTGAGAAAAGTTGCAAAAGTACGGAAACAGCTTATAGTAAGTTTCAAGCACAAAACAGCTGATTTTGACTGCAGGCGTGTCAAACGTAAATTGCGCCATTATTTACAAATTATTAATAGCCATTTCTTAATGCAAAACTGAACAATTACTTAATTTTTATTTATTATTATTTATTTATTGTACGTAAATTTCTTTTTAGGCACACAATTTGTGAATTTATTTATCGCAAAACATAAACAATTATGAAATGTAATTAGACATTTGCTTCTTCTTATTGATGCTTATTCTTCTTGATGCTTGTTCTTACTTTACTCGAAGTCTTGAGTGCTAGCGCTCTCTGTGCACTTTGTGTGCTCGAGAGAGCGATTTTATGCTTGTTCTTCTTCTCCCATTTTAAGCACAGAAAGTACGGAAACAGAAAATAGTGTCCTATAAGTTACACAGTGTGCGTACGGAAACAGACCTAATTTGCCATAGCAATTTCAACACATTTAAACTTTTGTTAGCAACACACTCATAACTTTTCAGTTGCCACCTCAATTGCTTGCAACAATCACATTGCAAGTCGGCTTGAAAAAAATTTGACATAGAGTGGCAAAATTTGACGTTTATTTGAGAAAGTGTAAAAAAAAACAAACACCCTGACACTGAAAGAAATGTCACTTTTTGTCATGCAATTGTTAATCCACCCACGTCACTATCGGCAATTGATTTGATAGCTACAATAATTTGACAACTTATACATATTTTAAAATTGTTATGCCAATTTGTCACGTGTGTTCGCAGCGTAAAGCCGTATTGTTCACTTCTGGAAATTTAGCGCTATCCATCGGATAACTTATCCAGGGCTTTATATGTAACCAGATATATATATATATATATATATAATATATATATATATATATTAACAGGTCTGGATATCTTAAGGACTGATTAGTGATTTTTTTCCAGCTAAATGCCAACGTTATCCCGAGATATTGACAGTCTGATATATGGTTTGATTAAGCTCTGTGCCATAGTTGAATAAATAAGGTTGTCTCGTGGCTGATCGTACTCTCTTCTCAGTACCCATAATTGTCAAAATCAATGAAAAGCAACAACAACAACTTCAACGGCTTTTCATGTTATTAATTTTCGTTTTCAGATTTTGTATGAGCTGTCAACTTCGATTTGACATTTATGGGAACTCGCTCTCACCCATGCGACAACCTTATTTGTTCAACCATGCTCTGTGCCATTCGATAAAGTTCACTCGCGATATGTGGCAATGAGGTACTTTCACTAATGCCGTTGTAAATTTATAGCGTTTTGCCTTTTTGAAGCTTTGATTGAGTAAAATCTCAAAAACGATACTTTCTTCCGACACCGTTTTTCTTAGAATTGATGTTGCTTTTTCTTTGCGTCTATTACAAAAAGAAATGGTAAGATTAAAAGTAATTACTTGTGGCCTTGGTAGTCGAGTAGGTAGCGTGCTCAACTTCCATCCCGGAGGTATCGGGTTCGAATCCCTGTCAGGCCATGGCCATACCCTTTAACCTTTCGCATTTGCAATTTTCTATCCTCATTTCTAATCAATTGAATTTGAAAATGCATCAATATTTACGACTTAGAGTCGTAATTAATCAGTGGTAGAGAAGTTTTTGGATGAGATTACCTTGCCTCAGATTCAAATTCATATGTTTCTGTGGCTTTACACCACGATTAGAACATCCATCCTACACATGTTTCAATTGATTGCCCCTTCCCTCCCACTAATATATCATCCTTTCGAACCAAGGCAGACTTGACTGAATAGGTTAACACCTGTAATCCTTGGTTTAAAGCTAAAAAAAGTATTAACTTAAGCTATGTATGTTGCAGCAGAATAAAATAATCTATTTATAATAATCAAAAGGCTTTCGTATTGACTTCCCAAACAACAAAAGGGAAAAAATGTGGATCTCCTAAATCTAAGGCCGAAAAAATAACTTTTAATTATTCCCTCTTATGGTCCAATATTATTTTTCATTCAATTTTGTCAAATTTGAAACTCAAAGTGCACCAAGCTGAAAAAACAAAACTTGTGAGCAAAATATCATTTTAGCATTTGGTATCTACATAAATAAAAATAAAAAGAATTGTAAAGTACTCAAATAAAAATAAAAAAACAAAAATTCAGATTTTGTGACGACTCCATAAGCTATTGGCGTTTTTAAAAGAATTGTTATGACAAAGAATATTAAGAATATTTGTTGAAGTTTGAAGCCCTGGCTGTCGATAAAACAGAAGAGTAAAATGTTATGTAATATTATTGTTATGTATCTTAGTATCTTTTTGGAGTACGGTATTTGTTATTTGTATTAGTAAGTCTTGCATTATATGTTTGTTTATACCGTATCTGTTATTTCGTATTAGTTAAGATTTTTTAATTATATAAACAAATGTCTATAACTATTTCAATGTTAATGTATTTGTAAATTTTAAATTAGGCTGTTAGGATTTTTTCTAAATGTTGTTAATTTCTTTTACGTCCAGCAGCCGAGGAAACCAGTAAGACTTAATTTATATTTAACTTGATCTATATTATATTTCATATATTTTTCTTATATTTATCCTAATTATTCATTTTGTCCAATATAGAGAATAAACTTTTCTTAAAATAGTCGCTAAATGTCCTGAGTTTTTTATTTGTCGCTTTGTTTGAGTTTTTTAAGTCCGACTAATACAGGGAGTTTATTCACGGCCGTTGGGCACAAAAGCCAACAATTTTATTCTTGCTTTCAATTTTGCCAAATAAATTCGAATTTTCGCCACCTTTTTGTGCTACGTTTTTGCGCCTTCTATTTGCCGTCCGCCGGGATCATATGCCTTTATCCCAAGAAAATCCGCAGAAACGAGTTAGCAGCCGCACAAATAAAGGAATCCCACCACCTAGATTCGACGAAGTCAATATGCCACTTAACCACTCACCTGCTAAGGGTTCAGCCACTACGCCAGCGCCAGCCAAGCAGACTCCATTGAAGATGCCACCAACGATGACATCACCAGCTCCAGCCATGCCGACGCCTCCAGCCGCTAAAACTGACCCACAAATCGCACCGAAACCTGCCATCGAAAATGAAAAGTTCGACGCCATTACACGCGAATTTGATCGGAAAATTAACAGCATGATGAACGAGTTTAAGCGCCAGATGCATTCTATGCAAGCCCTGGTGGTCACAAATAATCAGCAGCTTCAAGAGAGTGTGCTTCAACTGAGAAGCGAAATTAATCAACCACAACAAAATTTGATGGATTTACAGTCTACATCACCGCCAGCGATACAGCCGACTCCAAGGTCAAATATTCCGGAGCCGATACCGCCGCCGACGATGCAGCAAACTCAAACACAGGTAAAACCAAACACACAGCCTTCATCGCTCTTACATCCATCAGCGCCAACGCAGCCGACGTCGCAATCGTTACCGTCACCAGAGCAGATTTCAATATCTCAACCGAAATCGTCGGTGGCACCGCCATTTTCTACACAGACGACGTCGCAGACGATGCAGCCATTTTCGGCCCAGCCGATGCCACAAGTATATACGCAGCCAAAGCCCCAGCCGACGTCGCAAATGGCGCCGCCACATTCGATCCAGCCGATGTCTCAGATGCCTTCGTACATGCCGCCGCTGCAGCCAACACAGCAGCCGACGTCGCAAATGGCGCCGCCACATTCGATCCAGCCGACGTCTCAGATGCCTTCGTACATGCCGGCACTGCAGCCAACACAGCAGCCGACGTCGCAAATGGCGCCGCCACATTCGATCCAGCCGACGTCTCAGATGCCATCGTTCATGCCGCCACTGCAGCCAACACAGCAGCCGACGTCTCAAATGGCGCTACCACCTTCAACCCAGCCGACATCTCAGATGACCTCGCATATTCCGCCAGCAGCGTTGCCGGTCCCGGCGCCGCAACAATTCAACCTGCAGCCAGCACCACAGCAAACAATAATGCAGAGTTCGTCGCAGCCACAATACCAGACTTTTTGCCAGAATTATAGGGAAACTCCGAATTCGTTTTACGATGAGAGCCTACGGTCCAACCGCCACAAAAAAATCTACCCACTGCCTATATTTTCAGGTTCACCCGAGGACTGGCATACGTTCGCCGAATCTTTTCAGAGCACCACGACGGAATTTGAGTACTCGCCACTTCATAATATTATGCGCCTGCGCGATGCACTTAAAGGATCAGCCCGAGAGACGGTAGAGAGCCTCTTATCCAACTCTGCCAATGTGCCAAGCATCATGGACATTTTGAGAGAAACGTTTGGACGCCCGGAGCAACTTATAAGAAGCCAACTCCAAAGGGTACGTGCGATAGCACCACTAGCCGACGACGACCTGAACGCGTTAGTTATTTTCGCGAATAAAATTACGAACATGGCCACATTTGTGAAGAACGCGCGAGGTGAACATCACCTGTCTAACCCGACGTTGCTGAGTGAGCTGGTCGCGAAACTACCGGTAGCAAAACAGCTGCAATGGGCTGAAAGATGCATCTCGCTTGAGGGTCCGCCATCCATAGAGGACTTTAGCCAGTGGCTCAACCGCTTACGACGCCTGGTGAACGCCGTGACAGATTCGTTGCCTACTACATCTTCACAGCACGCACGTTCCGCTCCTCAACGCAAGCACGCAGCCAATGAACACGCCATGAACATTGGCCGGAGATTTGCTTGTGTCACAGTCGCTCCGTCAAAATGCTCACTATGCGACAGCGACTGCAGTAATATTTCTAAATGTCCACTTTTTTTAAATCTTACAGCTAACGAACGATGGGAGAAAGTGAAACAAATGCATGCGTGCTTTTCCTGCCTGAAAAGAGGTCACCAAGTTGGCAAGTGTTTTTCACGAAAACGCTGCGGTACCGAAGGATGCAATCACATCCACCACAAGTTGCTTCACTGCGCCGGCACCGATCGCCAAAGCACCACGATGTCTCAACCAACAAACAATGCAGCGCGAAGGGTCGACCGATCGTATACTTCGAATCCATCGAGTTCCACTGAAGCTCCACAAGACCGGCGAAACTGTCACGCGCATGAAAGCCATCACGGCGCGGTGCTTTTCCAGGTTATGCCCGTCGTAATCTATGGCAAGGACCGAGCCATCACCGTATACGCTTTCATTGATGACGGAGCGAATGTTTCAATGATAGACCAGGAGTTGGCCAACGAATTAGGATTCCACGGACGCAGCGAAATGTTGGAGCTTCAGTGGATCAACAAAAAAAGCACGCGGCAAGAGTCGGAAGTAGTGAATTTGCTGATAAGTGGTGTTGAAAACAATGCCCAAAAATATGAACTGTCAAACGTATACACTACCAATAGTTTAGCGTTGCCAACACAGTCATTTAGTTGTGGTGAGTTTTTAGGTACTAATAAAAACAGGCACTTGACAGGGTTGCCGCTTAGTGAGTATGACAATGTTCAGCCAAAGCTCATAATAAGCTTGACGCATGCCTTTTTGACGGTGCCTTTGGAAGTTCCTAGAGCCCCTTCAGAGGAAGGTCTTATCGCAGTCAAAACACGTCTTGGATGGATGGTATATGGACCAACTAACAAAAAGGTAAAATATGAATCGAAACATGTTCTTCACGTACGAAAAAGTTGCGGATGTGATACTGCGTTGGACGCAATAAAAAATATGATGACTGCGTATTTCGACATGGAAAACTTCGGAGTGAAGCCAGGTGTTACGACATTGCGGTCAGAATCGGAAGAAAGAGCTATGGAATTACTGAAGGCAACCGTAAGAAAATCTGGTGAAAGATACGAAGCTGGATTGTTATGGCGAAATGAAGAGGTGACGTTTCCAGAATCCTTCCAGATGGCGCTACATCGTTTAGAGAGCACAGAGCGTAAAATGATTCGCGATCCAAACTACGCCACCGAGTATTGTGAAAAAATTGAAGAGTACGTCAGAAAAGGATATGCCGGGTGTCTAAATACAGATGAAGCTGAAATTCGCACGGACAAAACATTTTATTTGCCTCACTTTGGTGTTAAAAACCCAAACAAAAACGGTATACGGCTCGTGTTTGATGCTGCAGCTGAAATAAGAAATGTATCACTCAACAAAGCATTACTTCCGGGTCCAGACATTAATAAACCTCTTTTGCAAATTCTTTTCCAATTTAGAGAAGCGCCCATTGCAGTTTGTGGTGACATAAAAGAGATGTTTCACCAGGTAAAAATTAAGCGAGAAGACCAGGACTGTCAACGATTTTTATGGAGAGGCGGTAATGTTAATATGCCAGTGAAGACCTTCATTATGGAGCGAATGATATTTGGAGCAACGTGTTCGCCTACAATCGCACAGTACGTAAAAAACATCAATGCTCAGGAATTCGCTGAAAGGTATCCACGAGCAGTTAAAGGCATAACAGACAAGCACTATGTAGATGATTATGTAGATTGCTTCAATACAGAACGCGAGGCCATTGATGTTGTAAAACGCGTAATAGAAATACACAAAGCCGGTGGTTTTGAAATGCGTAACGTAGCGTCAAATTCGGAGCAACTTTTAAGTGAAGTTGGCAACGCGGCAGCAAACACATCAATCAGTATTGAAAGTGGTGAAAATGGTGTTGAACGTATCTTAGGTATGCAATGGTCTACGCAAACAGATGTTTTTTGTTTTGCTCTGCAATTCGCAAAGGTTCCCAGCGAAGTTTTAGATTGTCAACGAAAACCAACAAAGCGCGAGACATTGTGTGTCACAATGTCTGTCTTCGACCCTTTTGGATTTTTGGCCAATTTCACAGTGTGCGCCAAAATAATAATGCAGCAAGTATGGAAAGCCGGAATAGACTGGGACGAGCAGCTTCCGGATAAAATCTTTGTCAAATGGAAGAACTGGCTAGAAGAGCTGAAAAAGGTGAGAACATTTCAAGTGCACAGGTGTTATTTTGTTTCTCTAAGGTATAGCGATTTGGAGCTGCATATATTTTGCGACGCAAGCGAGGAAGCGATGGCGGTTGTGGCTTATTGGCGATATCAGGAGCCGTCTGGTGTGAAGTTGACTTTTGTTGCAGCTAAAACATCGTGTGCACCAACTCGGTATCACACTATACCCAAACTGGAGTTGCAAGCAGCAGTGATTGGCGTGCGCCTAAAAGACACCATTGTGAAATATCATGGTTTAAAAATTGGAAAGTGTAGTTTCTGGACAGATTCACACACAGTAATTCGCTGGATTCGATCAGATCATCGGGTCTATAAACAGTTTGTGGCAAACAGAGTGGCAGAAATTTTGGATTCATCAAAGATAGCTGATTGGCGATGGTGTCCTGGCAAACTGAACCCGGCGGACGATGCAACAAGAGCAAAATTTCCAATGGCATACAACGCTGAAAGCAGATGGAAGAACGGTCCAGAGTTTCTACGACTTGAAGAATGTGAATGGCCTGATGAATCATCTCTACAAAACAGCGAGGACAAGAGTCACGATGAACTTCGGACAAAACACTTTTCTTTTCATTTGAGCCAAGTGAGTAGACTTTCTGTTCCAAATATTAACCGTTTTTCGAAATTCCAGAGGTATAAGCGAGCGATGGCTTGGGTACTGCGGTTCAAGAAAAATATTTTGAAGTCCGTCAGAATGGAGTGCAGAAGCAAGGGTGAACTAACTGCTGACGAAATCAACGAAGCTGAAACGTTCATTTTCCAATGGGTTCAACAAGAGGTATTCTTCAACGAACGAGCAAATCTGGTGGAGATGCAAGCGATATCCAAGGACAGTTCTCTCGTATCGCTCAACCCTTATCTGGACGAGAAAGGTGTCATCAGGGTCAACGGTCGGATAGAACATGCTCCCAGCTTGTCGATGTCATCAAAACATCCGATAATTCTACCAAAGCAACATACTCTCACGCGTCTTCTGGTAGAATATTATCATGCGAAGTTTCGACACATCAACACGTCTACTGTTATCAGCGAGATAAGGCAGCGGTTCTGGATTCCTTCGATACGCTCTTTGGTTCGAAGCGTGGAGTCTCACTGTACCTTCTGCAAAGTCAGGAAAGCAAGACCGGTACAGCCTCAGATGGGAAATCTTCCAGTAGATAGAGTGACACCCTACGTCCGGCCATTTACGTATACTGGACTTGATTATTTTGGCCCTGTCTTCATTACCATCGGCAGGCGAAAGGAAAAAAGATGGGTGGCCCTGTTCACGTGCCTTACTGTGCGAGCTGTGCATTTAGAAATGGCAACAGATCTTACAAGCGATGCCTGCCTAATGTGCATTAGAAATTTCGTCAATCGACGAGGAGTACCTCTCCAGATAAGAAGCGATAACGGCACCAACTTTGTCGGCATAGAAAAGGAGCTTTGTGGTGTTGGAGATTTTCTCGACCAAGGAAAAATCGTTTCTGAATTGTCGTCGCTCGGGATCAAATGGATTTTTAACACGGCCTCAAATCCCAGTGCTGGTGGAGCATGGGAACGCCTAGTTCAGTCAGTGAAGAAGGCCCTTCACATCATGTTAAAAGAGTACGCGCCTCGTCTCGACACCTTTAACAGTCTACTACTAGAAGCTGAAAACATCGTGAACTCTAGGCCCCTTACCCACTTGCCGACTTCACCTCAAGATCCCGAGCCGATTACGCCAAACCATTTTCTACTGGGATGTACGAACTCGACACAAACTCCAGCGCCATTCGAACCAAAACTTCTATGCTTAAAAAAACAGTGGCGAATTTTAAAAAATTTAAAAAATGGTTTTTGGAAGCAGTGGATACGCGAGTACTTGCCAGAGCTCACTAGGCGAACAAAATGGTGCCTGCCTGCTAATCCTATCAGCTTTGGATGCCTAGTCCTTGTATGTGATGACAGTGCCCCGAGGTCACAATGGAGAAGAGGTCGCATAACTAACCTTTTTTACGGCAAAGATGGCGTTGCGAGATCAGCGGAAGTGACCACTAGCAGCGGAACAATAAAGAGACCGGTATCCAAACTTGCGATCATCGATGTGGAAGAACCTAGCACGCAAGAAGGTGAGTCTCCCCGTCCGGGGTCGATTCACGGGGGTGGAGATGTTGAAGTTTGAAGCCCTGGCTGTCGATAAAACAGAAGAGTAAAATGTTATGTAATATTATTGTTATGTATCTTAGTATCTTTTTGGAGTACGGTATTTGTTATTTGTATTAGTAAGTCTTGCATTATATGTTTGTTTATACCGTATCTGTTATTTCGTATTAGTTAAGATTTTTTAATTATATAAACAAATGTCTATAACTATTTCAATGTTAATGTATTTGTAAATTTTAAATTAGGCTGTTAGGATTTTTTCTAAATGTTGTTAATTTCTTTTACGTCCAGCAGCCGAGGAAACCAGTAAGACTTAATTTATATTTAACTTGATCTATATTATATTTCATATATTTTTCTTATATTTATCCTAATTATTCATTTTGTCCAATATAGAGAATAAACTTTTCTTAAAATAGTCGCTAAATGTCCTGAGTTTTTTATTTGTCGCTTTGTTTGAGTTTTTTAAGTCCGACTAATACAGGGAGTTTATTCACGGCCGTTGGGCACAAAAGCCAACAATATTTAATAATAAACTATTTTTTAATCGTTTAATAAACGATTTTTATAATTTTTAAAGCATAGTCGTTTATTCTTAGCATATTCCTTTTCAGTAAAGCCATCCGTTTTTATTGCATCTATTTAAAAATAATTATTTAAATATATTGACATAAAAAGATTCTCTGAAAAATTTACCAAATATTGCATGGTTGAGAGCTTGATACTGTTTAAATGAATGTTTACCATTAACACCATCATAGTTCATAAGAACTATTAAATCCGTTCTTATTAATTTATCAAAGTTACTATACAAAACGGCTGGTGTTACGATGTTTTGAATTATATTATCATAGAAGTAAGGAACATTTCAAGGGAATTGTTTAGTTGGTCTCATAGAAATTTCTTATGGATTTATATTATTGTATAAAACTCATTTATTGTAGCTTGAATTTGAAGCATGAATGAGTTTTAATGCAGTTTTGCCGCATTGCGATTGACTGTCGTTGAATACTTTGTACGCGAGAGCCAGTCATTTAGAGTTCACTTCTAGAAAGACCATCAAGGAGGAAAGATACAATAAATGTTTTTTAGAGCTTCGGCTTTTTTCCCGAAAGAAAAAATTAATTGTGTTTTATTTCCTTTAATTTATACAATTATTGACAATTTTATGTATTTTGACAATTTTCAATTTGTTCTGCCAAGATATATAATGTATACTTTATCGCCTATATAAGGCCGCCTTAGGTGGGGGAAAAAAACTTATGGAAATTAAAAACTGATGCTTATTCCTTAAATATTTTGTTTTATACATTTTTTTGTATAAACAATAAATTACTGTGGTGAATAAGCATAAGGTTTTAATTTATATACAAATTCTTTTCGCTCAAGACCGGCTTAGGTGATTTTACTATTGTTTTTTTTTCTCGGTGTGATTACTTTAAGGGGTTTCCTGAAAAGCATTATGTGAAATTTATTTTAAAAAAAATTTTCGTAATAAGGTCATAAAACCATTTTTTATTGTTTTAAAAATAAATTTTTAGTAGCACTATAATTTTTTGTTTTATCACATTTGTTGTGCCTCATACACGCTGCAAGTAATAATTCTATGCATGATACAATTATACAAGGTAGTAGTGACAGTTTATTCGTCTTACACCAACTGTCAAAAATAGTACAAATTAGAGAACGCATAAATTACAAAAGAAAATATAAAGCAAAATATACTGGCAAATGACAGTCGATGCAAGACACTGGTGAGAAAATATCCAGTTGTCACTCCTACCTTGTTTAATTGTATTATGATTCTATGCAACTCCGTTGAATGATCCGAAAAGAGGAAGGATAAAGCAACAACAACCACACAGCTGTATTGAAGCATGATGCAATTACAGGGTAGGCTCATGTTGGAGAGCAGGATGAGCTAGTTGTCAAAATCAGCTGGTAATTTTGAGTTTTTCTAATTGTTGTTGTTGCTTTTGTCGTTTGACATTTGTACCTACTGCAGCTTTGTTCTTGCAAAATTTCACATTTTAGCAGCCATTTTTGCCTGGGTTTGCCTTGTAAAATTGTATCATGCATCACTGCTTTACAGCAATAAGAAGACTTAAAACCAATGTAATACTTGAGCACAAAATTGTCTCTTTGGTTAAAATCTTTTGTTATAAGCAACACATTATTTGCTAAAATTTCATTTTGAAAATTACCGTTTTAATTTTCAAATAAATTATTTGTAACCATGATATAATAGGTCTGTTTCCGTACGCACACTGTGTAACTTGTGGGACGCTATTTTCTGTTTCCGTACTTTCTGTGCTTAAAATGGGAGAAGAAGAACAAGCATAAAATCGCTCTCTCGAGCACACAAAGTGCACAGAGAGTGCTAGAACTCGAGACTTCGAGTAAAGTAAGAACAAGCATCAAGAAGAATAAGCATCAATAAGAAGCAAATGTCAAATTACATTTCATAATTTTTTATGTTTTGCGATAAATAAACTCACAAATTGTGTGCCTAAAAAGAAATTTACGTACAATAAATAAATAGTAATAAATAAAAATTAAGTAATTGTTCAGTTTTGCATTAAAAATGGCTTTTAATAATTTGAGTGAAAGTGTTTTAAATTTTGTGCTGCCGTCTGCAGTCAAAATCAGCTGTTTTGTGCTCGAAACTTACTAGAAGCTGTTTCCGTACTTTTGCAACTATTCTCACATTTCGTTTTTACTCTCTAGCACACGTTTTACACAAATCTTACACAGTGTAAAGTACGGAAACAGACCTAATAATAGAGGTAGTCGCAGCGCTGATTGTGCTCTCTTTTGTCATTACTGCCGATATTGTCAGAATCAGCTGTGTACTTACTGCTGTACTTTTGTTGTTGTTTAGTTGTGCTCCCTGCTTGCGGTTAATAGTTTTTGCGTTTAATTTTCAATGATGGTTGGCTGGAAACTATTTTAAATTAATTTAATATCAATAAAAACACGAAAAATAACCATTTACTACAATTTTAAATTAATGCAACAAGACAGCTTCAACCGTTTAACTTCGTTTACATTTTGCCAATTCTTGCTTTCTCTTGTCATTCTCATAGCTTTGAGATTTTATATGAGTTGTCAACTTCGTTTTGACATTCGCGGCAGTACGCTCTCATCTAGCGAGTTTACCTGTATTTATTGTATCATGTTTGTAACTAACTGCCTTCAATTGTTTGTATTCCTCAAATGCTTCTGGATGCTTAAGTTTTAGGTGTCTTATTAAGTTGGATGTTACTTGAGTGGAACCTTTTAATTTACAATCGCAGATGCAGCATTGAACTAAGGCGCCACCACGTTTCTGTTGAAATGCGGTGCTATCCAACTACAAGAGAAAAAATGCGGAGTTAGGAAATTTTTATAAGGATAATGAATAAAATTGGTTTGTTGCTTACATGCTTTATAACTCTAAAGAATATACGAGAAAATAGTATATTTGTAAAATTATTTGTATCGCAAGTGTTGCTCGAATCGGAAAAAGTAGGCAGATATGTATTTTCACTTATTTGTGGCAGCCTTGCCGATGGGAACGTTGGTGAGCACGCCGGATTTAGTTGTCTCTTATGCACTGCTGTAAAATCGGCGGGATTTGGTAGCGCACGCTCTGGATTAATACTTTTTTGGGTTAAGAAATGACGATAAGCATCATAATCATCTAATGGAAAATAATCATTCATAGAGGTACTGCAAGTAAAGAAGGAATAAAAAAATATTCAGTTTTTATAACATAGTTGGATTGCTTAAAAATTACAGCTGAATTCTAAAAATTTAAAAAAGGTAATCGCTTTCAAGAAGAAACTCACTATAGAGAAGACTCTAAATTTTGTTCCATATGTCATTAATCTTATATTAGGTCTGTTTCCGTACGCACACTGTGTAACTTGTGGGACACTATTTTCTGTTTCCGTACTTTCTGTGCTTAAAATGGGAGAAGAAGAACAAGCATAAAATCGCTCTCTCGAGCACACAAAGTGCACAGAGAGTGCTAGATCTCGAGACTTCGAGTAAAGTAAGACCAAGCATCAAGAAGAATAAGCATCAATAAGAAGAAGCAAATGTCAAATTACATTTCATAATTTTTTATGTTTTGCGATAAATAAATGCACAAATTGTGTGCCTAAAAAGAAATTTACGTACAATAAATAAATAGTAATAAATAAAAATTAAGTTATTGTTCAGTTTTGCATTAAAAATGGCTTTTAATAATTTGAGTGAAAGTGTTTTAAATTTTGTGCTGCCGTCTGCAGTCAAAATCAGCTGTTTTGTGCTTGAAACTTACTAGAAGCTGTTTCCGTACTTTTGCAACTATTCTCACATTTCGTTTTTACTCTCTAGCACACGTTTTACATAAATCTTACACAGTGTAAAGTACGGAAACAGACCTATTATGTTGAATTTGTGTTTGGATTGATTTTTTATAACGATATGAAGATATAGAACTTTTATAAAAGCTATTACTATATCCACAAAAAGGCTTGTGAATATGTTGAAATTGTGGATATAAGAAATTGCTTAAGGGGGGGTTATATACCCAGAACTTTTTTTTCAAAAATTGTTTTTGCATTTTCTTAAAGCTTTAAGTCTCAAAAATATGTGGTGAAAATCTCGATATCTCAAAAAATAAAGTTATGGCCTAGTAAGTGAACCGCTTTCTAGACCGCGCAGTGCTGGCCTTATTTTCAAACGCGTTTTTCTCGAAACCATGTTTTCAAAATCGGTGACCAAGATTTCTCGAAACTCAGTGAACCGATCGTTTAATTTTTTTGTAGGCTTATTTTACTCATAATAATATCGTACTTGTCATAGGATTTTTTTCGTAGCTTCCTTCATTTTTTATAGGCAACATAATGACGAATTTTTGGTTGAGAAACGTTAATTTACGTTCGGAAGTCCACCATTTTGTTGTATCTACCTTAATATTAAATTTGTACCTTAAAAAATGCCTTATCTACCTTAATATTAAATTTTTTTTTAATAAAAAAGACTAAACATACTCTTGAATGCGTATAAAACCCTCATTTCAAAATATCCCTTAGGTTTCCTTAAAAAAATCCACAAACCTGACCTTTTTATCGGCCTCTGGGTATATAGTCCCCATTAAAAAAAAGCAATTTCTCTTTTCGAGTCAATTTAAACTTAAAAATTTTTTGTCGGAACCAAAATAGAAATATGAAATATAATTTTATATAATTTATAATTTTATTTATTTGTTGCAATTTTTACATTTTAAAAACATTTTAAGAATTTACAAAGCAACACTTATATCCCCTCAAAAGAATTACGGCTTTTGAAATAACTTTCATCGCCCTTTTACGGGTACTTAAGATAAACTTTAATTGCAAATAAATAAAAATAAATATATATCTTAGTACATATATATACTAGCAGGCTACAGTATATCACTAAAAATTGGTTATAACTTCAGTAAAAGATGCGCTGTTAAGCAAAATATTTTGGATGATTATTATAACAGCACTGAGGGCTGCGAGAATAGACAATAGAGGATCCAACTCTAAAGCCTTCCAAAAAAGAATAAAAATTCGAATGGTTAGTTTCAGTATTGATGTCAACATCAAGCTTAATAAAACATTGCTTACCCGTAATTAATGAGTTAAATTGAGAGTTAGTTTTATAATATTTATTGTTGATTTTAAAACTTATTGATGTGAGCTGTGACTAAGAATAATGTAGACGAATACTTTAAAAAATTAAAGTTAATTAAGTTCAGCATTCAATGTTTATTATATATTAGTACTGTATTCATTTGCATTGATTACGTTGGGTGAAAAACATTGGATTCATTAGCATAAATCTGCATGAAATCGCATTCAGTTTAGTAGCTATTGAATTTTTATCGATGAACTTTTTTTCCTCGCTTTATTTTTAATTCATGCAGTCAAGAAGAAATTCTACATTTTAGTATGCAGAATGTTTATGTGGTATCTTCCTTACCTTATGTATTCCTGATTCGAGTCCTGATTCAAATTATCACTATTGCTCAGCATAACTGCTTCTGTAATGATGTTATGTTCATCGGGTTCACATTTCAGTTCTACTTCCGGGCATCTTTGTAGTTGCGAAGCTGAGTCGTTTAACACATACTCATTGTTTTGGTCATGTGTCGTCGTTAATCCTTCAGTTCTGCTGAATACAACTTCCCGCTTTACTTCAACCAATTCCTTGAGTAGCGATCTTTGGCGTTCACTTACGAATTCACTGAATTTATGGAATGCATTCAAATGATTGCAGCATTCCTGGCAGATTGTAGTGGAGATTGCATCTTGCTGTGTAATCTGTATAAATTATTGGTGTTAAGGTTTGTGTTTATTCTTTCAATTGCTGCTACTTACATCCAAATGCATATATTTCGCTATCAGTCTGACAATTAGGGATTCACTTTCATTTTCGAAGGTATTAAATAATAAAATTGCACATTTTTCGTCACTAATATTAATTAGACAAAGACGACAGAGCATATTTAAAATGCCCTGTTGCGGACAATTGTTTACTTTTTGTTTAAGAAAATAAATAACAATTGTAAATGTCAAAAACGAATTGTCAGTGCTGTGCAAGCGATATCGATAGTTTTTCGTTGAGCAAAAGCATTGCCAGAAAGAAGTTTTCTTTGATAGTAGCTGAATGGAATAATTTTATAATCATATCGCTCGTTTTCTTCAATAACGTTATAACTCAAAAAACTAGATTTTTCAGGAGAAGCAATTTAAGTTTTGAACAGACAAAGGAAATTAATTCACCATTTTCAAAATATGGACAAAACATCAAATATACAAATACTACTGTAAGTAAGTAAGTAAGTAATTTTTATTGAGACTTTTCGGTCTGGATAACAAAAGGCAAGATAAGCAAGAATATAAAAGATAACTTAGAACTATTATTGTATTATTCTTAAATTGATTTAAAGAAAAAAAACGCCCTAGGCTTTAATTACAAAGAACTATAATAAAATATTTTTAAAGTATGTAAGTATGTACTTGCTCCCGATACAAAACTTTTACAGTAATAGATTATATTACAATATGTTAAAAACCTTAAAACTAAACATAAATATTAACATATAACATTATATATAAATGTAAACTTAAAACTAATAACAAAACGGTTATTTTTTAAATGACCAACAATTTCATATATATTATTTATTTCAGATGTTAAAATGAACTATAAGGAATTATCCTCTATGGGTGTTTGGAGTGGAAATCATATAAAAATCTGGTAAAAGTGGTGCAGTAAAATCTAAATTCAAGGAATAGTTTTCATTTATAAAGCCAATCGGCGAGAGATAATAAACATTTGACCAATTATATAATTTCTGAAATTCGTATATATCTTTTAGCAAATAATTTTCGTGAAGAGCTAGTTTTTTAATAAATCTGTCAAGTAAGGTAAAAACATAATAACAAAAAGGATATAAGCTCGCTTTCGCATACACAAAATTATTTGAATATTTTTTTGCGAAAGATTCATAATTTCTATCAATACACAATCGTAGTATTTTACGCTCAAGTACCTCAATTTCTTTTGCAACAGTTGTAGAAATAGAAAACCAAATCGGATATGCATATGTTAATATTGGTCGAATACAAACTTTATATATGAGAAGCTTTGTTTTTTTCATTAAATATTTGCTATTTAGGAGTTTAGCAAACATTCCCTTTATTTTATAAGCTTTTTTTAAAATTAATCGAGCATGCTCATTAAATTTGAATAACTTATTAAAATGTACACCTAAGTACTTAAAGTTGTTTTTAAAAGGTATAGGATGTCCGACAGGGGCGAACACAGGTAGGGGTTTTGGGGGTTAAAACCCCCCCAAATGAACGAATAAAAATAAAATTAAATGTATAAAGTAAAACAATTAGAAATTATAAAGCATTATTTATTTAAGTTGGAATGTTTAAAGGTACTTTCATGGTGTTATTTATTGTTTTTATGAAATTATGCTCTGTATACACAAAACAGGCCTGCCAGAGTATGATTTTTTGCTTGAAATATCATTAAATACATGTATGTTTTGGCAATGTTTTAAATAATGTAGACAATTATGCATTTTTAATTAGGAAAAGAATTACCTAAGAGGAAAAGATTACCTAAAACTTAAAATTTAATAACTATTTATTAAAAATAAAATTAAATTTACATTTCATTAAAAGGTAAAGCAAAAAATGATTGTGCTATTTTTTACGTTACTTATTTCATCAATATCCAATTTGATTTAAAAATATTTTTTTTTATATAATCGCAATAATTTTGCTTTTCAATCAACTCATCAATCACCAACTCAAATTAAACACATTTCGCTAACAGTTAATCAGTGCACCATAGTACATTGCTGAATATTAGCATACTTTATCAAGTATTCGATTAAGAAACAAAAACAACACAACTCACAAATGCAGATCAGCGTAAGAAGTGTGTTGTGAGAGAACAGAGAACGAATTAGCAGTTATTCTCATGCGCTGATTTTCTCTTTACTACATGATCTGTTGTTTACATTTATTCGCTTGCAGGGTACTCCTACACTCAAAAAAAAAAACACTAACTTAAAATGAAACACAATGTGTTCATAATTTGCCTTTTCTCATGTTTTTTAAAAGTTTGCTCTTACTTTGACGAAATGTGCAAGCTAGTTTTTAAACATAAAATTCATCAAATTAATAACAGTTGTCGTCAATTTTAAAACATTTTTTTCAGTGTACAACAGTTAAGCAGTGTATATTCGTTTAACGAATATATTCATGCAGGGCTCTAATACGCATACATGCTCTACTACGCTGTTGTTCTCTGTAAAGTCGAGTTGCGCTATCATTGTGATATGAAGTTAAAACTAGAACTAGATTTTCAAGCTTTTCGAGCACCCACGCTACCCGAGTATTTTCGAGTATTTCGAGCTACCCGAATCTTGAATTTTTGTTTTCTACAAAACTGAAGAATCTCAACGAAAAATTAAGATGCAGTTTAATTAGTAATCGTTATTTAGTAAAAAAAAACAAAAAAACTTCTCTTAATCAGTCTACATCAAACATATCCACGGACTGCCAAAGCAATGTTCTTTTTTATTTAAATGTAGCCACACAGAGCCAAAACAACCTAATAAAATAGAAAAAAATCAATAAAATTTCTCTATCGTTTTCATTCAAGAAGATTGTCTTATTAAAACCATTGAGAAAATCTTTTTAAAACTTTGAGAATTTTTTATTGGGCAATCCACATAATTTTAAGAAGAATCCTATTATTTTTTTATGAGATAACATTTAAAAACTATTGTATAAGGAAATATTATCAAAAATATGTGATATGGGATTTTAAAAGTTATATTTTTGATTTTTAGGAAGAAATCTTATAGATTTAATAAGATTTATTCATGAAATTTAAGAAGGAAATTCTATTGATTTAATAAGATTTCTTTTAAAATTTTATTAAAGAAATCTTTTTAATCAATACGGAATCTTGCTAATCTTTAACCTAGAAATATATCTTTAACTTCCTATAATATTACATACAAATCTACACATTGTTAAGATTTTATTAAAATTTATGCATTATTAAATAAAGTTGTTATTTATGAATATTAAATACACATGTTAAAATTAAATTAACTTTGAATTTGTATCCAAAATACCCGGCGCTGTCGAGGCCTTCAAAGAAATCCGGCGGCATCCTCAATATCCAACTTTTGTCAAGAACCTTACCGTACATTTTTAATAAAGTCCAAATTGAGTCACTCAAGCCCACGACTGAAATATGGCTTGAGTTTCGAGAATTTTAGCCTTGTCGAAAACAAGTTCTGGAACACAAATATCATCCTACATTATAACATTTTTCTTATTTTACTTTATTTAAATCGACGGATAACTTTTCGAATTCACTTCACAACTACGACTGAAAGCTAAAGCAAAGAAAGCAAAAATAAGTAGCATTTTCACCATTACTATCTTCTTAAAAGGGTGTCTAATAAAAAAATTTTATAAAAGCAGATCAATAAGATTTTCTTATTAATTTTAACTCTTAAACTCTTCTCTTCTTAAACTTTGGAGAGTGAAAAAAGAGATTTTCTTATTAAAGTTAAGTGTTAATAAGATTTCCACATTATTTCATTCATTCAATAAGAAATCTTATTAAAAAATGTTTGATAGTAGCTGTTAATTTTTAATAAGATTTTCTCTATGGAATTGAAAAGATTTCTTTATGGAAAATTCTTATTATTTGGTAATATTAATAAGAAAACCTAATAAAATATCTTAATTTGGTGGTCTTATTGATTATATGTGGCGGTTTTTGGCTCTGTGCAATCATATCGGTTTATTTCCGTCTATATGTCTGCATATAATGACAATCACAGCAGAGATTTTGGGGCCATCGTTATGAATTTCGATATATTATAAGCTTGTATTTAAAATATAAAGATCATAATGCAAATTAGCGATCTCGTATGAAAATTACGCTAACCCCACATAGAAAGTAATATGAAATTGGAAGAATCTCTTAAAACTACATAAAATTTCAATGCCTTAATTAATTTCAATTTTATTATTGAGGACATATTAAATTCAATGGCACAAAATAAAAGAATAATTGACTTTGTACTGTAAATATTATATATGAAATTTGAATAAGTCTATAAATTAAAATATAAAACACCCCCCAAAATTTTTTTCTGGGTGCGCCCCTGATGTCCGTTCAAAGATAACATTAAATTTTTGCTTTCGGGAACTACAAATTTAGAGCATTTACCACTAGCATTACGAAGACACATTGCTACTGACTTTGAAGTATTAATTTTGATACCCCAACTTTCATAATAGCTGTGAACTGAAGAAAGATGCCTTGATGCTAAATTAAGAGCTATCCTTGGAGAAGCATTATGAGCATACAGTAAGGAATCATCTGCATACAGAATACCTTTTGATCCATTTAATTCATGTGGAAAATCAGATATAAAAATGTTATATAAATGAGGAGCAAGAATTGATCCTTGAGGCACACCACTTTTAATAGCACCAATATCAGAACGACAGTCATTTATTTCAACAACAAATTTGCGATCGCTAAAAAAACTAAAAAAAATTTCAACAATAAAAGGATCAAATCCGAGATTAATTAATTTAAACAAAATTCCATCATGATAGGCGTTATCAAAAGCCTTTTCGATATCGAGTGAAACTGCAACTGTACAGTTTTTCTCTCTTAAATTGCATATAACATCATTTTGAAATTTTAAAAGTGCGTGAGCAGTAGAATGTCCACTTTTGAAACCAAATTGATAGTCAGGAATGTAATCAGAACTTAAGTTAATATTCATTTCTAATTTTATAACTTTTTCAAAAAGTTTACCAAGATTTGAAAGCAACGAGATTGGTCTGAAATTATCTATAGAATAGCAACCAGACTTTTTTTTAATGGGCAAAATTTTGGCTATTTTCCATTTGAATGGAAAATAGCCATTGTTAATACAATTGTTAAATATTATAGTTAAGAAATTGATCGCTGATGGTGATAATTTTTTTATTAAATAATTTGAATTTTATCCAATCCAACAGATTTCTTAGAATTTAAACTTTTAATGATTAACTTAGATCATCATGATTAATAAAATAAGAAGAATCACTTATGTTTAAGGAATTTGATTCGATATTGAAATTAATGATATTATTATTACATGCAGATAATGTAGAAAATATTGTACTTTTTATATTTGGAACATCCGCTGTTAATGGGATTGTTTCTTCGTAAACGTCAACAAAATAAGTAAGCATATTTCTAGAAATATCGACTTCATCTGTAATGATTTCATTATTAACAATTATTTTGTTGCAAAATTGGTTTTGTTTTTTCTTTAAAAAACCATAAATTTGTTTGAAAGCAGACGGACCAGGTTTAATTTTCTCAATTTTATCATTAAAAATCTTTGCCTGAGAGAGTTCAACTTGTTCTTTAATAATAATTTTAAGTAATTGTATTTGTTTTGAAAGTAGTTTGTATTCAGGATAATCCCTGTTAAAATTAGTATGATACAGTCTTTTGAGTTCTTTTTGCCAAGAATGTTTGATATCATAAAGCTTTTTAATTTCATCAGATATAATGTACCGTTTGTTTTTTATGTCAATTAATTTAACATGTAATTCATTAACATAATTTAAAGAATTAGTAAAGTAATCAATATGTTTATCTATTTCGTCATTGTTAAGATTACGGTTAAACGTAGGAAAGAAGTCGTCAAGATAAAGGTTCAAGTCGGTTCTAAATTCATCCCAGTTTGTATTTTTATATGACAAAAATTTGCGTGGATTTTTGAGCAAAATATCGAAGGATAAAAGATTAATTTTAAGTTTTAAAGGAAAGTGATCAGAAAATGTTGACAAACTTGAAATTTCAAAATTTGGATTGATCGAGTCAAGGATATTCGTGCTAATTAAAAAGTGATCCAAAAATGACGTACCATTTGGATAAGACGGCTTGATGTCACATATACGAGTAAAATTTAGAGAAAAATTTTGAAGCCACGATAATAAAACCTTTCCGTTACAATTGTCTAGAACATCTCCCCAAGAACAATTTTTAGCATTGAAATCCCCACCGAGAAACGTCCCATCAAAATTGTTTGAATAGTTGTAAATTTTCGTAAGGCCGTTGGTAATTCCAGATGAGGAATAATTACATGGTAAATAAATACAACCAAATAAATATTTTTTAATTTCACCATCAACAGATATATTAATGGCAACGAAAATATTTGGAAACGAAACATCAGGAATTTTCACAACACAAAATTTGAAACTTTCTCTAATTCCAATACCTACACCAATAGAACTGTTGTCACGTGTGAAGTCAAAATCTTCCAAATTGACAAAATGGTTAGATGACAAATGAGTTTCCTGAATAAATCCAATATCAATTTTATTATGCTTTAGTATTTTTAAGAGTTCAATTTTTCGACTAATATCAATCAGAGATCTTACATTAAATGTCAAAAGATTTAAGAATTTACGTACCATATGTTTTATCAACAATAGATAAAAGACTCAGACACTCTAATCTGGCTTGTGTTTGTGAGAGATTTCTATAATTAACCATAAAATCTTTTATTTTTTCTTCCACAGAAAATGAATCAATGGGATTGCAGATTTGTTGAGCAATTTTGAAAAATTCCTCTATTATTAAAGGTCGTTTCTGTTTTGATGGTTGGTGACTTAAATTATTTAATTGTGGATTAAACAGACTAGCGAAAGTTTTATCTTTTGAAATTATTCACACTTTATTTAAAGCTTGAGTAACATTATTAATTGCTGTGGATTTTTTATCACGGGCTTCTGCAAGTCGTTGCATTTTATTTTTAACATAAAATTTATACGCTGGACAACCTTTCCAATTGGCAGGATGTCCGGCTTGGTCGCAGTTTACACAAAACGGAACTGAGTTTTCGCTTTTCTTAAGAGAGCATGCACCTGGGGCATGAAAAATATTGCATTTTTCGCAAGTGTAAGATCTATTGCAATTTTTTGCAATATGACCCCAATGCTGACATCTTTTACATTGAATTTCTTTTTGCCTAAAGTTTGGTGCCTCCCATTTGACGGATTGGCTCAAAAGGTACTTTATATGCGAAATATCGCTATGTTTTTTTCCGGGATGAAGAGAGATAATGAAAAGTCCAGTGTCAAAATTATTTTTTATTGAATAAGGAGTCCTAAATTTAGCAACATTTTGCACAGTATTTGGAGCTTTTAAATCAAGTGCTACTTTTATTTCTTCGATGTCAGTCTTACCGAGCGTTTCCACCGCCCGAACGAACGAAGAAATCATCGCGAACAAATCGTCGCGATGAATTCTTCGTTCGGTCCAACTGTTTCCACCGCACGAACACAAGTTGCGAACATTGGTAAGTCGCCATCTTGTTCGTTCGTGCAGTGGAAACACTTAAATTCAATGCTTGCGAGCATCAGCGTTGATCAATATTTGTTTATGCAAACGTACTAAATTTGATTAATTTTTACTACTTTTATGCCTTTTAATTTAGGTTTTATGTAAGTATTTATGTAAAGAATTTATTATATAAAGAATATTATATAAATCATTTGCTTATATAAAGTGCTAATAAAATAACAAAGTAAATTAAAGTTCTTTTGCGTTAAATTTTCAATATATTTTCTTTCTTTTTTGTTTTTCCTACGTTATTAACTACAATTTCAACAAATCTACTACCTATGCGCAAATAAGCACTAGATTCGCCCAAAAAGATCGAGCGTCGGCCGATCAGAGCGAACGAAGAAATCTTCGTTCGTTCGTGCTGGAAAAGTGTTTACACTGCGCGAATAGCGCTCGCGAGCATTTTGTAAAAAACCAATGTTCCGAACCTTGGTTCGGACCAAACTGTTTACACCGCCTGAACGAACGAAGAAATCTTCGTTCGTTCGGGCGGTGGAAACGCTCGGTAATAGAGCAAATCTGTTGTTAGATAGATTGCTTCTTGTAGTATCCTGTGGTATACTCAAAAAAATGGAGAATAATATAGTTTATTTAATTTTAATTCTTTATTTGTTCTTAACATTAACTGGCAGCTTCCCTGTACAATTGATGAGTGATTTTCATTACTTCACAAACTTCGCTTGTAGTTAAAATCACGTACATATGTGCATACAAGTAACGGATTATACTATTGTTGGTTTTGCTTTTGAGTGTACATTGAAATACATACTAAGTAGGAGAGAGAGCGCAAGAGAGAAATTGGAGTATCAAGTTATAAATAGCTTAACTGCCACATAGTGTGGAACCTAAATGATTACTCAAATGTAATCATTTGCATACAATAGAGTTATGTTATCGAAATGTATATACATAGTTACCATAAAATGTACACAACACTACACTTCTAAAACTAGAAAAGTCTATATTTGTCTCAATAGATGTTGGGGGCATTCCACGTTTCCTTTTGCACGGGAAAAACTCACCTTCGGTTTGTTGGGTTGGTAAAAAATCTGTTTTAGTTCCGCTAAATAAGAATACGGACCCTTGAGTACTGGAAGAACCGTCCACTAAGGTTGCATCAGAAATTTCTGAGGGCTCGATATGCAGTGGCTGATTTTCACTCTCATTTGGAATACCAATAGAGTTCAAATATGATGAATCTTGCGGATGAAACGTGCTGAATGTTGTCTGAGGATTCTGCGGACTCATAAGTTGATCATCGGAAATATTGTTTTCCAATCCGACGATATCCTTATCTGGCGCTTTTTTGGTCGCCGCCATTAGTGAATATTATTTCTTTTCACGTAACAATTAAATTAATCGCGTGTTTGAGTTTTCTGTGTATCTATATATTTATGTATATATATGTATATATGTTATATATATTTCTTAAATTTTTTGATTTTATAATTTTTTTTCAGAGCACAAAAACGATGGTTGCTGTTCAAAATCAAAATCCCGATTCCATACTACTGTTGTCGTTTAAAGTTTTGAATAGGCCAACTTGCCTGCTGGTAAAGCAGTTTATGCTGTGGAGACGTGCGAGGGAGATGGCTGCCGCTGTGAGATAGCATTACTGCATCATAAGAAGAATTTATATATCTTTACGTATGATCTAAGTGTTTGTTTATTTTTATTTATTCAACATATTGTATGATCTAAGTGTTTGTTTATTTTTATTTATTCAACATATTGTATGATCTAAGTGTTTGTTTATGTTTTATTGTATGATATAAGTATTTGTTTATGTCTAATTTATATTTACACTTAGGTACCTCTAATTTTAAGTTGTATTGCTACTTGCAACGGTTGCACGAAAAATTTATAAATATTCGAAAAATTCTAAAAAACGGCCCTTTTCTGTGTCCAGCTAGCCTGGAGTTAAAACCAAGTAAGCATTGTAACATATTAAAAACTTTGTAAAACTTTGTTTAATTTTGCATATATATTTTATTTTACTAATTCAATTATTATTGTAACACATTTTTTATTTAGAGAATAAACTCGCGAACCAATTATAATTTAAATAAAAAACGATCACTTTTGTTAAAAAACTAAAATAACGAGTTTAATTCACACTCCGGACACGGAAAAGTCAACAACTGTAATGTACATGGTTTAATCCATACAAAGTGACAAAAAAAACTGGATATTATCGATATATAATACGATCTAATCGGAAATATATTGAGGTAAATGAATCACAAATTCTACTGTAATATTTTTCGAAGCCTGTTTTCGAAGAAAACATTAACCCCCTTACGTAACTATTTGAGCAAAAAATGGTCTCAAAATGTAAAGAACCATCCATTGCAAATATTTAGATGCAGTTACTACATAGGATTTGAATTTAGTTTAAGAGTTATAAGAAAAAATTTGTGACTTAAAGGTGAACTTTGACCTTGAATTTCTCTCTTATTTGACCTAATCTGATAACACTGAGTATGAGGGCATAATATATAGACCATGCACTACTAGAAACCATTAAGATGTCGCACTGTGTTATCATTGTTAATGGCGGCGGCAGAAACCGACTTATGCATTTTCTCTAGTTCTGCATTATTGACAATGCGTTTTTCTACAGGATATCATACTAGTGGTCCTCATGAAAGCTCGCAATCTCACATATTTGTACTTGCACAAATTTGTATACACCTTTTCATGAACACATCCTGCAAATTACGAGTAGTAAATCACTCAAATTTACGAACTGAAAATGCATGAGTTTTTCGTGAATTTTTTTTTTTTTTTTTTTATGAATAAATAGAACAGTTAATATACGCAGTTAAAACTTGCAAGGTATACGTGGCATATGGGGCATTTGCGAGCTTTCATGAGAACCACTTCTATTTTGTAATGGTTCAGAAACATACTTGCAATAATTATTCTCATATCACGAAAGTACCTCCTAAGTAAAAGATTTAAGGTTCTTAAATTTCATCGAAATCATTACTAGCCCATTTTAATAACGAAGTCGACCTTATGATAGAGAAATCCCCTACTTACAAAGTAGATAAAATGCAAATAACATTTTAAAAGAGGATGGCTCATAGTTGGTGCTTTAGTTCGATTGAAATTTAAATAAAAATCTTGATTTTTTTATTTTTTTTTATTCACTATTTTTTATCATTGAATTGCTACTTACTATCATTTAAGCATTTGGTATCTACTTAAATAAAAAATAAAAAAAAAAAAATTGTAAGGTACTCAAAAAAAAAAAACAGAAATTCAGCTTTTGTGACGACTCCGAAAACTATTGGCATTTTAAAAAGAATTGCCATGACAAAGCATATTAAGAATATTTAATAATTCACTAATACAAGCCCTATAACATTTGTGCCTTTTGACTTTTCTTCTCGAAGGACACTTTGCGAAAGTGTCGGTTTTTATAATTTTTAAAGCATAGTCGTATATTCTTAACATATTCCTTTTCAGTAAAGCCATCCGTTTTTATTGCATCTATTTAAAAAAGAATTCTTTTAAATATATTGATATAAATAGATTCTCTGAAAAATTTACCAAATATTGCATGGTTGAGAGCTTGATACTGTTTAAATGAATGTTTACCATTGACACCATCATAGTTCATAAGAAGTATTAAATCCGTACTTATTAATTTATCAAAGTTATTATACAAGCCGGCTGGTGTTATGATATTTTGTATTATATTAACCTAGAAGTAAGGAACATTTTAAGGCAATTGTTTAGTTGGTCTCTTTCATAGAAATTTCTTATGGAATTGTATAATTGACAATTTTATGTAAATGTTATGACATACGTACATATTTTTCTTTGTTTTGAGAGATTATGGAGTCTATTTGCCCCAGTTTTTCTTCACACTTTATGGGAAATTGTAGTTTTTCATCAATATTGAAATTTTTTCGCACAATTTGTTTGAATGTTGTCAATATTGTATCGTTTTGATTTTCCACGTGTTCAATTTGTTCTGCGAAGAGATATAATGTATTCTATATGTTTGCACATAAATATATATATATATTTTTTTTTTAATGAGAAATCCTTACTCACCTTCATGTCCCTTCAATTGTAGTTTTATTTCAATAAGTTCCCTTAGTATTTTGTTTTGGCTTTCTAGTATATCATTTTCATTACAGATTTCGTATTTCTCCATTTTTAATAGGGAGTTTTCAGTCAGCATATCTTGGAAATTGGAAAAGTCAAAAAGTCATTAGTTATTTTTTATATTAATTTTTCTCTCCTTAAATTAGCTTCTCTGGGTAGCTTGCACTTCTTTTAATGAATATGATATAAATTATTGGATCTAAATTAATTTAAAATGATCAACTTCGAACAAACTTTCTTAAAAGCAACCAAGTTTACAAGTAGTAAATTATTAAAAAAGAAAATCAGTTGGATGTTTCTTTAACAGTTTCTATAGAATGCGTAAGAGATTGAATTGCCCGTTTTTTAGTTTCCAAAGTTCATATATCAGATCATGGAAATCATAGTTGAGACATGCTTTCTGAACTTAAATTAAACCTTTTTATATAGCTTTAATATTGGTTTTCTTTCGGATATTAAATATTATCAAAGACCTCAATTCACAGAAACACATATTGAAGCGAAGAATTTTTAAATGGCATCGCTTAGTTAGAACGCAAAGAAACGGAAGCAGTTTGACAGTTTAAATCGTATGCTTTCTGTACGTAAACGAAAAAAAACTTAAGAATTCTAAGTGCCTATGTAGTTTTTAAAAACTACATTATGTAAACCTAGATGCTTAAACTAATATCTTATTAAACCGATGTAACGGGTGTGACACGCTGAGTAAATATGATATACAGCATTTGGCATTTATTCAACAAATTTTTCCATAAAAATAAATAACAACAATATTTACATTTATCTCTTAAATCATTAAATTCTTAGAAATAAAATTAAGTTAATGATGTTGTGTCTCAAGTATATATACTAATTTTTTGGCAGCTGAAATACTTCAAAATATATAAAGAGTTGCTCTCCTTCTCGATATTTTTTACAAAGGCTGTGTTTAAATTTGAACGTGTGTGCACTCTCATGCCGATTAAAATCGTAATTAACCGGACTCAATTTTTTCCTAGCAGTCAACTCAAAGTAAAGTTTACTCTGAGAAAGCTGTAGAAAAAAATTCACATTGTGAACTTCTCAAGATTCAATGTTTTTTAACTTAAGTTAAAGATTAGTCAGGACATCTTTAAGATCTCATTTATATATAATTTTACATAACAATCTTTTAATAGTAAATAAATTAAATCACTCGGAATTCAAATATTTTCCATACCTAAACTATGGTATTTACAAGGATAAGAAATATTTCGAAAGTCTTAAAGCTAAGAATGTTAATTCTATTATCAATTAATTCGTTTGAAAAAATCCAAATGTTGTTGATGAGGATTTTGTATTATTTTTATATAACAAATTTTTGAGTTTCTTTTCTCTGTACTTTTGTTGCCTCTTGCGGTCTTTTAATCGCTTTTGTGCCAAAGTTTCCTCGTTTAGTGCAAGTTTTTGTTTTAATCTTCTTCTCTTAGCTCTTTCTCTCTCTTTTTGGAGGTGTGCTTGATATTTTTCTTCATCCTCCATCAATTTTTTTCGATACTTCTGCATTCTGCTTGAATATTCCGTGCCTGGTAACAAAAAAATACCAAATAACATCGGAAAATGCATGTGTATAGTAATAGGTATAATTAATGCTTAATAAAAATATATTTTTTGCATGCATCACATTCGCTACGTAACACGTGTCACAACCGTTACGTAACGTTAATGACGAGTAATAAGTTTTTCATGTTTCGAGTAACACCACCCTTCTAAAGTTTAGCTGATAACACAAGGAGCAATAACAAAAATACATTAACAATTTAAAATATATCTTAGCTTTATATATTGTATTTAAGAAATTTATCTTTAAAAATTTACTTGTTTTCTTTGAAAGTAATTTAAGAAAAAGTTGTTTCTGTCAAGTTCTGAGAATACAATGTTCTCAGAACATTGTTCTGGAAATTTATCCTTTAATTGAATTTCAAACTTGTTTAAGGAACTCATTAAGTTTTCATTAAAATTCCGTCACAGCAAGACCGTCTTTGCCGGATTGAAACATATTGGTTTAAGCAAAATTTTATTTTAACAAATATTTTTTAAAGAAAAATTTTAACACGATGTAAAGTCAACGTTTTCACGTCATAAAAACCCATTTCGTTATGATACGTTCTCACTATCGTAATCAACAGCTCATTCTTGATTTAAGTTATTATTAAGTTATTTCACCCTGGGAATCCCGTCGAAATTATTTTGAAATTAAGTATTTTATCATAAAATTACCATCCAAATTAAGTTACAATTGGTGTCATAGCATGTTTCCACTGCACCCTGAACAACGTAATTCGGCTCTCATTCGTAATTCGAGGCTGAATTATGTTCCGAATTAACTAATTCGCCATACATCATTTGACAAGCTGAATTACCTCATTCGAAGTTGATTCAGTTTGAATTAACATCCAAATCAAGCAGAAATCGGGTTTATCTCTAATTTTGATCGAAAATTAATCGAAAACAGCAATAGAAGAAAGACAAACGAAACAAAAAGTCAAAGTCAGCTGTCAAAGTGAGTATTCCTTTCAGCTCTACATAGTTTCAGCTTTCAAATTGAATTAAGATTTCTTCATGGGAACAGGCTATTTGACCTGTTTACCTCTTAATTCGCAAGCTAAAATAATTGATTCAGAGTGCCGTGGAAACATGGACCCCTTTTACATTGATCAAGACTTGAAATCAACTTTTTTTAACGTTCTCTTTTAGACTTGACGAACATTACATTAGTCAAGAATTGAATTCTGGTGCAGAAGAGATGCATAACTTGCATTTGCTCTGCTCATACACATGCACTATGTTCGCAGCCTTACAATTTTCAACTACAGAACACCAAGCGCACGCAAGCAAACGAAAAATAATGTGAAGCGCTTTGTCAAAACAGCGAAAAACACAAAGGGAATATAAAAAAATTGACGGAACATCGCAAGTGTTCTCTTACCCTTTCGTCGCTTCTGATGTGCGGCGAATTGCCTACAAACTCACAGACTTGAATTCAAGTCTTGACCAATGTAAAAGAGGTCATGATATCAGCACTAATTTTTTCGATTAATAATCGAAGAAATAGCATCAACAACAAAAGAAGGTAATTTTTCCCAATTATAACATTAAAAGTATCGCTGGTTTTCTTCAATAACGTTATAATTCAAAAAACATAAAAATTGAGTTAATTACACAGCAACATTCGTGTTACCATGATCTATGCTGCGTACAATTTCGGTAACGATATCTTCTTTAATTTTTGCAGGAGAGTAGAATTTGTGATTCATTCACCTCAATATATTTCCGATTAGATCGCATTATATATCGATAATCTCCAGTTTTTTTTTGTCACTTGGTATGGATTAAACCATGTACATTACAGTAGTATTTGTATAATTGATGTTTTGTCCATATTTTGAAAATAGTGAATTGATTTCCTTTGTCTGTTCAAAACTTAAAATGCTTCCCCTGAAAAATCTAGTTTTGTTGAGTTATAACGTTATTGTAGAAAGAAATGTTCAAATTATGTCATCTTTGGTTTTTCCGATTATTATAGCATGTTCCCACGGCACTCTGAATCAAGTATTTTGGCTTGCGAATTAAGAATGTGAAATACCCTGTTCCCACGAAGAAATCTTAATTTAGTTTGTCTTAATCTTAATTCAATTTTAAAAGCAATACTCACTTTGACTTTTTGTTTTGTTTGTCTTTTTTCTATTGCTGTTTTCGATTAATTTTCAAATCAAAGTCAAATGTTGTATGGCGAATTAGTTAATTCGGAACATAATTCAGCCTCGAATTACGAATGAGAGCCGAATAACGTTGTTCAGGGTGCCGTGGAAACATGCTATTAAGCGACAGAAAATGCTTTTTTAAAAGAAGTGAAGAGTTAAAAATTTTAAATTTTTAACGGTTCTGGATTACCTAATGCATTTGAATTAGGGATGTTATGGAGGTGAATTTACCGGAATCGAAGTTTTCAATTTGATTTATCGGAACCGGAGCCGAAGTCGGAGTTGGAATCGGAGTAAAAGAAAGATGTGTTAGAATCGATCGAAAAGGAAAATTGAAAAAAGAACGAAAATAAGCAAACGTTAACGTTGAAGACTAGTGCTGCCAGAGAATTCAAAAGTAATCAAAATTATTTTATGGAGAACTGCGTTCGTGTGTGAGATACGTCAAATCACATCGAATCGATTGAATCAATGCGTTTCGATCTTCGTTATAACTCCGATTCAAAATTATCGGAACCGAAGTCGGAGTCGGAGGAATAAAATCAATTGGAGGTTCCGACTTTTCGGAACCGAATTCGTAGCTCTGTTACATCCCTAATTTGAATATACAAAAGGTGCGTTTTTGTGGCATTGCTATATGCACTTGTCCAAAAAAACGGTCATAAGCGCTAACATTTTCTCATCAAAACTTGGCAGCATTGGGCATTTCAATAGTTTTTGTTTATATATAAATAGACTTTTTTCTATTACCGATCTGACATAAGCATGATTGTTTTTCAAAAAGTGCTGCCACTAAATTACGTATAGTACCATTTTCTTAATCTGGCAATAATGTTTCTATCGGACACTGTGAGCTAAGCGGCTATAATTATCCTGTCTTAGCTAAGTTACTTTTTGTATGAAAAATACTGTTAAGCGCATATAGCGATGCCAAAAAACGCACCTAATAGGGGCTTTCACATGGACGTACATGTCATCCGACTTGGGCATGTCCGACGACATGTACGATCGTTCGAAAGCAAATGAGACGGTCGGACCGACATGTCGGAAGAAAATCAAAAATTTTTGATTTTTCTGCCGGTCGGTCCGACATGTCCGACGTGTAAAAGCATGTCGGTCCGACTCGCTGCATTTATCATTTCTATAAAGTTTTTATCGAGTAAACATCGGCTTAGACAAAGCAAAAAAGGTTTTTACTTCGTTTTTTACCGATGAGTTACGCTCGAGAGTCTGCAAAAAATGAAGTCGTCGTACATGTCCGATCATTTGAAAGCTAAACAAAATATTCCCGTTAGTTTGTCGTCGTACAATGTCGGCTGACATGTACGTTCGTCTGAAAGCCCCTAATGACAAGAGATTCTATGACGGCATGATTCTGGGGCAACATGTTGTAACTTCGAAAGTTTCGAAGTTGTCGAATTTATCGAAAGTCGGTATGTTTTAACACTTTCGACAGGCGATATTTGCTATAAAATATCACTTTAATTTGGTGGTGGTAAGCGAGAAACGAAACAAAAATACATATAAGTATTTATTCATTTAAACATGGTTTCTCTATCAAATAACAGAAATGTTTAGTTGTAATTTTTAATTAGGGAAATAATAAAAGTATAGGCTTAAATAAAAGTATATGTTTAAAGTTAAGCTTAATTTATTACACCTAACCTTCTTAAGGGAATTAAAAAAAAAATAACAACATCAAAACAACTTTCTGGAGCGGCACCCTGATATGGTCAGCCATGGTATAATAATACATGGTAGCATTGACAACTGTTTATTTTCTCTTCAACAGGAAAACATAAATTGTCAAAAACAGCTTTTTGTGGAAATACATCAGCAGCTGCTGTGGTTGTTGTTTTTTTTCACTTCAACGTTTTCAACATTGCTTGTGTTTTCAATGGCGGATTGTGAGCGCTCTCTTTTTGAGTATATTTTTTGACAGTATATGATTTCCCAAGCAACTGTCAATGCTACCATGTATTATTATACCATGATGGTCAGCGAGGCATTTATGCGCACCAGCATCAACCAAACAGTGCATAGTTTGTGGCAAGAATTAACAGTCACATTAAATGCAATCACATTAAATTAAATGCAATCGAAGAATTCATAACAGTGTATTCATATAATAGTGTAATTTTTATTGAATTTTATTATCACTGTGTTTTATTTATGTTATAGAAAGAGGGTTGCGTGCAACTGTCAAATGTTCGAACATAACTTCGAAACAAACCAAATCATCTGTCGAACGAAAATGTTACAACATACTGCCAGATCGAAAACTTCGAATCGATGTTCGCTTCGATAGTGAAGTCACTGGGGAAATAAAAAACATATCTTCGAGAAACGGCATTCGATACAAAAAAGTACGGGAGCGTTTTCAAGTAATTTAGTTATTCATAATTCGAAAACGTTTTCAAATACCTCAAACGCTAAAAACAAAAAGTTAAAATGTATTTATTCTTTTTGATAAAACAAATAAAAAGCAATCTTTGTCTTTTAAATTTAGCCTATAACGCTTCCAAGCGAATCTACGACAGTTCCGTAAGGCAATTCAGAATTATATGTTCTTGGCGAACCGTAGTTGATTTGCCGTCAAGAAATCCTCTTAACGCGTCGCAGACGAATGTTGTGGAGCATCGCAGAAGGTTTTTCTTGAAGAGTCGCCTACGTGGAATAGTTTCATACAAGGAATGGAACTTCTACGATAAAATTCCGACATCGTAGGCGATCAGAAAGATCATCTGGGTGAATCGTATAAGATTCTTTGGCGATTTAAATGCTAGCTGGGTATACAAGAAATAAAACTGGTTTCACTCAGACTGACCAGTACAGTGTGTTTTTGAATGACTGACTGCTCACGAAGACTGAGCACTTCAGTGTATTTTGAGCCATTGAACATATCCAACACAAGGCGAGCTGTGCTGTGCTGAAGTGCTGTGCACAGATTAGAATTTGTGTTGATAACATTGATCTCATCCCATGTCTTGTTTTTTTTTAATACTTTTGTAACCTGAACTTTTTGCAGATATTTTGTTATTTTTAACTAAAAAAAAAAAAAAATAAAATAACTGGCCATTTCAGCCCTTGAAAGGACTTTGACCTAGCTTCTTATGATCAATTGTGTTGTGCGTGTTATTAAGTTTGTACACAATTGACCGAGAACCGGACCTACATGCTTAACGCCGACTCCGAACGGCGATGAACGGAAAGTTCTCGTTCTCAAGAAGCTTTACATGGCATTTTGATTACTCTCTGAGGTTTGCCACTGTCTGCAGAGAGGTGGCGGCCGTACAGAAAAATTATTTTAATTCAAATAATTTTCTGTCGCTGCTGGGTTTAGAACCTGGGTTTCCAAAGTTCTTTGACATAGCGGCCACGCACTTTAACCAACTACGCCACGGACGCCACTTTTTAACTAAATTTATTTTTATGAAAATATATTTTCAATTTATTTTTTAATTAATTTCAAGTTATTATGGAAAAAAATATAGAAATCTTCCACTCAAATCTAGTCAAGTGTGATGTTTTTTTTGTTAAATATATGTGTCGATCATAGTTAAGGGATTCGTATGGGGCATCTTATACTTCGCCGGCAGCCCTAATTTAAATTATAAAAAAAAAAATATTTCTATAAAACACATTCTTAAATTTTTACACAATGTTAGTCTCTACTGCTCTTTGTTAGATTAAGTGTTTAATAATAAATTAACCGCTTAATCAGAATTTAAATAGAAGTTAATTTAAAATAATGATTAAATTTTAAGATTACCTTCAGCGCTTGTCGGCCTGCTATTTACACTATTTGGATGATTTTGGTAGTTTAATGCATCGTTTGAGTCGAGTCTGGATCCCAATTTACTATAAAAGTTAAAATAGGCTTTAAGGTTTTTGAAAAATGTTATAAATGCTTGCATAATTTAAAAAATTTTAAATATGTCTTATTAGCTACGAAAATATTTTTTTAAATTCAGTTAAACTTCTTAATTCATAATCAAGAGGTTTGAAGAAAATGCTATTATCCGTGAGTTATAAAGTAAACAAAAGGTTTAAAAAAGATTTTATTCTTCTTTATTCTTAAAATATAAAAATGTTTACAGATTTTGTTTGCAATTTTATAACTTAAAATTTTAAATTATTGAAAAAAATAAAATTGATAGCTATATGTTACTTATTGCTAAAAATATCTCTTTTCTTGGAAGTGCCGACCTCATCACTACAACGCCTAATGTCCGTATCATTTTCAAAATAAAATAAGAAGACAACTAGCATCGAAGTGTCAAACTTTCACCTTATTCCCGTACGACTTTTTTTCTTGATTGTTTAAGCGACTTTTGCCCATCTTTATCAAGATAATCTTGACGAAGTCCTGTGAGGAACCAAAGAAAAATTTGTATTTATCATAGTGTTTAGGCCGGAGACAGATTGAAATTCAGCCCGAAATATCGGCAAATAGAATAATCAACAAGAATAGCTCTTTTTAATTCTACGGCCATATCCCATCTACAATAGTTCAAAGTTAAATAAGACATAAAAGTTAATACTCCAAATTTATTTTGTATGAAAATTTATACCATATGGGATGACAGTTGCAAATATTTTGCACAGCGCTGTACCTATATACATATTTTAATATATTTATATTTGTTTTTTTATATTTCGTATTTTAATTTTAATATTTTGTACTTAATTTTTGCCCTACTGTTTATTTTAATTAAATTTTTTATTAGTATTTTTTTTTGTAATTTTTTTTTCTTGTTCTTAAAGAAATTCTATTGAGATTGTGATATAATAAATAGCAAAAAACTATTAATTTTACAAAAACGCAATTTTTTGTAGTTATTTCTTATAAACATGGTATTTTATTTCATTTTTTATGAATTTTTTATGAGAGTTGCTTTTACTGTAAATGACATTCACCCAAAGAGTACTGTTTAAATTATAGTTTAGAACAGTGGGGCCCAAGAAATTTTAAGCGCGGGCCAATGCTTAAAAAAACAAAAACACAAAATGTTGCTCATCGTTGCGTTTGGCAAAAAATCAAACAAAACAAAAAAACAATGCAATAAAATCACATGTTATGAAAAATTACTCGACACACAAGTAACGGGATAATCAGCTTCAGCATCGATATCATCGAGTGTGCGTTTTTTTATTTTGGCTTTGCATGCATTTGTTTTTGTATGGTCGCTGGAAAATGTGCTGAACACTGAACGAGTGCGGTTTGTGTTGTTGTTTTGTGCAGGCGTTCTTTGATTTTGGCTCATCGCAAAGACAAAACTAAGATAGAAAAAAATTTGTATGCGTAGTGGCCACGCGAGCCATACGGGCCACTACGTGTGCATGTTTGATTTTGAAGTTAGAGATTAGCATTGAATATAGATAACTACTCATATATAATGACTATACACCCATAAATACAAAAAACCAAGGTTTTTTGAAAAATTATTTAAATTATCTTTAATTATTCTTATTTATAATTATTAAAAAATACAAATTTATTTTTACTATTTCAGATGAGATTTTTTAGAAGAAAATTTAAAAATACGGCGAAGTAGTGCAAAAGAGAACCTGTGATTTCTCACACAAACACAGAAATTTATGCAAAATTTATGAAATTTATTCAAAACACACCTGTAAGAAAGAATTCTTTAACATCTACACATGATATTTATGTTTACATATATCATTTTAAAAGGTACATCGCATCTACCAGAATACCCTTTTCCGGCGAAAGCCCATACTTTCATATGTCCAAAAAAGTGGCCAGTATAAAGCTTAAGAAATTAACGGAAGTTACAACGTTTGTCAACATAGATAATCAGGTGTGTTATGGAAACTGACACAGAATTGGAATTAAAATTAATATTGGTTTTATATGGTTTTATAAAACCAAGTAGACTTGTTTTACTTTTTTCGAAAACAGGCACAAACGATATTCGAATCAACTTATTGATGTCATTGATGACAACACGGCTTGATGTGTTGATTTTATGTTGTTATTGTTCAAATTAAAAAAAAAAAAATGGGTTTGACATTCAGAACTACGAGCTCTGCTATAGTAGCAAATCCAGAAAAGAATCTACCGGAAGGATAAAGCGGAGAGTGCCAAAAGACAAAGCTAATCCGTTCGAGTTACCGGAATCCATTTAAGTGTAATTTCGTTCTTTTGCATTTACCGGTTTATGAATATATGTCCTGTCCATATGCAGGATTGTTTTTTTTTTCTGGTAAAGCCCTTCGCCAGGTTCGGATAGTTCTCCATAAAATCAATTACGATTTAAATTTTGACTGCGTTCTTATGTTTTTCTCCTAATACAAAATACAAATAAATAAAACTAAACAAAAAATAATTAATATATTTCACTACTTACATTTTTCCAGATTTTTCGCTGCTTTGATGAAGATAGCACATACACTTTTCGGAAGAAAATCGGTTTCGGTAACACCTAAAATCAACACAAAACCAAAATGAACCCGATTCAAAAAAATTCGAAAATGAAACCGGTTTCAATATTCGGTTTCTATAACACCAAAACGAAATTTGTGTCAATTTCAAATCTGATTCTGACAGTTGTCGCTTTTCACAACACCCCTGAATATAATTATTTGTATTTCTTTCCTTTCAGGTTTACTTTACAATTTATTATTTAAACTTAAAACTAGTGAATTTCGGAGTTCTTGTTTAGCAAGGAACGGTTACAATTTTGATTATTTATTTTACAAAAAATATTTGTCAAATTAAAGTGTTCTTAATTTTTATACTAAACAAACTCAAGATAGAAAAAATTAACATTATATATTTCTAAAATATAATTAAACCTAAAAATTGTCTTAAAATAAAATTATATATATTTTTTTTTATTATTATTATTTTCTAAGTTTTAGGAGAAATAATTCAAATATTCTTAGTGTTGTCTTCCAATTGTATTAGCATATAATGTAATTTCTTGCTGGTTTATTTACAACCTGCTTGTAACTCCCTGATTCAGTCTTTTGAAATTATAGAGTATTTATTGAATGACATAAAGATTCAACCACATTTTTTAAAAACTCCTCATTTGATATTGCTGTTGTATTACCTCTTTGTTAAAACTCTCAAATCCTTGCCAAGAAATGTTATAGATTACGCTATAGAAAGTTCATGGTTATTAAAAATTTTAATCGAAATTGTAGACTCTTTCAGTTTTGAGTACTTGCCCAGGGATGCAAAAGTGCCTAACCAAGTTTTTCTCCATCCAATTTCTGTAAGAAAACAATTTGACAATTGATTGAGGCCATAAGCGAGGGCTTACTCGTGCTTTTTCCGAGATGAATTAGAGGCTGTTATTTTTTTGAAAGCCTTCTTTCGACAGTTGGCATTGTTAGCATCTCTTTCTTGACTGTCATGATAATAAATTAACTTTATATCATTCTTATTTTTAACTCTATCTATTAAGAGCTTAATACTGTTCGTTCTCGTACTTTTATTTATTGATTTAAATATGGTTGAGAATAGCGTGGATATCAATTTAGTATGTATTTGGCTAGTAAAAGTTATTGCTATTGATATTTTTGTGAATCTGTGATATTTTATGTATTCTACTTTTAGATATTCTGAGCGTATTAATAAAGGTTTTCATACAAACACGCAGCAATGTTCCTTTCTGGTTTCTAATAAAATATTTTGTTGTCATTTCTCTCACAGGACCTGTCCCAGTTGTGGGTCTTCTTCTTTTGGTTTTTTTCGAAATCATATGCTTAAGTATAAAGTTTTCTTGAGGAATAGTTCCTTTCTTTGCTTGAAACAATTGATGGAATTGTTTAATCTCTTTGTTCGTTAATGTTCTGCATTTCAGGGATCTTGAATTATGCCCACAAGTGGGCGGTATAGGCAGCGTTGATGGAATATATCTAAAAATTTAAGAGGATCTTTAGAAGATCTTTGATAATTACATATTTAAATAGGCTCGCAAAATTATAAATCATTAAAAAAAGACAAAAAAAAAAAGAACAATGTGTCCGCATAAAAATTTACAAAAAAAATGCGGTTTCAAGGATTACTTAAAATTAGCCATGAAAAAATGTTTTAGATAATCGAATTGGAGCCTTAAACTTATAAAATACGAGTATATAGACAATTTATTACTTTAAAAAGTTTAAACTATTGTAGACATAATTTAAATAAATTCACTTAAACTAAATTTAGTTAAAGGGACAACCCATGTTGTCCATCTGACGAACAATTATTGATTCTTATTTTATTTTTCGATGAATCGAATATCCACTTCATAAAACTTAAAGAAATATACTGATAGGAGATAGTTCTGCCAAATTCACATAGGAATTGCTAACTTATTAGCGAATTGCTATAAAAAGATTTAGCGAATAGCCAACGTTCTCAAGGATGTTATATGTTTCTCTCTTAATTTGATCATGGTCAGTAGAGAGGTGATGACCCCGCACAGAAAATATTTTTCTTTAAAAGTGTTTGGTTTCATTTGTCAAATTATTTTTAGCTATTTTTTTTTAAGCTGGAATTAAATCAAATATGAATGGCGTGATATGAACGCAATTTTATAAAATTCTGCCATTTTTGTTTTACTCGAAAAGTAAATCAATCAGCCCCCACCATGTAAAATTTCAAGTAATTTAGCTTCTAAAATTTTTCCGGTGTAATTTTTGGCTTTTTTCATTTTTTTTAAAATGTTAAATTTGTATTATTTTTATAAATATTATTTTTGTATAATTTAACTTTTTATTTTATTTTTTATTATCATATATTTTTTTAATTTCATATGTTTTAATGACCAATAGTGTACGCAAAGGTATATAACTATTAATTTTCCTTGTTATTTTCTATTTAATTGGTTTTTGATACTTTTTATTAATAAATTTTTTTAATTTTATTAAGTCTTCTATTTTTTATTTGTTTTCATTTTTTTATTTAATTTTTCTTTTTTTTTAATTTTTTCATTTTTTATTTAATTTTTTTACTTTTTATTTTTCAAATCTTACGTTTTATTTTTTTGTATTTATTTTATTTTCCTTAAATTCATATTGCGTTTTCATTTTAGTTTATTTGTTTTTAAATTTAGATTTTATTAATTTTTAAATTTTATTCTAATTATTTTATTATTTAATTTATCACGAAAAATAAAGTAAAAAACCTGCATTCAACTTTTTATTTTTCTTACAACTATAAATTTAATTAATTGTTTTTTATTTTTCTCGATTTATTTGAATTTTTTAATTTTTAAAATTTTTTATTCGAATTTTTTTAATTTCTTTTAGTTTTATTTTTGCTTTATTTTATTTCATCTTACTTATTAATTATTTTATTTTATAATTTTAGTATCGCATTTTTTCTTATTTTATGTTTTATAAATTTTTCATATTTTTATTTTTATTTCTATTTCGTTTAATTTTTACTTTATTTCATTGTATTATTTTTAGTTTATTATTCTTTTTTAATTTTTTGTATTATTTTTAAGTTTTAGTTTATATGTTTTTTCTTTTTTTTATTTAATTTGTTTTATATTTTGAATTTATTTTTATATATATTTTTTTTATTTCTATAAAAATTAACTTTAAATTTAATTTTATTTTTTAATTTTATTTTTTATATTATTTCTTAATTTAAAAATTGTTATATATTATTTTTTATATTATTTTATTTTATTAAAAAAAAAAAAATAAAAATGTTATTTTATATTATTATTTTTAGTTTTATTTGTTTTTCTCATTTAATTTAATTTTTCGTAAATTTTTATTTGTTTTTCCTTGTACTGTTTTTGCTTTTCATGTTGTATTTTGGTGAAACATTTTTTCAACTAAATCGCGTAATTTTCAATGCATGGAAAAAAACCAATAAAGTAATATTCAGAAACAAAATTAGAATATTTATTAATTTTTTTATTTTTTTTTTCATCTTTCTAAGCTGTCTCAAGGCGCCAGAAAATTAAATAAAACAAAATCAAAACCAATGAGTATGCATGTTTTCCACATGTTTTTGACATTTATTTTAATTCCTTCTGTTTTTGCAGAAAAGCTTTCTTGTAAGCTTTATTTTTATAATTTCGAAAACTTTTTCTCATAGACATTTCGAATTCTGTATAGATCTGTTGATCCGCTTTTGTAATGGCGTCTGAAAAAATTTTTAAATATGTTAATCACTAAAATTTATTTAACTCTGCAGGAGTTTAAATCTGACCATAAACGTACTGTGAAAAGAGTTTGGATCTTTTCAAAGCAATCATGTTTTGAGTTCCATCCCAATTAACACGCAACAAAAATTGTTCATCTATAAATAGGTGTAGATTTCTTTCAATGGAGTCAACGAGTAATGTTTCCTGTATGTAGTCTATCTGTAATTTCAAAATTTTCAAAAATGAAATTATGATTTTGCACTTATAATATTTAACATACAATTTCTTTTTTCGGAAAGAATTCGAGTTTTCTATCAATATCGTCTAACTCTGCTTCACTTCGTATTGGAAAGAAATTCATTTCCTGTTTTGGTTTATTTATTGCGAATATCTCTTCGAGATGCAGAGTATTCTTAGCTAATTTTCTATTTTGTTGTTGTAAACTATTTTGTATTTTTTTCAAGTATTCTTTCAGGGTTATATTATACTTTTCTGTAAAAAGAATTTTATCAAAATACTGGTAAAATCAAAATCTATAAACATTACCGGACTCGTTATTATTTCTCAAAGAAAAAGACTCAGGGGCGTCTTCATAGGTTTCATCTTCAATATCAACCGAAATATTAGAACTACTTGAGGTACAAGTTGAATTTTTCAAATGTCTGGAAGGAAATTAAAGTTTTTATTTGTATTTCCAAAGCAAGGGCTTGAGAAAAGTATAATCTAAAAATTATATAGAACTAGTCATGGCAGCCTGAAAGCGGGAAACACATTTTTAATTTACACCCTCAAAAAACTGTTGTTGGAGAAGCAAGCTGGCATATGTTATGTATACGAGGGTTGCCTTTAAGTCTTGCACCTAACAATCAGTGTTAGGTCACCTAATTATCAGTGAAAATGATTTTATTGTTTTTCAAAGTTTTTCCCAAGATTATTAATCATCTTGCATTCGTTTGAATCGATTTTCGAAACAGTTTTGCCTGCAGCCTTTTATTTTTTTGAGCAACCGGAAAATTATGGTTACACAACGGGAACAAATCTTCCTGAAGCCGAAATGCACATGGAACATCGAATGTTGCCAGTCCCACTAATGTCCAAGGATGACTCCATCTCACGGTATGTCACATGCCGGCCTGCTTCCAACAGTTCACGCACAGTATCGATGTTTTCTGCAGCCGTTCTTGGAAGACCTTCACGAAATTCGTCTTGGATAGAACGACCACCACGCTCATTGAACCAGAGTTTTACAGTCGCTGGGTGTGGAGCTTCATCATCAAAAGTCACACTTATTGCTGAATGCATTATTTTCTTGTCAATCCACATCTAATATCGTAAATAATCATCACCCGAAAATGTTCACGTGTTTTTTGCTAAAATACAATTTTCCAACAACACAATAAGCGCACACCAAAACGTTAGAAAATTTAAAATTTTCAAATGGAATTTTTGAAAATGCATCTGGAAATGCTTAGTGTTGCCGAGCCACAAGACTTGAAAGGCAGCGTTCGTAATTGCGTCATGACTCGAAACGGAATTTTAATTATTGACTATTTCATAAAACTTATGTGATCCTTATAAGGACAGTACAAAGTTTTTTTATGGTTTTGAAGAATTTGTATGATTATAAGTGATGGTTTTAAAAGAAGACATAAAATTAATAAATTAGCTTTTGCTTTTGGGTCAATTAATTACATTTGAACACACCTTTCTCAAGTTTAACAAAGTTTAATACATATTTAGAATAATTTTTTTTAATACATTTAGAAGTTGCAGTGTCGCTTTCTTCTATACTTTAGACAATAACCGGATCTGTATGTATTCCGAAAAGAGCACTCTCGTTTATAAAAGAAACGAGCAACAATATTTTTTGATATGAAAAAATGTTTTGCTTATTGTGTCCCTCTCGAACGATAGTGGTCTTTTCGGAAAACATACAGATGCGGTGAGAATATCTACTTTTATCTGAGATTCTTCTATACCGAAGCAGAATATTTTTGTATGCTTACCTATTTATTCACCCTCACTCAATATTTTTTTTTTTTTAACTTAAGACCGCACTTAACTTTTAAGTGAACTCTTAGTCCAATCTTAGTGAACTGAGATTTTTTTCAATCCCATTACATTTGTTTCAAAGTTAAATAGTTTTAAAAATCGTTATACGGAAAGTCAAAAGATTATATCCAAAATAATACACAATTTTTGATAATGGGCTGACAATTTTCTCTGTATTCTTCAGAACAATTTAAGATTTTTAACCTGAAAACAATTGTTGAGAGAGCCTATATGGTAGAATAAATACTTTATTATAATTTTAAATAATTTATTGCCTATATAACACCAACCAGATTTAATCCTAGCTTATATGTAGTTATCAATTGTGTGTTTTTTAATAATTCTGTGTCAATAAACAATAATAGCTTAAGTCGGATTTCAATTTTTTGAGAAATCTTACTTCAAAGTTTTTAATCGCCATATAGGTTCTATGAAAACTTCTTTGGTTTTGTGTCATAACTCTGGTTTGGTTCACCCTAGAAGCTACAGATTTTGTGTGTATGTGACGATATGTTCAAGGAATATAGCAATATAATTAACTCAATTTTGACTTAAGTTGACTTAACATCCTTGGAGCAGAGCAATAAATTGTTGAATTCAAGCAGTTTTTTTTCGAATGATTGAGTGATTTGATGTTATAATAATGCAAATTTATCGATTTAATGTGAAATAAATGTCTGCTTCAGGATTTTCGGTGGTATCATATATGATTGTTTGGGTTACAGAAGGGAAAATAATAGGATATTTCAATGTTATGTTTGTATATCCTTCCGGGACCCGAGCAATAAATTTTTGAATGCAAGCAGTTTTGAGTGATTTGACGTTATAATAATGCAAATTTATCGATTAAATGTGAAATAAGTTTCTGCTTCAGGATTTTCAAATAGTACAAATTAGTTAAATTAAATGACGAAAGCTGTTATTATTTATCACTAGAGGTCTATTTCATAGCTTTAACAAGAAAGCTTCTTTATTACTCATAGATGGCGTTGTCACGAAGCTTTTATTGCAAGTATCAAATATGATACCCAGTGTACCAGGGGGTTAAGCGATTATTGCGATAGAATTGTACACAAGCCACCAGGAATAAAACCAACAGTTTTTGACGTCTTAAGGCGACTGAAGTTCTCAAGAGGCATTGCTAGGTGTTTAGGTTAATTTTTTTCTCGTTTTTCGTTAAGCAGAAAATTAATTTCTTTCAATAATATAACTGATTTTATTTTATCTTTTTTATTGCCTATTTTGAATGGGTTATTTTTTCAAGTTTTTGTTTTAATTGAGTTAATTTTTTGTTTATATTAAGTTAATTTAATTGTTCTTTTTAAATTTATTTATATTTCTTCCTTTTCTTTATTTAATTCATTCATTTGTTTTAATTTTAAATATTTTATAGTTGTTTTCTATATATTTTTAATTTTATCTTTTATTTAATTTCTTATTTAAATTTGTATTTTTGCATTTATTTTTTAATTTTTTTATTTTTTTTTTTTTTGGTGAAAATTTTATAATTAAATACAATATATAAAATTGGGTATTATTAAATTTTATCCAATTAAATACTTATAAAATTTATAATTTTATCCAACGACGCAGATTTTTATTTTTTTTTTATATTTAATTTTAAATTTTTAATTTTTAATTTATTTTTAATTTCTAATTTTTGATTTTTCATTCTTAATTTAATTTTTTACTTTATTTTTACTTATTCATTTTTTGCTTATTCATTTTTTACTTATTTATTTTTGTAAACTTTTTTATGTTTTTGTATGAAAGCGGCTCGAAATCCCCCTTTTAAAAATTATATTTGTTTTTCTTTTTATTGTAGTTTTTTATGCTTTTTACGTGGCTAAGTGACTAAAATTCACCATTCCAAAATTCCCCACGACCAAATCCTCCTTTAGAAAATCGTTCATTTTAAAATTCCTCTGTACAGAGTTCTCCCCTTTTAAAAATTATTGAATATAATAGTGTCCGTAATCGAGTGCCTTAAAAAAGTGCTTGGGACCCCCTTCAATGTCAGGTTCAAACCCCAGCGCATTCATAATTTTTCTGATCGATCGTCACTTTTCCGCAGATTATAGAAAACCTCAGATTAAATATTGTTTCTAGAGAACATACACATTAGTTCTAGATTATTTCTCAATTATTTTACAACACAATTTCAAGGGCTGAAACGGCCAATTCTTTTTATTAATTTAAATGTTCAATAATCAATTTGAATTCTTTTTAATGTATTTTAAGCGATCATTTGCTGTATGAAACCACTTTGCACTAATTTTTTTGAAGATTTTTTCGCCACTATCGAATTTACGATGAAAAACTCCTATAAAAAAAAGAACCATAATTCTTAACGAGCTGATATGGTGGTATATTTTTAATTACCTCTAATAATAGAAGTTAGAGACATTGTTACAACACACTTTTTCTTAGAAGTGCCTTTCCAACAGCACTGAAATGCCAATTCATCTGTTAAAAATGTTTTCCAAATGCTGCGAAGAAATCTTGATGGCAACGGAATGTCAAATCGTAATAAATCGCGCTCCTAAAAATTTTAAATATGGTTATGGATGATTGTTGTTATGATTAGTAACTTTTTAGATTAATATCATAAAGGTTTCATGAACACAAATATGTCCAAATTATGTATACAGATGTGTGCACTCACTAGTTTGCAACACAAAGCCGTCGAAGATCCTAATTTTTTTTCGAATGCTTCCAACTCTGCTATATTCACAAATGGTTTCCTTGGAATCAATGTCAGCAATTTTGTTTCGTCAATAGTTTCCTGCTGCGTATTTACTTCCTTTATTGGTGGTGTATTCATTTTTATATTATCTTGCTCTGAAGTGTTAACTCGTTGCCTAAGTTCTAAAGCTAATAAACCACGTAACTTAGCATCTTTAAAAAATTATTGTATTTGTTTACCTTTATTTGCTGTTGTATATAATTGAATACTATTTATTATTTGATTTGCGTTGTTTAAAATATCTTGTAGTAAATCTAAAAAAAAAATTATTTTTTTAAATTTAATATAATTGTAGTATAAAGTTAATTTTATAAACATCTTACCACCAGATTGATAACAGTTTGAAGGGAGTAACAAGTGCGTCGTGGCTTCATTAGAAGTTTGAATTGTTGCCGTTTGAGAGCTCCACTCTTGTGTGCTGGTATTCTGATTTCTTGTTTGTTTATAAGGCATTCTATATATAAAATATGAAGTAAGCTAGACATCAAAGGCTTCAAACTACTTCAGTACTGTTTATAAGAATATTATTATCTTCCTTAAACAAAAAATAAGCTTTATAAACTGTTGATCCAACTATGTAACAGTTAATTGGATAATTTAAAGACAAAAATATTTTTCTATAATATACTTACGCTGTTGTTAAAGTTCTAAAGTAGATTGTTTATTTTAGTGGAATCTTCATTTCTTTTTCGAACTGACCGCTTAACTTTATGCATACACGGATGCAAACTTAAACAGCTTTTGAGTTCTAAAGAACTAAATGACTTAAGACTGTCTTGAAAAAAAAAATGTATCCTCTAAATGAATCAATCCATAAAAATAAAAAAAAAATAAATAACTGGCCATTTCAGCCCTTGAAAGGACTTTGACCTAGCTTCTTACGATCAATTGTGTTGTGCGTGTTATTAAGTTTGTACACAATTGACCGAGAACCGGACCTACATGTTTAACGCCGACTCCGAACGGCGATGAATGGAATGTTCTTGTTCTCAAGAAGCTTTACATGGCATTTTGAATACTCTCCGAGGTTTGCCATTGTCTGCAGAGAGGTGGCGTCCGTACAGAAAAATTATTTTAATTCAAATAATTTTCTGTCGCTGCTGGGGTTCGGACCTGGGTCTCCAGGTTCGTTGACATAGCGGCCGCGAACTTTAACCAACTACGCCACGGACGCCACAAAACTTCAATCCATAGAAGTTGAATTTTCAAGGTGTTTCGTCGTAAAGCTAATTTTTTTAGGAAACTTTAAAGAAGCCTTTATGCTCAATTATTACGAATAATTTCAATTCATATGTTAAAGCTTAATTTAAGAAAATGCCTATTCAAAGTGGGTTCTTAGGTGTGAAAAGTAAAATAAACTGTATAAATCCGACGACTTTCAATCTATCAATATCTACAAAACTATTTTGCTTTCTTCTAAACTCCTTACAGATGTTTGGTCTAAGAGACCATTACTTTGTGTCGTGTGTGGGATATGGATTTGGGACGTCTATACAGGCTTTAAATAAGGAATAATCCTTGCACGAACTATAATAAAACTGTTCATAAGAGTTTTTTAACACCAAGGTATCAGTGCATGTTAACATAACCAAAGTTTTTTAAGGATGTTTATAGACAATTCAATACTTTAGGGCCAGATGAATTGTTGTTATTAAATTTTATTCGCTTGCGAGACTGTTTATATTTAAGCCTGTAAGAAAATATTCGTTAGAAATAGCTCTTTGTTGAAACTTTCTGCAACCAAAAAAGCCTTACACGAAAGCTCGTGCTTTGGCATAAAATTTTAAGGAACGAGATTTTATTCCCAAATTATTGGATTTATAAACAACTTTATCTGTAAAAGTTTTAATTCTAAAACGAATTCATTTAAATACTCATTTGTGGCGGCCGTGGTGGAGTGCGTGGACCATCCGATGCCTGATTCGAACCCCAGCTGATACAGAAAATTTTTCAATTGAAATTAATTTTTCGGATCGGAAACCTCAGAGTGTAAATAATGCCATGTGAGGCTTCCTGAGAACATCCAATCACAAAAATCAAAATTGGACGAGAAATTTATGCTTTGAACTATATGTAAAGAAAAACCCTGGCTTGGATATAATAGTTTTTTATTATTTCAATGCACTCTCCTCTATGCTCTCTCTTTTCATTAAACACTTTAACTGCCACCATACAAAAAAAATATCGGGTCGTCTGGGCCATTTTTTTTTTTTACAGATCTAGTGTATTTTGGTATCAGAAAATCCGAACAAAATATCAGAAAATGTTTTTTTTTATATTTCTGTGAAATTTTTAAATATTTTATTGAGGCACAACATATGTACCTTGTTTGTATATTTGTGCAATTTTGTTTTGATCATAGTAAATAACCATTTCGTCTGGCAATATTGAACTGTGATGATGCTGATCAAGAATATATATACTTTTCTATACCTACCACGCTTCTTTATGGGCGTTACAAACAAAGTGACAAAATTAATATACCCCAGTAAAAGGGGTTTTTTTAATCGTGGGGGTATAAAAATGATGCGCTAAAGATAGGTTTAGGTATGTCAGGCCATGCGGAATTGAACTACGTTTACAGATTTGCATTTCGAGGTATTAATTTTAAACCATGAACTATAATGTGTAATCAAATACTGAGGCACATACGCTGTGCCTCAGAGCCTATGTGGACATTTTAGTGAGGCACACCGTATGTGCCACATGGCAGTTAACGTGTTAAATATTAATTACATAAAAAAATATTTATCTCAGTACATTTAACAATCACTAATAAAAAGCTAAATAAACATTTAAAAAAAATAACGAACGTTCTGTATAGAGCTAGAATGTGAACAAGTACGAGACCATTTTGAGTACGAGTACATATTTTTGTAATTCGTATATATGTATATGCTACTCAAATACGCCCATTTTTTATTTCGACACTAAATGCAGTAATGACATTTTTGACGTTTCTAATATGTTTTTAACGATTACCGTTATAAACTCTTCGTTTTTATAATACGTTTTAATATACACCGTTTTAATATACACTCCGAAATAAGCACTTTTTGGGACTAACATTGAACCAACATATTGATGGGATTTGTCACAAAAGCCCCTAAAACAAAAAGCCATTCCATTTATGTAACTATGGTGTAACTACGGTTAACGTTCATGAAACACTCCGATATAAGGTTGTTTCGGGGCATAATAACAGATTATTGAGAAAGCACACATTAAACAGAGAAAAAGTATTTTTTAACTCATACTTCTGAGAGCAACCCGGTCCCGCCGGGAGGGCTTGATTATCTTGCTTTCGACAGTTTGTTTGCTTAAGTCATATGTCTAAATAAAAATAATAAGTATGTCTAATCTAATGAACGTTTGATGGGTGTCAGGATTACATCGATCCACACATACTCATGCTTTACTTCAAATTTGAGCACTTAAATTTAATATCTTAACTAATAAACTTCGTTTAAACTCAAAATGGCTATAGTTTCCATCAAGAATTTTTAATACTAAGAGTGAAGGTAAAAAATTTGCCTTAAATTAGATTTTTGACTATCTATTCATACGGTACTTCTTTAAAATTAGTAGTTTTTTATTTAAATCGCACTTAGTCGAAGGTGCTTACCTTGAAGATTCTGCGACAATTGATGGATATAGAATGTCGTCTTTCTCGTTACGCATTTCTGTTGCCTCTTCTGCAAGAAGTTCATCTTCTGGCTCACATTTAAGTTGCACTTCCATTGGTTCCTGCTGTTCGCTGCGCACATCGTTAGCATTTATTTGGTTATCGTATTCGACAACCAAGAATTTACTGCTTAGCGCACTCTGCTGTTGTTCCACATAAGCACAGTATTTATGAAACTCAGTAAATTGATTCGAGCATACTCGGCAAACTCTTGTGGAGATCTCATCTTGTCTTGTAATCTAATATTGAAAAAGATTTATAGAGAATCATATCGGAAGTGTTCATAAAAATATGCTAGCTGCACTTACTTCCAAGTGAAGGTACTTTGCTATAATTTTTATAAGCTGTGTTTCGCCATCGCCATCGTAAGCATCAAATAATAATACACTGTCCTCTGTATTAATACTAATTAAGCACAATCGACATATCATTATTCTTTTTATTGTTGCTTATATTACAGTAAAAATTGTTTATTTCTTGTGGCGTCGGATTATAAAAAATGTAAAATTAGCACTGATATCAGTAGTTATCGATTAATCCGTGTGATTAGTGATGTATGACTATGGCTTTATTATGCAAACATAACGCAACGCAAGAGTACATACTACGTATTATGGTAGAATAAACAAGGTAGCCTCGCTGCGGAAAATCCTCTTTGGCTCTGAATCGAAACTGTTCTGCTCCTTTTGCTGATGTTCCTCGTTCTGGTTTTTTTTTTTTTGGCAATTGCTTATTACAAAATGGTAGGTAGAGTTTTTCAGCAAACTCCAATTTAAAGCTCCATTTTCAATAACGCGTGAGATGCGTTGCATTTTACGCTGCGGAAAAAAATTAATTTCCAATAGAATGTGTGCGTGAACATATGATTGCCGCACTTCTGCTTAGCGAAGCATAGGCCCCTATTAGGTACGACAACTCAACTTAAGTTGACGTGACTTAAGACACCTCAACTGAACTTTTTTGCCATATTACGCATAACATACATTTTCAGTTGAGCTGTGGTGTAAAATTGCTGTTTCTATTGGAGCATGATTACACCGAAATTTTGACACTTTCGTTGAAATGAATCAGCTGTTCGCATTAACTTCAATTTTTGTGTATATGTATTTTGTTCACAAGTAATAAAGCAAGGAAATAATAATATAGAGTAAAAGAGTGGCAAGACATTTTGCTGTAATGCCAGCAGTTGAGTTCAATCCTCGCATGTGACAAAGAATAAAATTTTCTCGCTTTGCTTTTATCTATTTTTTTTTTTTTTTTAACACAGCGCTCCTTGGACTAACACATAAAAGAGCTTTTTTAACTATTTGTTGAAGTGCTTTTTAAACGATTTTTTAGTTGCATTTAAGAAGCGCATAACAAAATGTGTATAAAAATATGAGCTCCACAACTCTGAACTCTGAAAAGCGCATTCTCAAAGTAAGCGCATAAAATGCGCTATTTCTACTAAAATAATATATACATGATATGGATAATAATATATGCATATACATAACATATGTATTTATACTTTATTTTACTTACGTGTTTTTATCCATTTTCACTCAATTAACAAAAAATAATAAACAAATAAAAAGTTTGTATAAAAAGAACCTATACAACTAGCTCAAAGCAGATGTAAGTTTTTGACAGTTTTTACACTCGACACATAGTTGCATTGTTAAACCTAATACCACAAAAAATACATACACATCTCTGAGATACATACTTGTCAGTCGATAGACACATACAGCTGCGGTAAAAATAATAGCACCATCATCAAAATTTATTTCTTTTAAGAAGTTAAAATTAAATAAATCGATGCAAACAACTTTTGAAGATATCAATAAATACAATTAACATCAAAGAAAGTAGTTAAAAAGGAGTTGCAAAATTTATTAACTTTTTTTGGAAAATATTTCAGATTTTTCAATATAACTTAAAAAATAGGCGGTAAAAAAAATAGCACTATTATTTCATTATGCATTTAAAAACTTAAAAAAACGTGACAAAATTAAAGAGTTTATTTAAGATCAAAGCTATTATGGAGAAAAAAGTGTAATGAGCCAAAATTAATATTTCCTCGCATGTCCTTTGTTGGCAATTACGGCTGCACAACGTCTTGTCATGGAATTGATCAAATCCTGGCACCTCTTAATTGGAATTTTGATCCAGGAGTCTTGAACTGCAGCCCAAAGGGTTTGATTGTTGGTCAGTTTTGCAATAGAAACTGCTTTTTTCACATCAGTCCAGAGGTTCTCAATTGGATTGAGGTCGGGCGACTGCGCTGGCCAAGCCATGACATTCACCGAATGATCCTCAAACCACTTTTTAGCTTTCTTGCTGGTATGCTTCGGGTCATTGTCCTGCTGGAAAACCCACAATAACGGCATTTCTTCCTCTGCATAAGGCAGCATTACTTTATCCAATATATCAACGTATACGTGTTGTTCCATGATGGTCCTAATCCAATGTATGGGACCAACTCCATAATAGGAAAAACAAGCCCATATCATTATGCTTGAACCTCCGTGCTTAACTGTTTCAGCAGTAAATTTAGGGTTGTATTCTGCATTAGGAGGTCTCTTAACGTAAGAACGAAAACCCTTGCCACCATAAATTACAATTTTACTCTCGTCCGTCCATAAAATATTTCTCTATCTCTCTACTGGCCAGTTCAAATGTTGTTTTGCGAACTTCAAACGCTTTGTTGCAAGCTTAGCAGTTAAGATAGGTACTTTTCTGGGACTACATGCCTTTAAATGATGATCTCTAAGACGGCTACGAACAGTTTCAACACATATTAAGTTCTTTCTACTTTGCCTGATTAATCGTTGGACGAGTAACGGTGACATAGCGTTCTTTCGTCCACGAGTTTCAAGTTTTGGTGCATATATTATGGCATTACGAACCAAATTATTAGAACAGCTAACTTCATGTCTAACTTCTGCATACGTTTTACCCTCTGCAAACATTCTTTGAATAATTTCACGTTTTTCGGCACTGCAATGCTTTCTGCGACCCATAGCTTCGTAAATAATTTAAGAATTTAATTTTTTTTTGTATTAAAACCACTTCCACTAAAACAAACTGAAACACTTTGATGCTACCTTTTGATGAATTGAACACAAAATGGCTTTTTTCAACAGAAACGTAAACGCAGTGATATTATTTTTACCGTACCAATTCGTTCTCCTCTCTCAAAATTACTTAACATAAAAAGAACCGTTACCCTTTTAAAACTAATGATCTTGCTTTCAGAGAGTGAACACTCTCTAAAATATTATATAATAGTAGCATCTGAACAAGTTGCTTCAGATGAGGTTCTTTTTTAAATAATAGTTGAACTGTTGTCTCCAGTGCTATTTTTTTTACCGGCACTGTATGTACCTCAAATGTGTAATAGACAATACAAATTTACAAATTACACACTCAACTTAAGTTGAGTTGTCGTACCTAATAGGGGCCATAATTTTGAACAGTACCCGGCTCAGTAAATTTTGTAAGTAAGGTTTTGTTTGCGATGTTTTGTTTGAGTACGACTAAACTTCATCAGTGTTATTTATAAACACATTTTAGCGCTAGTTTAACTTTAAACAGCATTTAAACATGAAAACGTGATTTATAAACATTTTTCATAGTTGTTTAAGAACTGCGTAACTTAAAAGCCAAAATTTGCGTTTAAAGACAGTGTAAGTCTATCCTAAAATTTTCAGCAATCAGCTGACCTAGAATGGAAACGATCAGTCAAAATTACTAATTTTCGGTTGTATTTTCAGTTAATGCAACCGATAATTGCAATTTCGGTTGCATTTCTTATGAATGTAAGAGATTATTGTAGTAGAGTTTGTATATTTTTGACATAACACTTGCTTAGTTACACAATGAATATAAATCGTTTATAAATAACAATTTAAGCAAGATTGCGTAACACCTTAAACGATGTTTAACTAAACAACTGCTTAAAGGTTGTTTAACGAAATCTAATCAATAAGACTGCATATTTTTACAATGAAGGCATGACACAAATCACACATCTATACACTAATATTTAAAAAAGCATTTGAGGACATTTTGTCAATTTTTATTAAAAAGTATTCGGACTAGTACACCAATTACCTTGTGGTTAGTTCTCAATAGCGCGCAGAACACTTGCTAAAAGAAACAGCTGTTTCGATTTCAATAGCTCTCAAATTTTCACGCACGTAAAGAGCGAATAAAACTAATATGACAGTCGAAAACTGCGCTACGTTTTGTTACGATTTCGATAACTTTTGATAAGTATCCTCCTAGTTATGCAAAATTCACACTTTACGCTCATGCCATTTGCATCCTAACTTTCAAGGGATGTTACACGGTGATAGTTTGATCGACGTTCAAAAATTTTAAATATATATATTTATTGACGATACTGATCAAGACAGCGCATTCTGTTTTTAAACGTGGGGGTTTTGTCACTCCGTTTGTAATGCCCATAAGGAGGTGTGGTAGGTATAGAAAAGTACACCTATCCCCAGTTTTACAGGGTAGATAGGTCTCTGAGAAATCCGTGTAAAGCGAAAATAAAATTTTTGTATGAAAAACCGTGTAAAACGAAAAAAGTCATAATAGTGCTTATGTATTTATTTATTTTATTAGTTATTGAACGTAAACTTAGAGCAAAATATTAAACAAATCATAAAAGTAAACAGTTTAATTACAAGAAATGAAACATTGAATAAACGTAAATACATGTATTTCTACTACAAACGTATGTATGTGTAACTTAAAAAAGCTCTACGTTATTCATAGAAATTAAAAATATACGAAGTACCAAATAAAAAAAAAAACAAAATTAGAGAAAAATTATTATCAGTAAGAATCATATATTCAGATTGATTCATTGCTGTAACTGTCACATGTAGCCATCAATCTTCTTTTTCTGAATGGTAAAAAGTCACTTTCATCACAAACTAAAAACCGTGTAAGATCGAAAACCTGCTAAACAAGTACTGTGTTAAACGGGGGATAAGTGTATATATGTTCTTGATCTGCATCACTACCCAAAAATAATATATACAAGATTATGTCATGCGCATGTCTGCCTACGTCATAATCGACACATTGTCAAAATCAGCTGTTTTTCAATGAGCAAAACATAATGAACAGAACTGTAACTGAAAAATAAATCACACAGAACTATTTCGCACTATATTTCGTCTCTTCTTGCACTAACAGAATATCAGTGAGAAAAACAGAGAAAGTGTCTGTTCCTATCTACGTCACGAAAGACCCAAAAATAATATATACAAGCATGGTATAATAATACAAGGTAGCATTGACAACCGCTTATTTTCTCTTCTACAAGAAAACATCTCCTGTCAAAAACAGCTTTTTGTGTATATACATCTGCAGCTACTGTGGTTGTTGTTTTTTTTTTCACTTCAACGTTTTCAACATTGTTTGTGTTTTCAATGGCGGATTGTGAGCGCTCTTGTTTTGAGTATATTTTTTGACAGAAGATATTTTCCCAAGCAACTGTCAATGCTACCTTGTATTATTATACCATGGGCTTACATAAGAGCTTTGCTATTTAATATACACTCTAAGTATGAATTTCAACGAAATCGTATGAAAACCACTCTTACCTCCCATACAAAAAAGTTTCTTGGCTGTTTACTTTATACTTTGGTTCCGTGGGGGTATTTTAACTTCGGCCAAGTCGAAGACCATTTCTTGCTAGTTTCATATATGTCCAGATTAGTGGTTAAAAAATTGTCTTTTTTTTTAAGTGGATTTATCTTGAGTCTTCATATAATTTGACTTCATGCAGTAAGGACATTTTTCTCTATATTAAGCCGTTTTTCAGTACCTTTTCTTGCTATTTTTCTCAGATTTCATATAAATAATGGAGGTGTTACAAAAAAAAAAAAAAAACCCAGTTCATCGTCTTGTTCCTCAAGTTATTTAATTTTACTTTTGAAACTTTTTCAAGGCAACCAATAAAGAAAAAATAAACAGAAACTTCTAGTAATTACTTGATAAAAGCATTGTTACATAAATTTATTTAAATTAAAATGATTCTAAACATCTTTAGAGATAAAAAATATTTGAAATTTTGCAAGGCAATCCATGAATAATAATAAACAAACACTCCCAGCAAATACTTGATAAAAGCATTTTTACATAAATTTATTTAAATTAAAATTATTTTATAAATATTTAGAGATAAAAGCTAATAATATTTTTTTATTTGTTTATATGATTGCAAGAATAAAGTTTGTATTAAAAATCGTTGCTGTTAAAATTATATGTATTTCTTTATCTTTATACTTTTTTAATATTTTCTATAAACTAAGTAACATTTTTACATACGCATATCCAACTTATAAAATAAATAAAGAAGTTTTACGCTAAAATTTAAAAAATTCTAATAAAAAGCATTTGCGCAAAGTTCTTGAAGAATCTGGAAACCGTTCGAGAATCGTTTAGAGTCTGTAAACCTTTCGAGAAACCTTTAGAGATATGCCGCTTTAACCACACTTTCTAAAACGAGTAATGTATAGTGGATAAATATCAAGAAAAGTATGATAAAAAGGTTGAACGTTCAACTGTGATCTTTTACTTACCTAAAGTGACATCAATACTAGCTGAGGAACTTATCTTCATGTTCTCCATATTAAAAAATTGGTATTTTCTTGCTCGGTATATTCGCGAACGTTCTGTGGAGGTCATTGGTTTTTTTTTCGTTTTCTTTATAGTTTTCTTTCGTTTAGGAACACCTTCCTCTGATAGATATTTCTGTTGCATTTCCATTGTACCAACATCTTCCTCTAGTTTATTTGTATCAGAATCAATCATAAGCTGAGTGTCAATATGCTCTTCAGAATATTTACAATCAATGAGAGTTTACTTTTTGCATGTTTGAGCGTATAGCATGTTCTTAAGGCACTCATATTTAAGTAATTCGGACTATGAAATACGAATTTGAATTACCTCGTTCTAACGAAGCAATCGTAATTCGGGTTGACAGCTGTGCTTTCAATGGCGACCACAGGGGGAACAGGGAGGGCACATTCCCCCCTGGACTAGCAAAATTCGATATATTTTTATTTCCTATGTGTATACATATGTTACATATTCATATCATCCTTTTTATATACATGCACACCAATGCATACTTTTTTCCCTTGAAAAATTCCTGCGGACGCCAATGTGTGCTTTGTGCATTTTATTTTGCATTTTGTTCGAGTTGAAATATGTTGTGATCTCAACTCAAAAATGAAGGAAAAAATGTCAAATTTTGTATGGCGAATTACTTAATTGGAGACTTATTCAGCTACGAATTATGAATGCGAGCCGAATTACATTGTTCAGGGTGCCGTGTTAACATGCTAATAAGCTGTGATTTTTGCACTTACCTAAAGAATCATCAAAACCAGCAGGGAAGCTTATATTCCAATTCTCCATATGATCTATTTGGTATTTTCTTGCTCTGTGTTTTCGCGTACGTTCCGCGGAGGTCATTGGTTTCTTTTTCGTTTTTATTTTAGTTTTCGTAAAGACATCATCCTCCGATACACATTTCGAAAGCATTAACGTTGTTACATCTTCCTCGGGTGCAGAAAATTCCATCGGCTCGACACTTAGCTGAGTGTCATCATAGTCTGCAGTTTTAAATCATCAATAACAATTAACTAATTGATCAGCATGTTTGGGCGTTTAGCTGTGCTTTTTTCACTTACCTAAAGTGTCATCAATATTAGCTGAGTCAATTCGATTCTTCGATTTATCCTTGGGGTTGAATTGATATTTTCTTGCTCTGTATTTTCGCGAACGTTCCGTTGACGTCATTGGAATCTTCTTCGTTTTGGACTTCTTTTTTACTCTTGTTACGCTGCCGCTGGTTGCTAATTGTCCTAAATTAATAATATGCAATTGATTTTTACTGCGTTTTTTCTGAGTATCCTTTAACAACTTACTAATGTATGCATAAAATAATTTCCCGCTTGCTGGCCGGCGTGACGTATGCCAAAGGTAGTACGTGGATACATCCTCAGATGGAAAGACATCTACAATATTATCTGCGAGTTTACCAAATTCCTTACACTTTAGTCTTTAAATAAAAAATTTTTTAAAGCATTTTCAAACAAGAGAATAAGAAAACAGTCCATACACTTTTTCAGGTTTATTCTTCAGACATTCTTCAATAACAGCTTCGGCAATAATTATTCTATCTGTGTCTTCTAAAGGATTTCCTAATAAGAAACTTTTGTATATTTCCTGAAGTGGATGCAGTAGTTTAATTGCAATCGCATCTGGAATAAATTGAACTTGTTTATCCGACGTGAAGTCGTGGCTAGTCGAACTATCCTCAAGGTTGCGTGTTTCCAGACTTCGATTAAGGCTATCAGAAATATTTTGTTCACAAAAGAAAATATGTTTAAATATTATAAAAACGTTATACATATATAAAATACCTGGTTGCTTTATTTAGAACTTTTTGTTACCATAAGCAAAAATAATGATAAAAAGATAGATTTATAAATACACAAGTAGCTATACCACTTTTGATATAACTGAAGCGATTTGATTGTAAACTCTTCAATCAATGTAAGATCATCTACATTTCCAAATGTATTTTAGAAATAAGTAACTCAAATGGTTTTATTTCATTGAATCTATTTGAAAATTAATTAAATCCCCACATGGAATAATAAAAAAGGAACAGCGCAGAAGCGTCTTCTGTGCCAATTATGCAAAAAATATGTTCAAAGTGTGCTGAAAAAGTCGGACCATGTAGGGAACCATTTGACTGACATGGTTAATGTGTGCGATAAATTCTTTAGAGCAAATTGAAGTGCTTTTTCAAATATGCAAAGATAACAATAGGGATATTCACCCTGTCATGTATTTGTGGTATATTTTTAAAAAAATATACAACACATTTTGTAGACTCTGAGCATATTTGTAACAAACTGTTGTATTTTTAATACTTGCTTTTTTGTCCTAGCGTTGTCATGGAAACTTTAGTGTTAGAAAAATATTAGAATAAGAGTGTTTGAAAATATTTGAATAGAAACTAATTTTCAGCATCCGTACTGGAAAAAATTATGCGGAAGTTACTTCACAATTTTCAAAGTAAATTTAGTCATAAAAGGTAATTATGATTAATTCAACTCTAAGTATAAAATCTTCACGATAAGTGTTATAATGGCATTACCTCCAACTTCTGTAAGCAGAATGATTGCTGGCAGTGCCTGACATCAAAGTCATTTCTGTGAACTCAGCTTCCTCTGGTTCGCATTTAAGTTGCGTTTCCAATGTTAGAACATCTTCCTCTGCTACACATTTATTTTGTATTTCTTTAGCAGGAATATCTTCCTCTGGTTCGCATTTAAGTTGTGTTTTCACTGTTCGACCATCTCTTTCCAGCGTTTCCAATGTTAGAACATCTTCCTCTGCTACACATTTATTTTGTATTTCTTTAGCAGGAACATCTTCCTCTGCTACGCATTTATTTTGCATTTCTTTAGTAGCTACAATTCCAGCTGGTTCACTTTTGAGTTTTGCTTCTATTGTTAGAACATCTTCCTCTGCTACACATTTCAATGCTATAGTAGCAACATCATCCTCTGGTTCACTTTTTACGTTGAATTTAACTGGCTCAACATTAAGGTTAGTATCCAAATTTTCTGCAAATATTTGGTCATCAACAACGGGTACCCTTAGGTTCAGCATAATCTGTTGTTCACTTATATATGCACAGTATTTATCAAACTCCTTCAGGCGTTTACCGCATTCTTGGCATATGGTGTTGGAGATCTCATCACACCAAGTTATCTAAATTTATATTTTAATCAATATTTCAAGTTAAAATCGCAAGTCACTCACATCCAAATCCAAATATTTTTCTATCATTTTCAAAAGCTGTGGATCATCATTGCTGCCAAATTCGTTAAAAAGCGGGACACTGTTTTCCGAATTTAAGTCAATTAAACAAAGTCGACAAATCATTTTAGTAAACAATTTTATTTTGCTATTTGTTTACTTCTGTAACAAAAATTTCATAGTGAAGGTACAATAGGCTTAGTGATGGAAACAACTATCGGTTATACGGTGCCACAAGCGAACGGTGCTGCCACATATTTTTTCAAATATACCACTACACCACTGAAGAAAGTTATAGCATGTTTCCACGGCACTCTGAATCAAGTATTTTGACTTACGAATTAAGAATGTGAAAAAGCCTGTTCCCACGAAGAAATCTAAATTCAGTTTGACGGCTGAAACTATGTAGAGCTGAAAGCAATACTCACTTTGACAGCGGTCTTTGACTTTTTGTTTTGTTTGTCTTTCTTCCATTGCTGTTTTCGATTAATTTTCGATAAAATTTAGAGATGAAACCGATTTCTACTTGATTCGGATGTTAATTCAAACTGAATCAACTTCGAATGAGGTAATTCAGCTTGTCAAATGTTGTATGGCGAATTAGTTAATTCGGAACATAATTCAGCCTTGAATTAAGAATGAGAGCCGAATTACGTTGTTCAGGGTGCCGTGGAAACATGCTAGTATACTGCTATTATTGCCGCATGTTTATAACATATTTTGTTAGAAAGAAAGAGTATCCAAAATTATCCATAAAGATATTGACGAATGCAAATCAGGAACATGGCATGGTATAATAATGCAAGGTAGCATATACAACTTCTTATTTTCTCTTCTACAAGAAAACATCTCCTGTCAAAAACAACTGTTTGTGCAAATGCTTTTGCAGCTGCTGAAGTTGTTGTTTTTTTCACTTCTACGTTTTCAACATAATTTGTGTTTTCAATGGCCGATTGTGTGCGCTCTCTTTTTGAGTATATTTTTTGACAGAAGATGGTTTCCCAAGCAACTGTCAATGCTACCTTGTATTATTATACCATGGGAACATGGATACATTTTAATTTTTGTGGCATGTGCTATCGCCTGCGGTTTTCTATAATGCTAGGAGATCGAAAAAGTTCAACTTCATGAACTTTTGCTATTATATAGGGTCTTTCAACCATATGTGTTATTTTAAATTACCCACAATTTTTTCAGATGACAACATACAACTGTGTAGAAGCCCCTTAAGAAAGAAAATAAGGAAAATATTCTTAAATAAGGATCGATACATACTCGCTCAACGCATTGATTTAGTGAAAACTATTGAATTGTAGCAATCGAGTATTTCAATGTTTTTGAGAAAATTTTTCCTATAAAATTTTCTCATTTCCGAATAAACTTTTGTGCAATAAAGACTTTTCTTTTTTCAATAAATAAACAATTCTATTACTGCATATTAAAGAATCAATAGGTTATGGGCGACATAAAAGATTCTTCGACCGGGATACCGCAGTTTAATGGCAGCGGTTTCGATGATTGGCAATTCAGAGTACGTATTCACCTGGAATCGCTCAATCTGGCGGACGTTTTAACGGGCGATCCACCACCGGAAACAACAGCAAAGGCAGAATTTATGAAGAGAGACAGAAGAGTAAAGGATCGTTTAGTTGGATTTGTGCACAACGATTGTTTGGGCTACATTCGGGATCAATGCACTGCAAAAGACATGTGGAAAAGTCTACAGCTGGTGTTCGCAAAGAAGTCAGTCGTCAACCAACTTTTAGTGCGCAAGCAACTCACAAAGCTTCGCATGAAGGAAATTGACTCAATGTCCTCTCATCTTATGACATTTGATGGATTGGTAAGGCAGCTTAAGACAGCTGGAGCCACGTTGGAAGAAAATGATTTGCTAGCGCAGTTATTTTTGACATTGCCAGAAAAATACGATCCTCTAGTCACCGCTCTTCAGAATTTGGAGGATGGAAAGCTGACGTTGAACTTAGTCAAGGAACGGCTGATGTTAGAAGAAACGAAGCAAGCTGATCGTCAAATAGAAGATATCCCCGAGAAAACAGCATTTGCAGGTAAGAAGAAATTCAAAAAACCGTTTCAGTTTCAAGGCAAATGCTTCAAGTGCAAGAAATTAGGTCACAGAGCTCGAGATTGTCTGCAGCGAGAAGCTCGAAGTGCTACTGAAAACGTAAAAGGAATCTGTTTTATGGCAGATCGCAATTTCAAGGATAAAGCCAGCTCTAAATTAAAATTTAAATTGGATTCGGGCGCGAGTGATCACCTGGTAAACGAAAAGTGGCACTTCTCGGAGTTGTGTGAACTGAAAAATCCGATTGTAATCAATGTTGCAAAGGACAACCAAAGCTTGTTGGCAACGTGTTCGGGATGCATACAAGGATTCAGCGACAAAGGTGTTCAAGTTCTGATGAAGGACGTTTTATATGTACCCGAGCTGCGTGACAACTTATTATCAGTCAGAAAACTTACCAGTGCTGGCATTGAAGTAATTTTCCTGAAGAATAGAGCCAATATCTTGAAGGATGGTGAGCTTGTGGCAACAGCATTCTTACATGACGGATTGTATGAGATAAAAGTGGATGTCAGGAAACCTGTAGCGCAAGTTTGTAACTTAGACAAGGTTAAGCTATGGCATAAACGCCTTAGTCACATAGGGCAGCAATCACTGGATGAATTAATAAACAAAAACTTGGTGACTGGACTAAATGTAAAACCAGAAAAAGTAGGTTTTTGCGATGTATGTGTCGAAGGAAAACATAGTCGCGAGCCATTCAGTGGAAGCCGCAATAGAGCAGTGAGGCCGCTTGAAAGGATACATTCTGATGTTTGTGGACCAATTGATCCAGCAGCATGGAATGGATCTCGTTATTTTGTTTCCTTTATCGATGACTTCACGCACTTCGCTATGATTTACATCATCAAGAAGAAATCAGAGGTATTCGAGGTGATGAAGGAGTACGAAGCAATGGTAACTGCAAAGTTTGGCTCATTAATCTCAAAGCTGACAGTGGACCAGGGTCGAGAGTATTGCTCCAAGGCCCAAGAGAGTTGGTACAAGAAGAAGGGGATTCAACTAGAAACAACAATGGCATACTCTCCTCAGCAAAATGGAGTTGCGGAACGGTTCAATAGGACTTTGGTGGAGAAAGTTAGGTCGATGCTCATTGAAAGCAATATGCCGAAGACGATGTGGTGCGAAGCTGCGCTCACTGGAGTTTACCTTATAAATCGAAGTCCGACGAATGCGGTCAATTGTACTGTAACTCCTGCAGAAATGTGGTATGGATCAAAGCCAGAACTGGAAAAACTGCGAGTATTTGGGTGCAAAGCTTTTACATGGATTCCTAGTCAATTAAGAAAGAAACTTGATTCCAAAAGCTACAAAACAGTAATGGTAGGATATGCACCAAACGGGTACAGACTCTGGGATATGGAGAGGAAAAAGATTAAGCTGGCACGAGACATAAAATTTGATGAAGATTGCTTTCCTTTTAAAGATGAACCTTCAAGCAATTTAAAAGAAATCTACGTTAAACGAGGCCACGAGCAAGGAGGGGATAGTGATGATTCAATTGTCGTGGCTGACGATTCGGTCAAAGCAAAAGAACATGAGCAAGTCGAACTAGAAGAAGAAGAAGTAGTCGCAAGTGATGAAGCCATTGATGAATTGGTAGATGAAGAAGAAGTCTCATTGGTACCTTCACATCAAAATAATAATAATAGGAAAAGCAATCGGGAGCACAGACTACCAAGCAAGTTCCTTGATTTTTTCACTGGGTACGGAGCAGCCTGTGCTGGTATACCTGCAGATACTCCTGAAACGTTTTCAGAAATTAGAGGCCGAGATGATTCCGATAAATGGATGAACGCTGTGGATGAAGAGCTGAAATCGATGAAAAAGAACAAGGTTTGGGAAATAGTACAGCCTCCAAAGAATGCCAGGATGCTCAAGTCAAAGTGGGTATTTTGCATTAAAGAAGATGAAAATGGAATTCCTATCCGATATAAGGCCAGGCTTTTAGTGAAGGGGTTTCTACAAAAAGCTGGAATTGATTATTTAGAAACTTATGCACCTGTAGCAAAGCTTACAACTATTCGAGTTGTTCTAGCTGTTGGAATTCATGAAAAACTTCAATTCCATCAGCTTGATGTCAAGACGGCGTTTCTGTATGGTGAATTAAGAGAACATATTTATATGACCATACCTGAAGGCGAAAAAGCAGAAAAGGGTAAGGTTTGTAAGCTCAACAAATCGCTTTATGGACTGAAACAAGCACCAAGGTGTTGGAATGAAAAATTCAACGATTACCTTTTAGAACTCAATTTTTCTAGATCCAAACATGACTATTGCTTGTACACAAAAATATCTAAGGAAGATATGCTTATCATTGTAATGTATGTTGATGATTTACTAATCGCAGGAAGAAGTTTAAAGTCCATCCAGCTTCTCAAGAAAAACTTAGCTGAAAAGTTCGAGATGTCAGATAGCGGTACATTAAGATATTTTATTGGGATAAAAATCGATATTGATAAACAAGGATGTGTAAAGTTATCACAAGAGGCCAGTATTGAGAAACTTCTTCAAAAATTTGGGATGGCGGAGTGCAATCCAGTTAGAAGTCCAATGGAAAAAGGTCTAAATCTCTTACCAAAGCAGGATAACAAAGTATTTGATAAGCCCTATCGTGAAATGCTGGGAAGCATTATGTACATAATGTTATGTGTCAGGCCTGATATATGTTTTCCAGTCAGCTATATGGGGCGGTACCAGCAAGATCCATCTGAAGAGCATTGGCAAGCTCTTAAAAGAATTGTCAGATATTTAAAAGGCACTAAGAAGAAGAAATTAGTTTTTAAAGAAAACTCTAGCAAGCCACTTGTTGGATATGCAGATGCAGACTGGGCAAGTGACATCGTCGACCGAAAGTCCGTCAGCGGCTATGTGTTGAAAGTATATGGTTGTACAGTATCTTGGTCAAGCAAAAAGCAGGTCACAGTTGCAACTTCTTCAAGTGAATCAGAGTACATTGCATTAAGCTCATCAACAACAGAAGCAATTTGGCTGCGAGGTTTACTTGAAGACTTACATCAAATTAATAGTGAACCAGTTGAGATATTCGAAGATAACAGAGGTTGCATTGGAATGGCAAATAATCTCGAATCAAAACGTGCTAAACATATCGATATAAAACACCATTTTATAAGGGATAATATTGCAAATGGTTTTATCAAAGTAGAACCAATTGGTACTGAAAATCAACTGGCAGACATTTTTACAAAATCACTTGATGTAACTCGTTTTAATAATTTATGTTTAGAAATTGGCTTATACGATTGAGAAGGGGTATTGAATTGTAGCAATCGAGTATTTCAATGTTTTTGAGAAAATTTTTCCTATAAAATTTTCTCATTTCCGAATAAACTTTTGTTCAATAAAGACTTTTCTTTTTTCAATAAATAAACAATTCTATTATTGCATATTAAAGAATCAATAAAAACTCACTAAAAAAACCTGTGAAAATTACCTCGAACCCGATTCCTAAAGTTCATATGGCCATCATCCAGCGTCTTCTACACAGCCATAGTGAAATTAATCCATAAATTCGAACAAGTTAGTGATGTTAAGACCCAACTCGTGCTTGTTTGGCTGGGCCAACTGAAAATATCGCAGCTGTCGCTGAGAGCCCGAACAGAACCAAAGCGGCTGTCGGTTGTCGGATGCACTGTGCAACAAAATACATGAAAATATATGCAGCCGCCAAAAATGAAATGGCCGTAGAAATTCGCGACGGAAAAACGCCAGAATAGAATAAATTCTATTTTTTCTCCAACGGCTGGCGGATCTCTCTTTGAGTGACGTAAGTGTTGCCATATTTCAACTAAGAAAAGGCTGTGTTCAGTGCTTTTTGCTTAGTTCTTACCATGAGCTGACGTTTTGTTTTGTGTGTGTGTGTGTTGCATTCCATGAGCTAACATTTCGTTTTGTGTGTGTGTGTGTTGAATTTGAAGCATTTACACAACGAAAAGCAACGCTGATCCGACAACCGAGAACTGCTCCTATTCTGGACGTGTTCTCAGCGGATTTCTCCGAGAGAGGTCCGCCAACCGACAGCCGCTTTGGTTCTGTTCGGGCTCTGAGTGTAGCAGAAAACCCAGGTTTGTTAATTTTGAGACGATCACAGGAATTAGGCCTATACACAGCCACTTTCCACAATATTTTGCATAAATATATTGGCCTACATGCATATAAGGTGCAATTAATTTATATAACATGCTTATAAGGTGCAAGTACAAGAATTAAAGTCATCCCAGCTAGACAGCCCTAACGTAGTTACAAACACAAAGAAACAAAATTTGGTGTTCACTAATACTCTTAAATTTTGATGTCATGATAAACAAGGAAAGTTGTATGTGCTTACATAGCTTGCTCTTTTACGCAGCAAACAAGCTGAGGATGTGAAAAAAGTAGCGAAATAACTTTAAAGGCTAAGTCGCAAAGGCGCGTTAGGTCGGTCGCGCTTTGACCGTACTTTGATCGTACTTTGGTCAACTTTACGGGATAAACTGTCAAAACGCCCGACCTTATAATTTTGAAATCATAATGTCGCGTAAGCAGGTCGTGCGTCTGTTACTTAGAAGATGCCACTGTACGCGGTCATACCAAAAAATTCCCACAAAGTCTGAAATCCCCAAATCACAATGTATATGCTGGAAGTTCATGATGGCTGTATTTCTTTATTCATTTTAGCTATTCATATTTTAATAGCCGTCGCTATTAATAAATAAATTATATGCTTTATTATTTATATAATAAAGAAAATAATTACAATTTATTATGTTTAATACATAAATGTTTCTGCATATCCAACCAGCGTAGTAGTTATATTATTTATATAATAAATAAACATGTTTTATATGTTGCATTACATTGCTGAAGATTAACAAAAACAAAAACAAACGAAAAAAACTAGAGCAACTGATATCTATTTATATACGTACGAATTCACATACATATAAACAACAACAACAGCATCAACAACAACACAAGCAGGTACTGAAAAATACTTGCTTCAAACAAAGCAACAACCGTAACATAAGCAGCCACTGATGTTATGAATGATTTATCTTGTAAAAAAGTCAAAATTAAATTACATTCAATACAAAATATTTTGATGAAACAACAAATCCCATGCAAACATGTCTTTACTACTGCAACTCAGCAATGCTCATATATTTAGCTAACTCAATGAAAATTTATTCAATGAAAATACAACCCTGCGTTATCGGCAAATGTCAAACGCGCGACCAAGTTGAACACTTCTCAACTTTTTTCAGCAGCTCGCGCTTTGACCGTACTTTACCCCTTCTTACGAGATTCGACGATATTTACGATACAAAGCACGATCAAAGCTTGAGGTCGAATTATGGATTGCTTCGTAACAACTCGTTTAGCTGTCAAAGCGCGACCGACCTAACGCGCCTTTGCGATTTGGGTATAACTGTGTACTTAGTAAACAGCTGAGTTTGTTATTAAATTCTTTACGGAATTTGTTGTTAGCGTGAGCAGAGCAGCTGTAGCTTTTTGCAATGGTTAAAACATATGTGGCAGACAGAGATGCCAGATCACACGGATAGACAAAAAGGCGTTAGGTTTTTCCCAACGCTAGAACAAACCTAAAGTAATTTGTATGGAGAGTTTTATATGAAGGCGTTAAGTTAGGTGTTAGGTGTCCGGCTGGGATTAGACCATGGAAAATAAAAAGCTTTAAGGTAAGCTTAAGGGATAAAAAGCACTGAACACAGCCAATTCTTAGTTGAAATATGGCAACACTAACGCCACTCAAAGAGAGTTCCGCCAGCCGTCGGAGAAAAAATAGAATTGATTCTATTCTGGCGTTTTTTCGTCGCGGATTTCTGCGGCCATTTAATTTTTGGCGGCTGCATATATTTTCATTTATTTTGTTGCACAGCGCACCCGACAACCGACAGCCGCTTTGGTTCTGTTCGGGCTCTAATTGTACGATACATGATACAATTATACAGGTAGGTTTGACAACAGGCTATTTTCTCACGAGATCGTTCATGGATTGTCAAACTCGTCTGTTTTTTGTTTTTTTTTTTTTGTTTGCTTTGTTGTGTATGATTTTTGACAATTCATGTTCGATTGAAAACTGTCACACCTACCTGATTAATTATACCATGTGTACGATATATCATTAGGGGCTTTCACATGGATGTACATGTCATCCGACTTGGGCATGTCCGATGACATGTACGATCGTTCGAAAGCAAATGAGAAGGTCGGACCGACATGTCGGAAGAAAATCAAAAATTTTTGATTTTGCTGCCGGTCGGTCCGTGTGAAAGCATGACGTGTGAAAGCATGTCGGTCCGACTCGCTGCATTTATCATTTCTATAAAGTTTTCATCGAGTAAACATCGGCTTAGGAAAAGCAAAAAAGGTTTTTACTTCGTTTTTTTACCGATGTGTTACGCTCGAGAGTCTGCAAAAAATGAAGTCGTCGTACATGGCCGATCGTTTGAAAGCTAAACAAAATATTCCCGTTAGTTTGTCGTCGTAGAATGTCGGCCGACATGTACGTTCGTCTGAAAGCCTCTATTGCGGCTGCTGACCTGCGATTTCCTTCTGGACGTGTTCATACATTTGCATGCATTCTATTGTTTTGCGATATCGCAAATCGCAACGATATTTGATTCTGTTCGGGCTCTTATTTAATCAACTCTTTAAGGTGAAATTCATTGGCTGAAATGATGTATTATAAATGTTAATTGTTATATATGATGGACGATTCAGAGATCTATATTTATATTTCGAAAGATTTTTCCCATCGTTCTGTCCAAAGTGAGAGTGCGAAAAAAGGGTATTTTGAGCCGTAATTTCTTGATACCTTTGACGTTCTTCTTGCAATAATTTCGGTATTGGCAATTTTACGAAGCATCTCTTGTGCAGAAAATCATAAAATTAAGAATTTGATTTACGCATCCCTGTATTCTCCAATGATTTTTGTAGTTTGACCCAATCGTATAGTCCCGAGCCATATCTGTCAAAGTAGAAAAAAGCGAATTACCAGCATAATTTGGGATAATAAATTCTCAGATTCTTGTGCTCAATAGCTATTTGCCAATATATTGTGCATTTTTTTTTTTTTTATTATACAGAATTATGCTTAATATTAAAATTTATTACAAGAAGTATGAGTGTACCACAGAATGGATATTGGTACAAATATAAGTATTATGACTAAGTATGGAATATTTATCCAAAATATACACATAAAATAAGCGATGCGGAGAGTTCATACTTAGTCTATTTGAGGTTGGAATAAAAAGTATTAAACTTAATTTTTACATCACTTAGACATTAAGCTATACAATTTTTTTATTGGTTCCTGGTCCAGTTGTTACTTCAATCAATAAAAGCTTTCATTCCATTCGGCCAGTATTTGATTTCTCATTAGTTCTTTTTTTTAAGTCTATATCTCCGACTGCGTTCAGCTGACGTTAGTGGTATTTTTTTAGGTACATGCGTTACTTTAACTTTATTATCTTCGGAAACGTTCTTGATCTTTAAACCTGTGAATTTTACGAACCAACATTATATTTTGCTATAGCAATTATTAATGACATGATAATGCCCTATTTAGTTATTCATCTCTTTCAGACCCACGACGACAAATCGTTATAACTTCGCATACATTTATTTTTTGTCCTACTTATATTTTTTAGTGTCCTTCATATTTTTTATTTGTGTCCTTCAAATTTATGTTCAAAATGTCAATTAATATAATTTCCCATTTTAGGCTTTACATTGAACAAAACAATACGTTACACAATCGATGCTTTTAAGTCTTCACCTCAAATCAGATAAAACTCACTCAAAACATAACTTTGAAATTACATCTCACAATAATTTAACTTGGGTCTGAAAGGGATAAATACCCAAAAGCAAACTTCCTAAATTATTGAAATGGTGAATCAAAAAGTAAATTATACGAAATTTTGAAAATAATTCTTTCGACTATGAAGTTTCATTTAGTAGGCAATAATATACAGTGAACAAAAAGTTTTGCAGTAAACGCTTTCATCTTCAAAGTTGAATATCCGCGTATCTTTTAAAGCTTTTAAGTTAAAACCAAAAATAATGAAATGACAAATGTATTTGCTTTCTTTTAACAATTAATATTTATTTCTTTTATAATTCTTAAAAAACATATTTTTTAAGAATTATATTGTGAGCTTAATGCCAAATAATTCATGAAGCAACAGGTTGCTACAACAACAAAGTTCTTTGCAGAACTTAAACCAAGCTGACTAGACCATGGTTTCGTCGGACGCTACTCCGACTCATCAGTAGTCTCAGTGGTTCTAGCAGTCCACTAACTTTGACAAGCTAATAGGCGCAAGATCAATAAAACCAAAGAGGAATTATAGAAGCGCTATACTTTGTCAAAGCAATGTTTTTCTACTCTTTTGCTAGTCGCAAAATTTCAAAAAGTTGACTGCATTGATTCTGCAAAGATTTTGTTGTTGCGCTTTTTTGTTTACTTCTTTATCACGTATCAATCTAGGTTCCAACATTTTGTTGGTATTAAACCATAGAAGGCGTGAAGAAGGTTTTTTTTTTTTTTTTGAAAGCAGATGTTTATTATATGCGCAGACATATAATATTACATCATGTTTTCGTAGGTCGTGCTCGCACCAGTTTACATGAGTTATAAAATTGTGGCATATTTTAATAAGTTTATTTCTTTTATAATTCTTAAAAAACATATTTTTCTTAAAAAACCTTCTTCACGCCTTCTATGGTTTAATACCAACAAAATGTTGGAACCTAGATTGATACGTGATAAAGAAGTAAACAAAAAAGCGCAACAACAAAATCTTTGCAGAACCAATGCAGTCAACTTTTTGAAATTTTGCGACTAGCAAAAGAGTAGAAAAACATTGCTTTGACAAAGTATAGCGCTTCTATAATTCCTCTTTGGTTTTATTGATCTTGCGCCTATTAGCTTGTCAAAGTTAGTGGACTGCTAGAACCACTGAGACTACTGATGAGTCGGAGTAGCGTCCGACGAAACCATGGTCTAGTCAGCTTGGTTTAAGTTCTGCAAAGAACTTTGTTGTTGTAGCAACCTGTTGCTTCATGAATTATTTGGCATTAAGCTCACAATATAATTCTTAAAAAATATGTTTTTTAAGAATTATAAAAGAAATAAACTTATTAAAATATGCCACAATTTTATAACTCAATTAATATTTATTTCAATTAATTCAGTGTAACACGAAAGTAATTGCCAACTTGAAATAAGTTGATTTTTCAGAACCAAAAAAAAAAACTTGTACACTTTTCTAGAAACTTTATAAATGCGTTAATCTGTGAATTCCCGATATTTTCTTGAATTGCTTTTTATAATTTTGGTGGTTCGTGTTTATGTATATCGTTCGTGATTTTTTGTGAATATATATTTTGTGAATATATAGCAAGATATATATAGCTGCGGCCACACGTGCAAGTAATCACTTGCAAATAGAGAATACATATTAACTTCGAAAAAATTCGAAAATTGCTGCAAGTTGTTTCAACGACGACATGTGCATGTGCAAGTTCATTTACAAAATGTCATCGAATGCAAAGGTTCTCGCTACAATTGTAGTATTGCGAGAGCTGGCAAAGCTACAAAATGAAGAAAATGAAGAAAACAAGTGACCAGTGTGCATGATACAATTACCAGGTAGTATTATTCGCTGAAAATCAGCTGTGGAAAAACTGTCATTATGGGCATATAGTGTCAAAATATAGCGAGTAGGTGCAAACAATGTTGCTTATTGTATTATTGCAAATGAAAATAGCGCAATTTTTGTAACAATTTTTCATATATTTGAAATGAAAACTTTTTTTAGCAGGCTGATCACTTTTGGTAAAGCGTAAAACAATAGAATCGCGATATCATGTTGCTTACATCAAGAACGAATTTGTTTCAAGCGTGATACATACATACAAACATACATATAAAAACTTTTGCGCTATGGCAGACACTAGGTCTGTTTCCGTACGCACACTGTGTAACTTGTGGGACGCTATTTTCTGTTTCCGTACTTTCTGTGCTTAAAATGGGAGAAGAAGAACAAGCATAAAATCGCTCTCTCGAGCACACAAAGTGCACAGAGAGTGCTAGAACTCGAGACTTCGAGTAAAGTAAGAACAAGCATCAAGAAGAATAATACCATGGTGTTATTAACAAGGTGATCGTGACGTTTACTGATTTCCCTTCGGTTGTCAAAAAATGTTGAGAAAGTAAGAAAAAAGAGACAATCTGCGGAAATGTGTCAAATCGCTTGCACTCAATAAAAAATTGTAATAGATTGTTTTGCAACTTTTGCTTGAAATTTACGAACAGCTGTTTTTGACAAACGAGGGTAAAATTTTTTTGAGATAAGCTAAAAATTCACGATCACCTTGTTAATTACACCATGAATAATACTATGTTCAGACTGAGTTTTAAATGCGCATTTAGAAGTTCGAAAATTCTTACAAATGTCAAGTGTTCAAACTATGAAGAAGCCCTTAATTCGCATTCAAATTGACAGATTTCTTAATATTATTTCTGTTGTGAAAATACTGACATTTTAACAAAAATATGATTGCAGGAACGAACCAGAAAGTTTTCGGAAAATTGTAAACATTAATTATTTTTGTTTGAATATATTTATAAACAACTTTATTAATAATTAAACAAATGTATCATTGACAAATTAAATAAAACTCACAATTAACCCAAACGATTTTTTTTAAATGATTATCAATTAGCTTGAGTATGCGAGCCTGCGCAGGTGTCAATGCTCTTCCTTCTTCGCACACGGTGTAGTCACTATAGAACGCTAGAATTTCCTTTGCACTTTGGTAGGCATACACAGTGAGCGCAAATGTGGTTCCAGTGAGTGTGCAAAATCTTCGGGTGGACCTCCTTTTAATACCACTGTTTCTGTGGCTACAAAAACACTGTGAGCATATTCTACCGCTCAGTAATATTTTGTCCAGTCACCTCTTGCTTTGGCGTTTCAGTGGCAGACCATCCTGTCGCAAAGTCTGTTGGAAAGCTTGTGGAAACCTGTTTCAACTTCTTCAGCTTTGTTACGTCCCAAAACTATTTCCATGGTATGATTTTTACCAGAGAGAAATCTTGAGTTTGCTTTCCATTCTTGTCGTAGATCATTCAGCAGATTATTGTGCATATTTTGCACCTGAAATACAAGGATGAGAGGATGTTTTCCCACGCAGCGGCGCACGTCTTCTATAATTTGTTGTTTTCAGGCCAGTCCTTTGCAATCGGTTTTCACCAACGGAATCTTCTTATTTATTTTTGAACAGGACTTTTTTTGTGTATTTTATTAATAAAATTAAGAAAACGAAAAACAAAAAATTGTTCAAGTGAATAGCGAACAGCTGATTGAATTTTATAACGAGTACTGTCAAAACAAACGAGTAAAAGGTGTTCGAACTTCGAAACAGGGTCGCAAACTGCTAAATGCTCATTTGAAGTAGCATTTATGTGAATTTATTTGACAGAATTTTATATGGCCTAATTCGCATTTAGAGAAGCATTAAGGAAATAAATGCGAATTAAGCTCTAAATGCGCATTTAGCTCCCAGTCTGAACATAGCATAAGCATCAATAAGAAGAAGTAAATGTCAAATTACATTTCATAATTGTTTATGTTTTGCGATAAATAAACTCACAAATTGTGTGCCTAAAAAGAAATTTACGTACAATAAATAAATAGTAATAAATAAAAATTAAGTAATTGTTCAGTTTTGCATTAAAAATGGCTTTTAATAATTTGAGTGAAAGTGTTTTAAATTTTGTGCTGCCGTCTGCAGTCAAAATCAGCTGTTTTGTACTCGAAACTTACTAGAAGCTGTTTCCGTACTTTTGCAACTATTCTCACATTTCGTTTTTACTCTCTAGCACACGTTTTACACAAATCTTACACAGTGTAAAGTACGGAAACAGACCTACTGTCAACACAGTTGTACATACTTTTACATTATACAACTGTGTACAACTATATACTAACTTTTCTAACAATTTATTGGTGTTGTTGGGTTTTGTTGTTATTGTTGATGCAGTCTTCAAATAATTTTTAAGGTTTACATGAGGGAGTCTAAATAAAATAAAGATGAATACTTCAATTTAATCATTTCATTATATTTGTATTAAATATAAAAAAAAAGCAAAACCTAAACAGAGCTTTAATTTCGTCATTAATTCCTTCTAAATATTTAAAATGATTGGTTTAAGTATAAAAAACAACAATATCCCTTTACTTCTTTCTGTGATTGCAATACTGCTATTTGACACTATATGCCCAAAGCAACGAGTAAAAGTAGCGATTAATAATTGGTAATTGTATCATGCCAGTGTGCTTGTTGTATTAAATTGTGAAAAATCTGGGTAAAATCTCCAAAAGATTAGCAAAAACCATGGTATAATAATACAAGGTAGCATTGACAGTTGTTTGGGAAAACATCTTCTGTCAAAAAATATACTCAAAAAAGAGCGCTAACAATCCGCCATTGAAAACACAAACAATGTTGAAAACGTTGAAGTGAAAAAAAAAACAACAACCACAGCAGCTGCAGATGCATATACACAAAAAGCTGTTTTTGACAGGAGATGTTTTCTTGTAGAAGAGAAAATAAGCAGTTGTCAATGCTACCTTGTATTATTATACCATGCCATGGGCTGCAAGTGCGAAAATGCGAGTGTGTTAGTAAAAATATTTGAATGTATAGAGTTTTTCGAACTTGCACTTGCAGGTGTGGACCCAGTGTAATTCATAACAAAATTTAAAAAAAAAAATGTAAATTAAGAAAGACCATATGGAAGTGGATTACCAAAAAAATATGATCATCACTGGCAAAGAGAAGTATTACTCGATCCATCAAGCTGAATCCCACAACATCCGCAGTAACTATCGCAAAAAAAGTTTGTTGCGTGACGTGTATGCTCTCAAAAAAAAACATTGCCAAACTATCGCAATACGCGAAGGAAGGATTCATCAGTCTGATCACTTCTGGGACAAGGTTATTTTCACAGATGAATCCGAAATTTAATTTATTTGGATTTGACTGATGGCGATTCGTTTGGCGAAAATGGGGTGAATCATTTAATAAGAATTTAAACAAAACAATAAAGCGTGGCGGTGATAGTGTCATGGTGTCGGAAGCAATGGGTACAAATGGCGCCGGAAATCTAGATTATGTAGAAGTGACGGTTAATAAAATGGACTATTTAAAAATTTGAAAAGATAATTTAAGGCAGTCAGCCACCAAATTAAATATTTATGACCATTATTGCCTTGTACAGGATAACCACCATAAGCATTATTCGCTCATAGTGAGGGAATGGCTTCTATACAACGTAAAAAAAAGTACTTCCACATCCTCCCCGAGTCCGGACTTTAACCAAAAAGAGCACATGTGGGCATACATGGAAAAAAAAATTGCGTAAGCGCCATGTGAGGAGCAAAACTGACCTAAAAAATGTCTTTCAGGATATATGAGAGAATATACCCCAACAAGTTACCAAGAATGTAGTTCATTCCGTTAACAGAAGACTTAAAGCCGTGCTAGATGCCAAAGGCGGGCACACAAGTATTTGGCATTTTATTTTTTTTTTTTTTGGTTTTAACTTAAAAGCGTCAATAGCTACGTAGATATTCAACTTTGAAGATGGACTGTACAACTTTTTCTTTGGTTCACTGTAAATAAGATTCATTCGGTGTGTTATTTCCGTGCAAATAATCTGTTACTTTTTTCTACAAGGTGTTACTTACAAGGTGTTACTTTTTGGCTTAGACATGCATTCGTTCTTCTATTTATTCGACCACTCGCAATTAATGCGCTTTTCTTGATTTTATATGCAGTCCACAATTTTCCGCTTGCATTATTGTCTCTCACTCTCGGACTGAAGTACGTGGACATATTCTCAGATGGAAAGATCTTTTTAATATTTTCTGAAAGTTTCACAAAATCTTCACGATTAAATCTGAAAAAATCTGATTTAACTTCCTAAGATGAAAAATAAATCATTATTTACCTTCTTTCAGGTGCATCATGGAGACATTCTTCTATTACAGATTTGGCTATTTGTATTCTATCCCTGTTTTTAATGGACATTCCCATTAAATAACTTAGATAAATAATATTAACTGGCGGAAGTGATTTAATTAAAGTGACATCTGGAACAGAGTATGCGCGCTCATTCAAAACGTAGTCGGAACTATCCATAACGTAAAGTGGATTGAGAATTCGATCAAGGCCATCAGAATTAGATTGGTGGTAGACTAACGAACTGAAAAAGTGAACAAAATTTATTAAAATATTTGAATTAAATGTATTATATTATTTTGTATTATTATTTTTTTATTTTTGAAGGCCTTGGCTGAACGTGAAGAACCGGGATTCGACTTCAAATGTACGAAATATGTTTTTAATTCTGGAATTTTACTTCATTACCCTCACCGGTCCTCAGTCCTTTACCTTAAGAGCTCTTTTGTGTCAATTTGACAACATGAACTTCCCATAACCACAAAATGAGAATTGATTTTGATGATCAAATATTCATTTGTATCATTTATATTATTTAGTCATAATTCACACAGTTAAAAAAAACACGCTGACAAACTTATACTTATTCATATGTGACCTGGAATGACAAAAGGGACTTAGTATGTTAAAAATTTGATTTTCAGGTTTTAGACGATTCTGACGTAGAGAATATGCCAAATCGACTGGTGGGGGTCCAAAACTCCGTAACTTGCTTAAATTTAACTCAATACTAGCTTTAAAAATCAAAACAGAGTTTAGACAAAAGTTCTGCAAACGAAATTTGGGAATAACATTCGATGATTCTTTTAGAATATATGAGGAGGTCTATAACAAAACGCAATAATTACACTTTTTAAATTTTTCGCTTTTTTGGCTGAATTAAAATCTATGTAACCAACTTAGTGAGGTTTAATATTTATGCCGTTATTCAATACCAAAAATGATAGTTCATATCAAAACGCAACAATTACATATCAAATCGAATGCATATTGAATTACATTTCTTTGATTATCCAAAAAAGTGTTTCTGTGTAATTATTGCGTTTTGTTATGGACCTCTTCATATAGGTCACTTTCTTCATTCCAGGACACACATATTATGTCGTACTCACCTCTCTTGTGTTGGCACTGGCATTATAACTCAAAACAAATTATCTTTTAATTCGCTCTGCATACTGCAGAAACTTTTCCAGTGTCTGTTTCAGTTTCATTACTTCTTGTAAGATAAACGCTTTCAGGTGAAGAGATATTACAAGTTTTGTTATTCGAAGTAGCCTACTTGTGTAATATGAAAGACCCAAAATTTTTCCGTTCTGTTTCAAGACTGCGGAAGCTGTTATGGCATGAAAGAGGCTGATTTGAACAACAACATCCATGTTCACCGCTCTGTGGCTTTCGGTTGTCGTAGGTAATTGAAATTATGTCTATTTTAGGGTGGTGCATAAGGCACGATTGCTTGACTGGAGTTGTGAGGCGAGAGAAACAGTTAAGCACACCTCCTCTTTAGACCTACTTCAGCATTAAGTGTCGGGAGTTAAGAGCAGGAGTTAAAAAGTTACCCATTCTCCTTGCATTAGATCTTTGACAAGTGAATATGCTGAAGGGGCGTCTGGGCCAGGAGGCTTTTAATCAGCTCTCTCCCGATCCCGACCTCCGCCTTTTGTGACGGAAGAGTTTTGTTGTGAGTACGGGTTTTTCTTGTACTTAAAATGTACCCTGCCCATATCGTAGTAAGGGGAAAAATCAAGCGTTTCAAGAAGTTTCACTGAATTTTCATCCATTGATATCTTTAGAGCTAGTCCGTGAGAATAGGTTACCTTCCAAAGGACTTTCCAGTCCTTGGTTGGTAGTGATCGGTTTTGAACGCGCAGTACTCGAAGTATTTCGTTTGCACTAATGGTTTCACCATGGAAATATGCCGTTGCAATGTATGGTTTTACGAGGCTTTCTATTGCCACCACACGAAGGTTGGCTTTATTGTATGGAGAAATGGTATCAATTGTGGCAGCCAACCAGTCACGAGTGATATAATCTGCACACTTAATTTGCAGCCATCCTAATTTGGACAAACATCCCAGAAATCTAATTTGTGGATCACCCATTGACAGCTTTTTTAACTTTTTGATAATAGCGTTTTTAACTGCTTCTTGCTCATGCGGCACCAGTTGGCTATCGGGAAAGTTATGTGTTACTATGCCTACCAGAATCTCAACGACAAAATCTGGTCTAGACTTTTTGACAAGGGCGACTGAAGAGTCGACACTAGACTCGTTGCTGCGTTTTCCAGAACGGGCTGGGGCGCTAGTTTCTGATTCCGTCAAAACTTTTTCAAGTGCTATGCTGTAAGGAACTCCATCTGCAATAATCTGTCGGAGTTTCTTCTTCTGCGCAGTTCGTAGTCGCTTTCTTGGCATATTCTGCTTATTAATTTTCGACTCGACAATGGGTTCACTCTTCCAATTTACTCTATATAAAAATTAATGATGTACTTAAGGTCAGCGTCCCATTAGGTTGCAGGGCACTTTTCTTTATTTTAAAGTGTATTCTACAAGAAATTCAAACTTTCGTTATTTTTCTTACATACCTTGAAGGCTCAGAGTAGCTTGAGAAAACCGAATGATTGCTGATATTACATGACATCAAAGCCATTTCTGTGGAATTAGCTGCCTCTGGCTCGCATTGGAGTTGGTCATCCATTGTTATATCTGGTTCAAAGTTGATACGCGTTTCCATTTTACTAATGCCCTCTTCTGGCTCACATTTCACATGAATTTCTGGTATATTAAAATCGCTTTCCGTCTTACATTTGATGTGCACTTCCGTGGGCTCATCATCAAAAACAGGTACCTTATTGCTCAGCATTATCTGCTGTTCTGTTATATATTCACAGAATTTTTGAAACTCATTCAAGTTTTTGCAGCATTCATGGCAGATAGCTGTGGAGATCTCATCAGTCCAACTTATCTAAATTCATATGCATTATTTATGTTTAAATAGAACCTCATGGGACTCACATCCAAGTATAAATATTTTGCTATAATTTCAACGAGCTGTGGTTCAACATTGCTGCCTAGTTCATCAAAAAGTGCGACACTGTTTACTGAATTTAAGTCAGTTAAGCAAAGTCGACAATTCATTTTTGTGAAAATATTGAGCTTAACTTTTCCCACAACAAAAACTTAATAGAGAAGATAGAACTGTTAGTGATGACAGAAACTATCGCTCCTGGACGCAAAGTGAGAATACTATACCCAAAAAAATACTGTACGATGACATAACTACAAGGTAGGCTCATGATACAATAATTATAAGGTAGGAGTGACAACTGGCTATTTTTTCACGAGCTGCGTCCATCAGATGTCATTTGCCTGTATGTTATATTTTCTTTTTTCGTTCTCTAATTTATACTAATGGTATTCATGCAAAGCGGCAAGATTATATTTTGGGCAATTAGTTATTTTTATCAGGTAGATTGTGTGAACGTCCCCTAAAACCGATTGTGCATTTTCAGAGATATGTCAGCTGTTAACTTGTGAATAGTAAACTTTCAGCATGCCTAAACAAAATATTTATATCTAGAAACAATTTTTTCTTTTGGTTTATAATTGAAGCTTCACTTTTATTTGGCGGAAAAAACTAAACTTTGAAAAATATAAACAGCTGATTGCTGTTATAAGTTTGCCACCTCGTTTGCTCACCTAAATCGAAGAGCAAATATATCTGGTTTGTGCAAAATCTTCTCTGTACAAATTTTGACAGTTCATTTATAAGGGGGATAAAGTTATCTTGTTTATACCATTTATAAGGGCTTTGCCCATTTACATGAATACCATTACTATTTTTGATAGTTGGTGCAAGACGAATGAACTATTACTCCTACCTTGTATGATTGTATCATGGGAAGGCTCCTATTGGAGAGCGGGGTGAACTAGTTATCAAAATCAGCTGGTAATTAAGAGTTTTTCTAACAGATCAATTCTATCGCGGTAACGTTAATCTTGTTATCGTAGAAATTCACCTTTTAGTAACTTAACTAAGCGTTACTGGAGAATATTGTTACCATCTCTGTAGGTAGTAAGGCCGTGTGCTATTCGGAAACTTTTCACTCGTGGTAGGAGAGAATTTACTGAGTTGAATACAATTTCTGTCTGTTGAAATAAAATTGTAATTTTTGCTGTGCCAAAAGGACGATGAAATTTTGACAACTAGAAATGTTGACGTTTTAGATTTTGGTAGTGCATTAGCACAAGAATTTAATTTAATTTGCGAAATTGTTGATATATGTATCTATATTGAAAATTAGGGATTCTGGTTGCTATGCTGTCGGAAACACAAAATTTTAACTGCTTTACGACTCACAAACTCACAAGTGTTTTTTTTTTTCATTTTTGCTTGTGTCAAAAATTCTCTTTCCGATTGTCAAAAATTATACTAGCCCCTGGGGCTACATGAATTTTTGACAATAATATTCACCTCACCAGTGCCAAATATTCCCTTTCAGACTGTCAAAATTTCATCATCCGAGTGAAAAGTTTCCGAATAGCACACGGCCTAACAAGCAAAAAAGATGACATTTTTATAGCTTAGATTTTAATCCAATAATCACGAGAGGTACTCGTGTTTTGAGTTATTAATTTACTTTTAAAATCCTTAAATCGAAATTGGAGCAAATAAAAAGAATAAAACCATATTCAAATTCATTGTTGCTGCTTGTTCAGCACTTTTCAATATATAACTATTTATAACAATTCACTATTAATTTAGTTTATGTAAAATTTATTTATAGTTTAATTTATATAAAATATATATAAACTAAATAAAGAAAACACCACAGCTGCTCCGGCGTAGTGCGTGCATATTTCCTGCTAAGAAAAACAAATATTAGGTCTGTTCCCGTACTCTAAAGTTTTAGTCCAATTTACCATTTTTACAGGTTTTAGTCCGAGAAGCGTTCCCGTACTCGAAAAAATGGTAAAAGAGAGTGCAATAGAGAGAGTAAAAAATTTCCCCTCCCTGTCAAAAGCTGCAAGTTTTAGTCCGAGAAATTTCTTCTGGCAAAAATGATAAAAGTGTCAAACTGCTTGTTTACATGTTAACAAAGAAATTGCAAAACAATAAAAGTTCTTTAAAATAAATAAAAAACTGTTGGAATGGAAACCAAAAACATGGTAAATTGTATAAAAACTAAATATAAATGTTTATTTGAGAATTAATTTTTATATTGTTCAAAATCTTTAGCATGTCGTCTGCACTGCCAATGCTTCACATCAAACAAACGATTTTATTTGACAGTTTACACAATTTTAGTCCAAAAAGCGTTCCCGTACTTTTTTGTGTTTTTCAATATTTTTGAGAGATTTTTCCTTACTCTCACGTTTTTGACAGTTTTACCATTTTAAGCCCAAAAAGTACGGGAACAGACCTAATATATTAAGAGTTAACAAAATGCAATTAACTCCATGATGTAATTAACGAGGTGGTAGTGAATTGTTAACCTCTCTCATAAAAATAAACTCTCGATCTGTCAAAAGCAACTGATTGGATATTTCAAGAAAAACCATATCAAAACAAAGTTTGTGATATTTGTGCTTATTGTGAAAGTTTAATTTGATTATAAACGTGCAAAAACATGGATAAGAATAAAAAATACCTCTCAATAAAGTTGGTGTCGAGCTGAATGCCAATATTTCAATAGTCAAATTCTCGAAGCTATCGGTATTTGCGGAACTCATGGATATACCACTTCAGCGTGGTATTTCAGACGGACTGCATAAAGCTGGCACATCTTGTGTAAAATACATCGGTGTTCCAAACTCCTGCGTGGACAAAGCTATTAACTAATAAAAAAACCAACAAATATCAAACTTAACCTCAAATTGATTCAACTACTTCTACGGCAGCTCAAGATAAAGAGCTGGATTCTTGAAGCATTATATACCACCTCGTACGGATTGTAATACAGCTTTCGTAGACTTTCTCGAAGATTTTAATTGGCTCAGCTTATTGCTGCTATTGTTATTCTGAAACTATATGGCCAGCTCATCCAAACTTGCAGTTAATTACCGTTTGTTTCCATATTCGGCTTTAGTTTTCGCTGTTTTTTTTTTTTGTTCAATTATTTTGATGAAAATCTGACGAAACTACTTATAATTGCAATTTATTACTTATTAGCTAGAACTGCCACAAGCAAGCAAACAAAACAAATAATGATTTGACACTTACAACAGGTCCTCTCTTTATGGCACAATTTTTTGACAGATTCAGCAAAATCGAGTGTGTGGTGAAAAATTCACTACCACCTTGTTAATTACATCATGATTAATTCTCATGATACAATTATACAGGTAGGTTTGACAACAGGCTATTTTCTCACGAGATCGTTCATGGATTGTCATACTCGGCTGTTTTTTTTTTGTTTTGTTTTTTTTGTTTGCTTTGTTTTGTATGATTTTTGACAATTCATGTTCGATTGAAAACTGTCACACCTACCTGATTAATTATACCATGATTAATTCTATGTACTTGCTTCTCATTTTCCATTGTTCATATTTCACCACACGAAAGAGAGAGCTTCATTTCAATAACGACGCTTCACAGAGTAACCGAGTGCACAGAATACCAATTTCTAAGACCGGTAACGAGTTTTGGTAACAATATTGTTGTTACCGGTAACGCACATAATCGATCTGTAATTTTTGTTGCTTTTGTCGTTTGTAGCTTTTTGTATTTCACATTTGAGCAGCGATATTTCAAAATGAGCTTACCTTGTAATTGTATCATTTTCTGTAGCAAAATTTACAACAAAGTGTGTACTCATTTCGTAACTGCTTTACGATAGAATTCTATGTAGTAAGTATTAGTTTAAATATGAACAATAACAATTTTGTGAACACCAAAACAATTCAAATAAAAAATTTTTTATTTTATTTCCAATAGATGCAAAACGGCCATGAAGGCTGGAACGAGTATGAAGATTAAAAAGTCACCGGGAAGCGAAAGAAAAGAATAAACTAAAGGGCTGCACAAATGCATTTGCTTCTTTGATTACACCAAGTGCTTAAATTAAGCACATCACTGGTAGAATAATTCAGCAAAGAGAAAGCGTGAGCGCGTTACTTGTTGCTTAAAGAACAAGTAATATTTTAACTCTCTCTCTCTCTCTCTCTCTCGGATCAAATGCATACGCAACTTGCTCTCGTCGATTATAAAAGTTTGTAAGGAAACATAAATTCGATGAATTTATGCCTTACAGTTCCCTATAAAACACCGCTGCACAAAGGGCCCCAAAAACCACGAACCCGCCCTGCGACCATAAACCGCACCTGGACAAGAACCCGCGAACCGCCCCTGTCCATAAAACACGCAGCTGGGCGACCCGCAAACAAACAATAACAAAGCATACAGCAAGCCAGTGGCCTGATCAAAACAGCACAACAACAACAAACGAAGAAATGTTTGTGACCCGCAAACAAACAATAACAACACATACAGCAAGCCAGTGGCCTGATCAATTGGCACAACAACAAAACAATATAACGAAGTCACAAGCAAAAACACACAAATAACATGCATTCTATGCACCCACACGTGACAATAACAAAACACATAGGGGTCATCAAACAGCGACTATGACAACAATAACATGCAAGGCAAAAGGCTGCCGCTATCTCTAGGCGAGCAAAATTCAAGGTCGAGATCAAAAGGAAATTGGCGACACAAACAAGGTCCCGTTACTCTTTTTGGGGATAAAAGGAGACAGCGAACCAACAGTGGCTCTCTTTTGTAGTCAACACGCGAACAACGCACATCGGTGAGTCAAGTGACATAGTGAACAAGTGACCGAGAGAACAAGTGACAAGTGAACAAGTGACAAGTGAACAAGTGTACAAGGGTACAAATGACTACGCACGAGTGACTAAAGGCAGTCGTAATAGAGTGTTTCTTGTCGACCCGAGTGGTTTTATACCGGACGGCCGGCGATAAACACACTAGTGACGTCACGAATGGTGTCCTTTTTCTGTCGACCCGAGTGGTTTCATACCGGACGGTCTGCTCTAAAAGCATCCAAGTGGTCGCGCTAATACAGTTCAGCACACTGCGACAACACCAACGACCGACTGTTACATCCGGCCCGAGTGGTTTCATACCGGACGGCTCATCCTGGTGAACAGTGTTTCTTGTCGGCCCGAGTGGTTTCATATCGGACGGCCGGTCATAAAACATACCAGTGGCATCACGAAAGTTGTTTTTTCTGTCGACCCGAGTGGTTTCATACCGGACGGTCTGCTCTAAAAGCATCCAAGTTGATCGCCACTAGGTTCAGACCATATTTTCGTACAAGGCTAACGACCAAGCATACATCCTGCCGAGTGGTTCTATACCGGACGGCCCATCGCAAGTACCCAGAGGACAGACAAACGAACAGAATCCACGGATCCCACTTCAAAGGACTTCGAGGGAAATCAGGAGCAACGGCCATTATTTAACAGATGAATAAAGAAAATATGTGAAATGATTTTTTTCTTTTGTGAAAACAAATATTTTTTTTAATAAAGACTTAAGTAGTGAGTTAAATGAACCCTTGCGTTTATAATTTAAAAGGACTACGGAAATAAATTTTTTTGTACGAACCCCGGCTATCCGGCGAGCTAACCCCGGCTAGAAAGTTCGTTACAAGTTATCGGCCGATATCACGGCAAATTTAAAAATAGCGATAAAGTTCTACCCCATGGTATAATAATTATACGGTAGCAAGGACAGTCAGTGGCATACTCACCCTTGGAGAATTTTTTGTATGGGAAAAAATGAAAAATAGTCCAAAAAGACGTTTCAGCCCCCTTTGCATACAAAAGTGTAGTTTCAGCCCCCTCTTGGGCAAATCCTAGATCCGCCACTGATGACAGTTGCTTGGGAAACCATTTCCTGCCAAAAAATATACTCAAAAAGAAAGTGCTCACAATCGACCATTGAAAACACAAACAATGCTCATGGTATAATAATACATGGTAGCATTGACAACTGCTTATTTTCTCTTCAACAGGAAAACATAAACTGTCAAAAACAGCTTTTTGTGGAAATACATCAGCAGCTGCTGTGCTTGTTGTTTTTTTTTCACTTCAACGTTTTCAACATTGCTTGTGTTTTCAATGGCGGATTGTGAGCGCTCTCTTTTTGAGTATATTTTTTGACAGTAGATGATTTCCCAAGCAACTGTCAATGCTACCTTGTATTATTATACCATGACAATGCTGAAAACTCAGCTGCAGATGCATTTTTCACAAACAGCTGTTTTTTTATGAACCTCTCTCTTAATTGACCGTCCACTCTTAACGTGTGAAAACTCTGACATAAGCGCTACAGCTAGTATGAAAAACATAACACAACAACAACAAGCAATAATTTGAGCTAGAGCCGATGACACTTTGAAGTCAAGGCCACAAATTAAGGGAACCAATTAATAATGGTATAGATTATGAATTTGAGGGGATATATAAAGAATTTTACCAAACTGAAAGTGATTGGTCAATTATTGATTTTAAAAATTAAATGAAAAATATTGGAGGAGGAGTCTTGGAAATAGTGGTAACAGCTTAAGGAAATACTGCTATTTTTAATATAAATATTTGACATTTTCAAAAGTAAAATCATAGATTATCTGAACTGAAATGAGCTCATTAGCTCTCAACATATAATGATTTTTATTCTTTTTAAGTACACGATCTTTCTTTCATTCTTTTTTGATCGTGGGGATAAACTCAAACTTAGTAAGAAAGTTCTCAAATTGATATGTATAATCCTTAGGTTGCGGCCGTATCCGAGTGATTTAAAATATACATGGAGCACTCAATGCCAATTCGAGTCCAGGCTCAAACCCCATCTGAAACAGAAAATTTTTCGAATTGATATTCATTTTTCTGATCAGCAGTCACCTCTCTGTAGACAATGAAAATCTTCTTGGGAACATGCAGATTAGCCGTTCGGAGTCGGCATAAAATTATTAGGTCCAGTTCTCGGTCACAATTTGATCGTAAGAGTCTTGGTAAAATCATTTTTTTATTTAAATCCTTCGATAGAGTTCGTTTATCTGAGATTTTGCTTGTTAAATGTTGAGTCAACTATTCAGGGCTCTCAAAATTTTAATATTAAAATATTTTATAACCAATCAAATTTTTGTTTAGTTTTAAGGTATTCTCTATTGTGGCTTTTATTACAGTTACAATTAGAATAACAGTTCTATTGAGAATCAGCAAAATGATGTTTTGCTGCTGTTAAAATGATGACAGTGTGTTATCATCAGTTTTAACTTCGTTACATATTTCGTTTACAATAGTTTCAAGACTTGATACCTTAATATAAGATACATCAATTTTGAATATAGCTAATTGTACAAATTGCCAAACATGTATGCAAAGCTTTGGGTATGCTACATTCAGAGCATTTATATACATGAACCCTAGATTTAAGGCTTCAATTATATCTACACACTTAAATTTGTATCCAGCTATGTTGAACTCCGTGTAGGTTATAGCACCATTATCCTTAACAAATTTGATCTGCAAGTCTACGATTTGGTCCTCTGCATTCAGTTCAGAGATGGTCTAAAAAAGAAAATGTTGCATTGTTTTTATTTTAAAAACCTTTTTACTATATTTTTCTGCATCTTACTTTATATTCTTTAATGAATCTTTGTTGTATATCACTTTTTGAAGCACGTTTTGCACCATTTTCAGAACGCTTTCCAGCGTGAGGAAATATATAGGGGATAAGTATCAAGGTAAGTCCGGCTTTAAAACCTGAGAAGAATTGAAAATATAATCAATAAAATTTTGAATTAACTGGCTGGTTTAATTTAAAACCTAAATATCGATTTTTAAAAAAAAGTTTGGTATGTGGACATAAATCAAATATAACTTACGTTCATCGGATGATGCATCAATTTCTGCTATGAACCGTGCAACCATATTGTTTCGAAGTGATCGAGCTCGATAAAGAAGTTTCTTATATAAATGCAACCAATTCTCAACAGATCCCACTGCTGGATATAACATTTTTACATCCGTACTAACTAGCTCAATGCCTTTATTGCTCTGTAGCGCAGGAAATTTTGCAATGTACTCACGCGTTGGCAAAGTTGTTTTTAGTTTTTTATTACGGAAGTTGTGAGTTTGCGTCCATTTGCTCAATATGTTTGTCCAGTCGGAGGTATTCTGTTCCAAATACTGTATATATTCGACCACTTGGGTTTCTGAAATATCTGCTATTTGCATCATACTAGGCGAAGCTTCTTATTTTGAAAAATTTCGAAACTTTTCGAAAAATTTCGAAAAATATAAAGAACTTAAATATACACTTCCTCTAATCAAAACCAACAAAATTTGTATTTCTAATTCCATTGAAAGCATTTAAACCTAAAAAATTTTGTTTCAGACTCACGTGGTGATGTCCTCCCTTCATTGGAATGCAATCGTGGACGTCTTTTTATAAGGCCGTCTTGTTTTCTTTTGTTGTTGTAAGCGTTAAATAATTTACCACGTGCTGGCCATGATTTCATTGACGGTACAAAGTATGATTCCTCAGTCTCAGTTGGAAAGACTTCAATTATATTATCAGTTAGTTTAAGAAAGTGTTCACGTTTCAGCCTGCATGAAATTCAATCGAGTCATTTTATTGAAATTGTCCATTTACTCTTAGGACTTTCTTGAAATATTATAAAGCTTTTGTATTAATTCGAAATTTGTGTTTATTTTACATGAAATCAAAAAAATTATATAAATTACGTTTTTTCCGGGTTTTCCTCTAAGCATGCGTCAATAACAGCTTTAGCGATAACGATTCTGTCCTTATTTTGTAAAGTTTTACCCAGCTGGTATTTTCTATAAATTTGATGAAGTGGCCACAGTAATTTTATTTGGCTCGCATCTAAAAAATAATTGAAGGAAGTATCTGTTAAGCGGATGAAGAAGTTCATTTCTTCAATTTTAATTACTTTCAACTATAAATGTTGAAGAAAAAATGTTATTGTAGAGTGGCAGAACAGGGAGAGAAAAAAATTTTTAAGGGCACCCTCTACCTTGGCGTCCCAAAATTGAATGCCTCGCTAAAAATTAAATTGCATGCAAATTATAAAAGATATCGACAAAAGTTATTTGTTTTATTGAAAAACACAAATTATTGTTGTGTTTGTTTTTGTATGTCATGTTAAAGTAGACCAAGAAAAAAAAAAGGTATACCGCTGGTATAAAGTATGTTGAGCAAAAATTATTTAAATCGGATAATTTTTCAATAATTTTTTATCACAACTAATTGTGAAAAAGTGGTTTCAAGGAAAAATTCGGAAAAACTACTCAATGAATTTATTAGAAATTGGCATAGTATGTTCCCAATACTATAAGGGTATTCACGATCCGCAGCTCTTTGTTGTGCGCTTGTGCAAAAGAGCAAAGAAGTACAACAAACTGTGAACACACCACCTACACAGATCTAGAAGCTGCATCAGCTGTGTTTTGTTTATTCAAGTTTTATTTGTTCGAGAGGATTAAGTTAAAATTCAAAATTGTTGAATATTTAATTGAAGTTGCTGCCTCTAAACTTTTTAATTGTTTTAATGGTTGGTGATTTTTTTGTGGGCACTTTTATGTTAAAAATAATTAAAGTGCTTTAACAGTTAGTGTTGTGGAATTGAGTTCGCAACCATCATGTTATAATATAACATATATATAACTTTTTTATATTTATAATTATTTTTTGTTGTTTGATTATTTTTATCATCTTAAAAATGTTTATCTTATATATTTTTTTTACAATTTTTCTATTTTATAATTTTGTTTTGTATTATTTTTCTTTGTTAATTTTTTTTATTTTTTATAATTTTAAATTTGTTAAAAATTTTATATTTATATTTTTATAATATTTATGAAATATTTTAATTAATTTATTTTATAATTATTATTTTATTTATTACTAAATAATTTTATTTTAATTTTTTAATTTTTTTAGTTTGTTAGGTAAAAATTTTAGATATTTTTTTTTTGTAATTATATACATATATATATATATATATATTTCACTTTAAAACTCTGATCTTGGTTATTTTTTCTTTTTTATATTTTTCATTTTTATGATTTTGTCTTATTATTTTTCCCAGTTTTAATTTAAAAAATTTTTAATGTGTTTTTTTCTAATTTTTATTTTAAGGTATATGAAATATAAATTTAAGATTTTTATTTTGATGAAATCTTTTATTTGAAAGCAATAAAAAGAAAGGGTGCTTTATAAACTGAAATCGGCGAATTAAAACTAACATTAAAATATTGAAGTTGTTCTAAAGCGTGGAAAGAGTTAGGCGCTGGACATCGTTTATATTTTGTATATCAATCGAAGGAGTATTAAAATATACGGGAAAAAGTGAGTTCAGGCTGAGTGAAAAATATCGTTTTCTTTTTTTTTTAATGAAATCAACTTACTAGGTGAAACGTCTTTTTTATATGTATAGTTAGGTGTTTTCATTCGTTTAATTTCACCACTCGCACTTAACGCGGTTCTCTTGTTGTTGTAGGCATTGTACAATTTACCGCTTGCTTGTTGATCTCGCGTAGACGGAATGTAGTACATAGACACAAATTCGGAGGGAAAGACTTCTTTTATATTTTCCGCCAGTTTTTTAAACTCTTCTCGATGTATTCTGCAAAAACAAAACATTGAAATCGTTTTCAAACTTAAGAAATTAACATTTCTTACAATTTTCCAGGTTTATCTTTTAGACATTCGTCTATTACGGATTTGGCGATTCGTACTCTTTCTTTGCCTTTTAAAGAATTTCCCATTAAGTAACTTTGGTAAATTTTTTGAATTGGCTGGAGAAGTTTAATTGTATCGGCATCCGGAAGAGAGTTAAAATTACTATCTGAGATGCAGCCATAGCTGGTTGAAGTATCATCAATGGAATGCTGCTCTACAATTGGAGCAGAGCCACCAATCGTATCAATTTGATGGAAAAATAATGAACTACAAATATTGTTTTACAAATAAATTAAAAAAATTTCTTTTAAGATTTTGCAGTTTCTGTGGGCGAAGAATAAAATAATATACGGTTAATGAAAAAGTTATCAAGTGCAACCTCATAATAAATAATTTAACCGACCGGATGTAAACTTCTAAAGCAGTGTAGCTCACGAATTTTAATTGAAGGACCAAATCTTTTTTGTTCAAAAGGATTGTTTATTGTCCTGAATGCATTTTGTCTTGTATAAGCGAGTTGGAAAATTTTGTCTATATCGAGTGCAGTTTGGGTTTTTTTTTCCATAAGCGCGAAAATAGAATTGAGATAGGACAATATAAAAATTGTGTGAAGGAACACGCAGGCTAGACGTGCCACTAGCAGGGCATATTTGTTCTTAAGTAAATAAATGCGTTATAATAATAACAAACTTATTTCTATATAACTTTTGAGGCACATCTTCGTTCTAAGGTTTTGCTATTTGTTTACCTTGAAGGTTTTGAAAAACTAGATGAACTCGAATGATTGCTGCCAGCATTCGACAGCAATGACATTTCAGTTAAAACAGTTTCCTCTGGCTCACATTTTAACTCCATTTCCATTCCAAGAATAACTTCTTCCGATTCAGATTTGATTTGCATTTCCATTGGCTCAACGGTTAGAACAGCATCGAAATTTTTTTCAGCATTTTGATGACCAACAAGTACCTTTTGGCTCAGCATTATCTGCTGTTCTCTAACATAAACACAGTATTTATCGAACTCTTTCAAGTGTTTGGAGCATTCATGGCATATGGCAGTGGATATCTCATCCGTACAAGTAATCTAAAGTTGTTTTTTTTTAATTTATGCTTTTTATTAGAAATGGAATCTACTCACATCCAAATGCAAATATTTAAATATAATTTGTACGAGCTGTGCTTCATCATTGCTGCCAAATTCATTAAAAAGCGACACACTTTTTTTCAAATTTAAGTCAATTAAGCAGAGACGACAAATCATATTACCAAATATACAAGATACACTTTTGAGAGAATTTGTTTACTTTTTGCTTTACAACAAAAATTCATTAGTGATAATAGAACAGCTTTAGTGAAGAAAAAAATAAAACAAAAATATCAATTATCGAAAGCAGCGAATACTCATCACAGTTATGGGCTCTCTTCAGTAGTTGTCTTGACATTGTTGCCAGGCATGTTTGATATAAATTTTTATAAAATTTTATATATATTTTATATTAATAATTTTAATACAAATTTTTTTTTTAATACAAATCAATGGTTGTGTGGTTCCGGATTAAGAAGACAATGCAGGCGATTCTTTCTTATATTTTCTGTGAAAATGCTTACAATAAAAATGTGGTGTCTCTTATAAGCATTATGGTAGAATAAAATGGTTACCGAGTTGTTGTTTGACGTAATAGTTAAGGTGGCTGATCATCTTCAGCATGTTTTGCAAGTTTTTTTATACGAGATTTATGTGCTCTATCTTTCTTCACACTCAATTTTGTTTTTTTTTTTTTTTGGATTCGCCCGGAGGTAAGAAATCTTCATAGATACGTATGACCTGCGCCATACGCATGCACGATTTACATTCTAAGAAGTTCCCGGATCAGCCGGACTGAATAGAATGCACCTACGTGCTAAAACTTACCACCTATTGGCAAATAAAAGCCTCCACTAAGCACAATTGCTTGGCCTTTCAGCGGAAATCAAAATTAAATAAAGAAACATTTGAAATTTGAGAATTTTTGTGCTTATGTAAACACCATAAACATCATCGAATAAAAGCACATTCTTCATAATACGAAGCAATACAAGACAACATCCAAAGTAATTTATTAGACCATATATAACCGCATTTATAATTGTTGTTATTTGGCTTGGGGCCACTGTCCAACCCAAGATCCTACGTGGAAAAGAGATGCAACTCTCAAACACCAAACCAATACCAAACATAGCACAGATATAGAAGCATATATTGTGCAGGCACAATATATTTATATATTCGGGTCGCTAAAATAAGGGACCGAGCTAAAGTTATTATTTGGATATGCATTTGGGCCAACGCAGGTAAAAACTTGTATGGAAAAGAGATAAACTCTGACACACCAAGCCGAGAGACACGGTATACATGGTCCCATTTCAAACTTGGGAAGCTATAGAACTAAAGATCTAAAATAATTTCATGAAAAAATAAAGCAACGAAACTGAATAAAACGAAAACTTATTTGTTAAATCGTAAAATCTACACAATTATCGCGAGTTATATTTGTTATCGCAAGGAATGCGTTAAGTATTGATATGTAATATCATTTTGCGTTTTAAGACACCCACAGAGTCAGAAAAATTTATCAAGTTCAAGTTGCCATTGAAATCACTACACATACATCGCAAAGGGTCGTGAAGGGCATAATTAGAAATGCACTGACTCAACTTAAAAAGCTGGAAATGTCTGGCTCCGCTTCTAGGGATGTTGAAGTTTAATGAAGAAAGGAGGTATTGTGAGTCTATATCACCACTGAGTAATTTGTATAAAAAGGAGGCATTGAGCATAATTCTTCTGCTTCTTAAGGAAGGCAGGGAAATAATTTTAAGGCGGGTTTCATAAGGGGGAAGAATAATATTGGGGTTCCAACGATAATGTAAAGCAAAAAGTAAGAATTATTTTTGAACCGATTCTAATGCATCGATGTGGACATTGTATTGAGGGTTCCATATTACGGATGCATATTCAAGAATTGGTCTAACAAGAGAGGTATAAAGTATTTTAGTAGTGAAAGGATCGTTGAATTCTTTAGCCCATCTTTTAATGAAACCAAGAACACCTCTAGCCTTATTTACCACCCAATTAACTTGAAGATTGAAACGAAGTTTAGGATCCATAATTACACCTAAATCAAGAAAACTGTGTACAATTTCTATATTATTATTATTTATACATAGTGTAATTTATACTATTATTAGCAATTCGACGTGAGAATGTCATTTGCTTACATTTTTTTAAGTTTAATTTTAAAAGTTTTAAATTACACGACGTTAGAGTGTTTTATTACAGAAGGAAGGTCATTTATAAACAGTAAAAATAAAACCGGACCAAGATGACTTCCCTGCGGGACAGCAGATGTGACCAAAAAATATTTTTTGACATAGAATTCTTATATAAAACTTTTTGAGAATGATTCGACAAGTACGAGTTAATTCAGTGTAATAGTTTGACGGGAAACGCAATTAGATGAAACTTTTTCAGAAGAAAATAATGACTGACACAATCGAAAGTTTGCTAAATTCTGTATAAATAACGTCAGTCTGTCGTCCTAAAGTAAAACCTTTGATGACACGCGAAGTAAACTCCAAGAGGTTAGTTGACGTAGATTTTCCCTTAAAGAAACCATGTTGAGAGGTGGAAATAGAGAAAATACGACGTGGGTTATTTGATCAGTTATAATTTTCTCAAATAACTTGGGGATTGCGCTTAGTTTTGCGATACCTCGGTAATTAGAAACATCAATTTTTGAGCCGGATTTATGAAGAGGTATTGTATAAGATTTTCTCCATATCGTCACCTAAAATGCAAAAAAACGTATGATCAAAAAATTCGAAATTTTGTTTTTTATTGACTTCGATTCACTACATTATATTACATGTGCGTTATGAATTTTAAACTTCTGCCACCAAAAATAACCAAGTTATTTGATTTGAAAATTTCGTTTCAATATCTCAAGTTGTTTGAATTTTATATCGTTTTTTGCTTCTCCTGTAAACTTATCAAAAGTGATGTTACGTTATTTTGCATTTTAGGTGACGATATATAGGGAAAATGACCACTGTGCAAGGATGTGCTAAAAATATTTGATAGGGGATAACACAAACTAATAGAACAATGTTTTGAAATGCAGCTCGGGATTTCGTCAGGACCAGTCGTAAAAGATTTAACTTGTCGAAGGTAATGCATAACTATATTAGAATCTATTACGGGGGTTTCAAAAGAGTTAACTGGTGGTAGGTAAGAATATTCAAGACTCATGCTCAATGGTATATCGGAGTAGGTTGTTTGAAAGAAGTTTGCAAACATGTTGGAAACTTCAATGTCGCAAGATGCTTCTTCATGATTGAATTTCATAAGAGGTGGGAAACTGGAGGTTTTTCGTTTGAGTTGACAAAAGTGTAGAAAAGTTTCGGATTATCTTTGAATTGAGTTTTTATTTTGGCTATATAGGCAGAGTAGCATTGTTTATTTAATAGTTGATATCTGTACCGACAAGAGGACTAGCAAGCGAAGTCTAAATTAGAGACTGACTTTTTATATTTCTTAAATAAGCAATTTTTGGAATTTTTTAAAGACTTAAGCTCATTAGTTAACCAAGGAGGGTTTAAAGGTTTGAAATTACTATTTTTTTGTAGCATAGATAATGAAAAACATTTTTGCAAGGTATCATTAAGAAACTGTACTGAAGATTCGACATCATAAAAAGAGTACGAAGATCTATTATTTAAAATTGGGGACCAATCAATCCGCGCGAGAAGAGTATTAAGTTTAACATAGTCTGTTTTTTTAAAGTTAAAAATTTTATTATTATCGCGTATCTTACTAAGATCGGCCTTCGAAAACAAATGACAACATAAATGCAAAAAGCTGCTTTACATTTAGTAGTATCTCATGGTAGTAAATAGAATTTCCAGTGTTTCAGAGTTGAATAGAGTTGAAAAGAATGATAATACTGAATACATTCATCATATTTTTTTAAGCCAACAAGAATGGGATTGATATTTCCATAAGTCCCATTCCTTACAGAGCATTAGGTGCACATTCTTTTATCTTTAAAGAATTATGAATTGTGGTTCTATTATTCATTAACTCATTAGAAGCCAAAGATTGCAATCTGAAATGATCCAATCCTTTTACAGCTCTGCTCCAGGTAGATCATTGCTTCGATTAAGCTGCTGTCTCCTTATTTATGCACAGTATTTTTCGAATTCATTCAAGTGTTAATAGCATTTATAGCAGGTGATTGTCAAGATCTAATTATCTCCAGTGATCTAAATGCATAATAGCTGTGTTTTTTACCAAGTGAGCTGCAAAAAACGCCAGCTTATCATATGAATACTCGCTTAAATAACACAGGAAACTTTTAGAGCTGCCGCACATTACAGACTTTTAGTCGGCCGATATTTTGATGCTTGATTGGCCGCAACTGACAAGCCAACTATTTAGTTGGTTGTAGGTGCGCACACTGTGCCCGGATAGTTTGCCAATTGCGGGGTTGCATTTGAGAAACATTCTCATGGGGTGTTTTAAAATTATTTGGCTGCTTTCAGTTTTATAAAATTTTTTAAATTATTTAAATATAATAAATAATAAATAATAAATTTATATTTATTTAAATTTCTAAATTAGTAAACAGAATAAAGAAGCTTTTTTAAATAAACTCATTGCTGAAAAAATATAATTGGTTTTTCAAGCTTTAAGTTTCGAAAATTTTTTCGGTATCGGGTATTTTTGAGAACCGAACTTTAAATATTTTAGATATGAAAAATTATACAACAATAGCTGTCAATGCAATTGAAAGCTTCAAACAATCGGTGACAAAAATCAGAAAATCTGCAATGAAATCGTCGTCGCTGTACGCATCAACAATTTGCAGGAAATCATTGCATTTTGGATGTACTTCTGGCTCCAGACCAGTTCCATCCGAGTCCGAGCTTGAGTCTGAACAAATTGTAAATGTTGCTTTTATCAGAGCTTCAGCTTCTTGCAGCTCTTTTTGTTGACATAACCCAATGCCGCTGTCCATTAAACTGAAATGGATCCATTAAATAAAAATGTATGTTTTTCTTCTATTCGTATTTTGACAACTGCTTATTTTTTCTTCTACAAGAAACCATCTCCTGTCCAAAAAAAGCTGTTTGTGAAAATGCATCTGCAGCTGCTGAGGTAGTTGTTTTTTTTCACTTCAACGTTTTCAACATTGTGTTATGGCCGATTGTGAGCGCTCTCTTTTTGAATATATTTTTTGAAAGGAGATGGTTTCCCAAGCAACTGTTAATGCTACCTTGTATTATTATACCATGGCCATGGTAGAATTATAAGGTAGGGCCGACTCGGAGAAGAATGGAGTAGAAAGCAGAGAAAAGCGGGCTAGTTGTCGAATCAGCTGTTCATCTCTACTTTCTATTTGTTCATTTTTCGCAGTCGATTTTATTTTAAACAACCTTTTATGCAAATTGAACACTTCCTCGACATTTTAAAGATTTATTTACAATGTTTTTACAATATTTTCACTCAAATTAACACAAACTTAACATACTTGTCCGCACTATTTACAACTTGAAAAATAATATTTTTATTTCATTTGAGGTTCCTACGAACTTCGCCATTTCGACAATTAGCCAACCTTTTCATTATCTTCTCTTCGTTGACATTGAGGTTTTTACTACCTCTTATCTGCCTTGTGATTCTACCATGACCATGGCGAACCCCTAAATAAAATATGACGACGTGGCTTATGTGTGCGTGTCAGTCGATCGCCCTTACAGCCCTTTTGGTGCGTTACATTTCGTCGGCCGCCTTACTTCCCTTGCATATGAAACCCGGTTTCACGCAGACTGAGCACTACAGTGTATTTTGGGCCATTAATACCTACTTACTTATCTGACGCTTACAACCGTAGGTCGGTTTTGGCCTCGTATAAGAAATTGCGCCAGCCATTTCTGTTTTGCGCTTGCTGGCGCCAGTTGGAAGCACCAAGCGTGGTCAGGTTATCCAACACCTGATCCTTCCAACGAAGATGTGGGCGTCCTCTTATGCGTTGACCACCACCGGGCACCGAATCGAATATTTTTTCTCTGGAGCGTCGTTTTCCATTCGCTCAACATGACCTAGCCTTGGGGTTTCCGGTATATCATCTCTATTGGCGGGATAGTTGTCGTCGTCACCATTCAGAAGCCTCGAGAAGTGTTCCCTCCACATCATCAGTGTACTCTGGATATTTGTCACTAGATTCCCGTTTTTATCCTTGCAGGAAGAGGCCCCGGTCTTCAAACCATCGGCCAGGCTTCTTATTTTTTCGAAAAATTTTCAGCATTCCTGTCACCATGCATCTCAATTTTCTCGCACTCACGCATTTCCGCTTCTCTTTTCTTTCGCCTGAAAATGCGTCTCTCTTCCCTCCTCTTCTCTTTGTATCGCTCCTTAGCAGCACGCGTTACAACCGACTGCAGGGTGGCTTTGTAGGCGGCGTCTTTTTCTGGTCGTGCTACTGGTTTCGGCGAAGGCGGTGATAGCCAATTACCTCTTCGGCAGCCGTACGCATAGAGTGGGAAATGTTATTCTACTGCGCGCATATATCGTCGATCGGAGAAGTGCTTGAAGCAGGAGTGAGAGTCGAGTAGCGAAGTCTTCGGCTGTTCGTTTTGATTACAGCTTTTCGACGTTTAGATTTCTCTGTGCTGGATTGCGCATATTCTTGGTTGCGCACAGACATGTACGGATCTTGGCTGCAACAAGATAATGATCCGAGTCTATATTGGCACCACGGATCGTACATCTAAAACACTGGAAGAGTGCGTTCGATCAAAACGTGATCGATTTGGTTACGCGTCTTTTGATCAGGAGACAGCCAAGTTGCTTTATGAATATTGAGATGCTTGAATCTAGTGCTACTAACGACCATGTTTCGCGCTGCGGCAAAGTCAATCAGCCTCATTCCGTTATCGGAGGTATTGTCGTGGAGGCTGAACTTTCTGACTGTTGGACCAAAGATATTTTGTTTTCCTACCTTGGCGTTGAAGTTAACAAGCCCGATTTTTATGTCGTGGCAGGGGCTGCGCTCACATGCCTCTTCCAGACGCTCGTAGAAGCTGTCTTTGGTCTCATCGTCCTTATCTTCTGTCGGAGCTTGCGCACAAATCAGGCTTATGTTAAGAATCTTGCCTTGAAACGGATTATGGCAAGTCGTTCGTTAACAGGTGAGAATCGCAGAACATGATGTCGTAGTCTCTTGCCAACCACGAATCCGCATCCAAATTCCTGCTTCTCTGCATGGCCGCTATAGTAGATATCACAGGATGCTTGCCGTAAGCAACCCTTTCCTTTCCATCGCATTTCTTGGATTGCAGTGATATCAGCTTTGTATCTTTCTAAGATATCTGTCAGTTGGGTAGAGGCACCATCTCAATTAAGGGTTCGGACGTTCTAAGTGTATATCCGTAAATCATTGTCAGTTTTTCGTTTGCGGTGGTCGTCATCAGATTTGGGGATCATTTTTATCTTTTTTCTTATCGTTTTCATTGAAATGTGTTTTTACGTGGTGAGCTTCAAACCCAACACACAACCCTTTAAAGGCAGGTAGCCCGCCGCTCAGTTTAGCCGTCAAAATAACGGTTGCCAGTTTGCCGTTTCTAGAGGCCACCACTTAGAGGTTTGAGTCGACTTGAGACGAGTTCGACATGGATAATGCTGGCCTCACCAGGTTGAGGCAGTCAGACACGTTGCCATGTGAAGATCGCCCCCTGACAATCACGCGTTACCTTGTGAGGATCGTCCTTTGAAAATACAGCGAAACAAAAAAACTTGTCCATACAAGAAGTGGGTTTTTGACCAAAAATGGCACTTTTTTAAAAAAATTCCAGGAAGTCTAAGGGTTAATACATTGCGAAATCGTTTTGTGGGGGTTACAACAATGACCCAAGGTACATTTTAGACCGAGTTTATCGAACATTTTTTTAGCGACCCACCCTAATATTTAGGGCTTGTACTCACTTTAGGTGGGAAGCACAGATTCTAAACTTTATTGGTTGCATACGTAAATACAGCGACAATTTATTTAGCGACGATTTTTTTTTGCTACGTGCACAGGGTGTTTATTTATAGAGAAATGATCATTAATGCGCTTAATGCTATAATTATTCTGTAGTAAAACGTTTTATTACAGAATAAGATAAAATTTAACAAAAAAAGAGTATCAGATATTGAAAACAAAATTATTACAATATTTTTAAAACATTATAAATATTATAGCTTTTATACTTTTCGCATTATTTAAATAACCATATAACAAAATTAAAAACCGAAATTCGGGCATCAAATAGTTTTCTGCCCATATGACTCCTATGCAGCTGAAAAGTGGGTATCTTTAAAAATTTTTTGACACGAAAACCAACTCTCTATCTGCATTGGAACAGATTCCCCTACCAGGTCGTCATCCGACTTGAAAAAAAACTTCGGTGGCATCACAGAAGTTTACTGCACATATGACGTCTGTGCACCTGTAAAGTTTGTATTTTTTTTAAAATTCTTTGACACCAATATTAACCTTCTAGCTGTGTTGCAACAGATTATCTCTTAGTTCTTTGAGCCATTTGTCACTCCTTCCTTGTTGGATCGGAAAACTTGTTGGATCGGACTTTTTTATCGGAAAACCGTGTTCAGCGACGAAGCGCATTTCTGGTTGAATGGATACTTTAACGAGCCAAATTTCCGTATTTGGTGTGAAGAGCAGCCAGAAGCATTGCAGAACTGCCAATGCATCCCGAAAAATGAAGTTTGGTGTGGCCGGTGGCATCAATGGACCGTACTTTTTCAAAGACGACGAAGGCAGGAACTTTACTGTAAATGGCGAGAGCTACCGTGCGATGGTTAAAATAAAAAATAAATAACTGGCCATTTCAGCCCTTGAAAGAAATTTGACCTAGCTTCTTATGATCAATTGTGTTGTGCGTGTTATTAAGTTTGTACACAATTGACCGAGAACCGGACCTACATGTTTAACGCCGACTCCGAACGGCGATGAATGGAATTTTCTTGTTCTCAAGAAGCTTTAGATGGCATTTTGATTACTCTCTGAGGTTTGCCATTGTCTGCAGAGAGGTGGTGGCCGTACAGAAAAATTATTTTAATTCAAATAATTTTCTGTCGCTGCTGGGGTTCGAACCTGGGTCTCCAGGTTCATTGACATAGCGGCCACGCACTTTAACCAACTACGCCACGGACGCAACAACCACCGTGGTTACAAATTTTTGTTTGCCCAAAATGGAAGAGCTGGACTTGCCTGACATGTGGTTTCAACAAGACGGTGCCACATGCCACACAGCACTCGCAATGGCGCAATTTAGAGGCAAGTTCGGTGAACAGTTTATTTCAAATTCGGGACCGATCAATTGGCCGCCCAGATCGTACTATTTAAAGCCTTTAGAATATTTTTTGTGGGGCCATGTTAAGGCTAATGTTTATAGGGACAAGCCCGCAACAGTTGACGCACTGGCAGCCAATATTAAAGAATTTATTCATGAGATACCGGCCGATATGTTGGAGAGAGTATGCCAAAATTGGACCCAGCGTATGAACCATTTGAGGCGTAGCCGCGGTCAACATTTACATGAAATCATCTTTAAACATTGAATTATATAGATCGTTCAATTGACTCAAGTAAAGATTTCATACATTTCTCTAAATTTTGTGTTTTTTTTTTTTTTTAATCAAATCCGAAAGCTTTTCATTGTATGTATGAAATGTACATAAGTTTATTGTAAAAAAAACGAAAGAAATTCTCAATAAATTTACTTTACTTGAATGATTTTAACAAAAAATAAAAAAAAAAATTAAATCTGACTTCAGGGTCGATGATTTATAAATAGCCGTATTTTGAAAAAAAAAATTATAAACAAAAAACTACTGCAATAAAAAAATTATACAGTCTGATGCATTAGCATCAAACATTTTGCATGCACGAAATTTTGTACAGTGTACAATTTTTCATCATTTATTCAAGGAACAGGTCAGCACAGATTTTGCCTGCTTGACGTTCGCTTGAACACCAGAGATAATGAGATGGGAAACTTCGTTTCTATTGTGAATTCTGTTGATTTTGACAGATAAAAATGCTTGTTCTTCAGTTTTTTATGCAATCACGTATTGTGTATGTGAGTTTACCTCATAGTGGTCAAAAATAGGTACTACACCCAAAAAAGTCTTGCATATTTAAATGAAAAATGTTTTAAGCTGAGCAAGAATATTGTTAATAAAAGTCGATAAATAAATTTAGTCAATACAGAAATGTGAGTATTGTCAATCTAATTAATGGAGTTGCTTTTATAATAGAAAAATTATATTTTTGATGGAAAAAAATTGAATTTAAAATAAAAACACTTGTTCTATTGAAAAGTGCTGTCGTTAACAGAAAAATATAATTAAGTTTCTTTCAAAACTACTCTATTTTTGTTTTAAAAACTCTGTTTTGACTTGTATATGCTTGAAAATGTTTGAATAAAAATTGTTAGTTAGTTTTTCCGTGTGTATGGTGGCGGCTTCGCTGAAAAAATTGCATTTTCACCAGCGCTTTCCCAGGAGAGCGGCGAATATAAGGAGAGGGGTGAGTTTGTCATGAAATTTTACTAACACATTTATAATATTTGCGTTAGTATTGACTGCATTTTAGCATATAGCTATCCCTTTTTTGCCGAAGTTTCCAATCTCATTGGCTGCATTCTGGCAGAAACAGCGCTCAGGTAGCAAAGTAGCATAAAGTGATACATTCTGCTGAATGGGTTTTCTTGAGAAACGTCAAACTGCAAACAGCTGTTCATGATTCGATTCAAAAAAAATTAATTAAAAGCAATATAATAAAATTAAATTCGCAAGGAAATCATGGAAACGATATTTAATTAAGTATTTTTATATTAAAATACTAATCTTATAATTTTACAGCACAACTTCACAACAAACACTTTTTTCATCTGTCAACATCAAGTGAGCGCAAACCGCTCAATCGAGGTAGCATAAAATATTTTCGCTACCTAAAATGGCGATCGCTCAGGCAACATGTTGTGTGAGCGCTTTATGCTACATACCATTCAGCCGGAAAGTTGAGCAACAGTTGCGTAGAAAGTATCGGCCAGAATGCGACCATTATCTCTGTTGAACACTGAAGCTTAGATCGTTCTGAACGTGAGATGAATACATATTTTTCTGCACTAACGCAATCTCAAGTGCGCTCTTGTGATTGCATATTGTGAGAGGATTACAGAGAGGATTTTCCATTCCGCAATCCGATTCACCCGAAATCGAACGAAAGCTTTTTGTAAGAAAGTTCTCAAATTGATACATGGAGCACTTTGAGCAATTCAAGTCCAGGTTCAAACCCCATCTGAAACAGAAAATTTTTCCAATTGAAAATTATTTTTCTGATCGGCCGTCACCTCTCTGTAGGCAACGGCAAATATCAGAGTAAATATTGCTATGAAAATCTTCTTGGGAACATGCATATTAGCCGTTCTGAGTCGGCATAAAATTAGAAGATCCAGTTCTCGGCCATTTGATCTTAAGAATCTGGGTCAATTCAAATAAATTTTTTTTTTATTCCTTCGATATAGGTCGCTTGTCTGAGATATTGCTTGTTAAATGTTGAGTCAACTATTAGTGCTCTCAAAATTTTAAAATTAAAATATTTTATAACCAATCAAATATTTGTTTGGTTGTAAGGTATTCTCTATTGTGGAGAAGACGGACTTGGAGAATTACAATTCTATTGAGAATCAATTTTGAGCATTAGCAATATGGTGTGATGCTGCTGTTAAAATGATGATGTGTTATCATCAGTATTAACTTCGTTACATATTTCGTTTACAATAGTTTCAAGACTTGATACCTTAATATAAGATACATCAATTTTGAATATAGCTAATTGTACAAATTGCCAAACATGTATGCAAAGCTTTGGGTATGCTACATTCAGAGCATTTATATACATGAACCCTAGATTTAAGGCTTCCATTATATCTACACACTTAAATTTGTATCCAGCTATGTTGAACTCCGTGTAGGTTATAGCACCATTTTCCATAACAAATTTGATCTGCAAGTCTACGATTTGGTCCTCTGCATTCAGTTCAGAGATGGTCTAAAAAAGAAAATGTTGCATTGTTTTTATTTTAAAAACCTTTTTACTATATTTTTCTGCATCTTACTTTATATTCTTTAATGAATCTTTGTTGTATATCACTTTTTGAAGCACGTTTTACACCATTTTCCAGCTGCTTTCCAGAGTGAGAAAATATATAGGGGATAAATATCAAGGTTAGTCCGGCTTTAAAACCTAAAAAGAATTGAAAATATAATCAATAACACTTTAAATTAATTTTTCTGGTATAATATAAAACCCAAATATCGATTTTTAAAAAAGTTTATGTGGAAAATAAATCAAATATAACTTACGTTCATCGGATGATGCATCAATTACTGATATGAGCCGTGCCACCATATTGTTTCGAAGTGATCGAGCTCGATAAAGAAGTTTCTTATATAAATGCAACCAATTCTCAACAGATCCCACTGCTGGATATAACATTTTTACATCCGTACTAACTAGCTCAATGCCTTTATTGCTCTGTAGCGCAGGAAATTTTGCAATGTACTCACGCGTTGGCAAAGTTGTTTTTAGTTTTTTATTACGAAAGTTGTGAGTTTGCGTCCATTTGCTCAGTATGTTTGTCCAGTCGGAGGTATTCTGTTCCAAATACTGTACATATTCGACCACTTGGGTTTCTGAAATATCTGCTATTTGCATCATATTAGGCGAAGCTTCTGATGGATTTGATAATGGGAAATCTGGAATTGCGAAAAATATAAAGAACGTAGAAATATACACTTCCTCTAAGCAAAACCAATAAAATTTGTATTTCTAATTCTAAATAATTTGTTATCAGACTCACATGGTGATGTCCTCCCTTCATTGGAATGCAATCGTGGACGTCCTTTTATAAGGCCGTCTTGTTTTCTTTTGTTGATGTAAGCGTTATATAATTTACCATGTGCTGGCCATGATTTCATTGACGGTACAAAGTATGATTCCGCAGTCTCAGTTGGAAAGACTTCAATTATATTATCAGTTAGTTTAAGAAAGTGTTCACGTTTCAGCCTGCATGAAATTCAATTGAGTCATTTTATTGAAATTGTCCATTTACTCTTAGGACTTTCTTTAAATATTTTAAAGTTTTTGTATTAATTCGAATTTGTGTTTATTTTACATGAAATCAAAAAAATTATATAAATTACGTTTTTTCCGGATTTTCCTCTAAGCATACGTCAATAACAGCTTTAGCGATAACGATTCTGTCCTTATTTTGTAAAGTTTTACCCAGCTGGTATTTTTTATAAATTTGACGAAGTGGCCACAGTGATTTTATTTGGCTCGCATCTAAAAAAATAATTGAAGATAGTATCTGTTAAGCGAAATTAATGAAGAAGTTAACTTCTTTAATTTTAATTACTTTTAACTATAAATTTTGAAGAAAAAATGTAATTGTAGAGTGGCAGAAGAGGAGAGAGAAAAACTTTTTAAGGGCGCCCCCTACCTTGGCGACGCAAAATTGAATGCCTCGCTAAAAATTAAATTGCATAAAAATTATAAAAGATATCGATAAAAGTTATTTTTTTTATTGAATAGATAAAATATCAAACTTTGATAGAAAATTATTGTTGTTGATCACGATCCGCAGCTCTTTGTTGTGCGCTTTTACAAAAGAGCAAAAAAGTACAACAAACTGTGAACACTCCACATACACAGATCTAGAAGGTGTGTCAGCTGTGTTTTGTTTATTCAAGTTTTATTTGTTCGAGAGTATTAAGTTAAAATTCGAAATTGTTGAATATTTAATTGAAGTTGATGCCTCTAAACTTTTTAATTGTTTTAATTGTTGGTGACGTTTTTTGTGGGCACTTTTATGTTAAAAATAATTAAAGTGCTTTAACAGTTAGTGATGTGGAATTGAGTTCGCAACCACCACGTTATAATATAACATATATATAACTTTTTATATTTATAATTATTTTTTATGTTGTTTGATTATTTTTATAACTTTTAAAATTCTTATCTTATATATTTTTTTACAATTTTTCTTTGTTAATTTTCTTTATTTTTTATAATTTTAAGTTTGTTAAAAATTTTATATTTATTTATATATTTATTTATTTATATACAATATTTTACAAATTAACTTGTAGAATATTCAGAGGTGCTTGGTTACTAGGCCATTTTGCACCATCTACTAATTTAAAATATTACACATCATTTGATAGGCCGTTTTTATTTAAAATGTCGTTAATTGTCCTCAAAGCTTCTTCAATGCTGCAATCTAGTGCGGTTTCAATGGGTGTGATGATTTTGGATATAGCACAGTCTAATATCATGTGTTTTACTGACAGGGTCGTAAAACATGTGGTACATTTTTATTGGTTGGTTTTTTCATAAAGATGTCTAGTACTGAATAAGGTGGTTTCAAAGCGTATTTTTGCTAGCTTGATACAGTCTTCCAGTGAAAAATTCTTATGGTATTTAGGTCTACATTGAAGTTTGTTGTGGAGATGAAGAAAAGAGTCAGAGGTATCTCATCGGAGCTGGTTCAATTTTTGTTGTTCGCGTTTGCCATAGTTCATCATAATTGTTGCCAGACATGGTGTTTGGGCAATAAGTGGTAACTTAAGGGCATTTTTGGCTTCTCCATCTGCAGCCTTATTCCTTTGTATCCCGATGTGACCTGGGATCCAAAGTATTTTAATGTCAATGTAAGACAATCGAATCAATTCTTGCTGAATATATTTGTAAGGTACTCCCTTCGTATTACATATATATATCCGAGGAAATTGTTGTTTTTTGCATTGCAAATTGGATTGCATTTTTTATGGCAACCAACTCTGCGTTAAAGATTCCAGCATGTGGAGCCAAAAGTCCTTGTTGTATCGCATTAAAGGCTTGAGTTGAAACTTACTCTACTATCGAATAAGTAGCTTTACTTCCGTGACATGATCTATCTTTATATAAAATTAAACTCGGTGAGTATTTATGCAAGCACTCCAAAAATTTGGTTTTGAATATTTCTGGGCAAGAATCGTTTTTTTTTTTTTTTGGTGTTCGTTTAAGCTTGTGTCGATATTGATGTTGATATGAAGGTCTAATATATTTTCCAATGGTTTTTCTGGAAAAGGCATGTGAATGCTCTGAAGATAGTAAGATATCTTTTGTATGCCACAGCCAAAGGTAGAGATTCTTTTAGTTCTATCGGTGCAGTACTCTTTCCAAAATAGATTGTATAACGCGTTGGATGGTTCCGTGAGAGCGTTAGCAGCTAGTCTAATCGATCTGTTTTTATTGGAGCGATGTATTACGAGTGTCCTTTACGAGTCCTGACGCTGGTCCTAAAGCATTTGTTTATTACTGTATTTATATTTTTATATGTTTATTTTCCGACCTTTTTGAATAATTTTTTTATTTTGAATTTTGCGGGCTCAAGGTGCAAAGGAAAATAAAATTAAAACAAATAAGCTTTTCATTTTTAATATGTTAGACCTTGAGCCCGCAAAATTTAAAATAAAAAAAAATATTTTTATAATATTTATGAAATAATTCAAGGTATATTCAACAAGGTAGTCTCGTCTCGGAGTGGTGGGTACACTAGCTGTCAAACATAAGAAGAGCGTAAAAAAAAACAGTGAATAGAAAACTGTCAAATGTGTTAAAATTCATAGTTTTCATTTTTGTGCGTGCTGAATGTTTATTTTTAGTATTTATCGTGAAGGTAAAATAACACTAAGGAAGGCACTGCTCCTGGCTGCAACCGGAGTGGACCGCAATTATTCCCCGGAGGATTTATAAAATCGGTTTTATAAAAATGCTTTTCGCAGACCCGCGCTGATTGGGAAAATGTTGTGAAACAAGCAACGTTCCAGCGATTGCGTCTTGCTTCATTAAGAGGCACAATAAAAGACGAGCCATTTTCTTTTTGAAAAGGCTTCTCACGAATTGCACAACTTCTGGGCATTAAATTGCTTAAATGATTTTCATCAACAACACAAGTCTAATTGGAAAATTTTGGCATTTGTTTTGCTTTTATTCGTTCAATAGCCACCTCGATAGTGCTGTACCCACCATAAGAGAGCATTTCAACTACTTACTCTACCTTCCTTAATATACCTTGAAATAATTTAATTTATTTCTTTTATAATTATTTCTTTTTAAACATTTTTTTAATTTTTTCAGTAAAAATTTTAAATGATTTTCATTTTTTTGTAATTATATATACGTATTTTTTTAAACTTGAAAACTTTGATCTTAGTTCTTTTTTATTCTTTATATTTTTCCTTTTTATGATTTCGTCTTATTACACTGTGCGACAATTTAAGGGTCAATTGGAATAACCTCAAATATCTAAATGGTTTCTAATAGTGGATGGTCTATTTATTATGCCTTCATACTCAGTTTTATCGGATTAGGTCAAATAAGAGAGAAATTCAAGGTCAAACTTCACCTTTAAGTCACAAATTTTTTCTTATAACTCTTAAACTGAATTCAAATTCTATGTAGTAACTGCATCTAAATATTTGCAATGGATGATTCTTTACATTTTGAGACCATTTTTTGCTCAAAAAGTTACGTAAGGGGTTTAATATTTTCTTCGAAAACAGGGCTTTTTTAAAAAAAAATAAAATTTTCAATAGTTCAGTTACTATGCTTTGTCTTCAAAAACAATCAGATTTTGCTGAATTTTTGCATACACCTTAAGTAAAATAAAATAACCCACTTGTGAAAAGATCACAACAATTACATGTGTGCATCCAAAGTTATTGGGATTCAAAGATTACCAACGGTGGTAACTTCGTTAATGTAAGCCCTAGCGTAAAATCATTCAAATGAAACTTATAGACCCAACAATTTTCTTCAAAACTGTCCTTAACATTTTAACCGAAAGAGTTACCGTTTTAAAGATATGCGCGTAAATGTGTAACTACAACATATATGAAAAATTAAAACGGTTAACATACAAATTTTTTTTATTTGTATTTCTTCTCAAGTTCATATATTTTTCATATATGTTGTAATTACACATTTACGCGCATATCTTTAGAACGGTAACTCTTTCGGTTAAAATGTTAAGGACAGTTTTGAAGAAAATTGTTGGGTCTATTAGTTTCATTTGAATGATTTTACGCTAGAGCTTACATTAACGAAGTTACCACCGTTGGTAATCTTTGAATCCTAATATCTTTGGATGCACACATGTAATTGTTGTGATCTTTTCACAGGTGGGTTATTTTATTTTACTTAAGGTGTATGCAAAAATTCAGCAAAATCTGATTGTTTTAAGACAAATACATAGTAACTGAACTATTGAAAATTTTATTTGTTTTTAAAAAGCCCTGTTTTCGAAGAAAATATTAAACCCCTTACGTCACTTTTTGAGCAAAAAATGGTCTCAAAATGTAAAGAATCATCCATTGCAAATATTTAGATGCAGTTACTACATAGAATTTGAATTTAGTTTAAGAGTTATAAGAAAAAATTTGTGACTTAACGGTGAAGTTTAACCTTGAATTTCTCTCTTATTTGACCTAATCCGATGAAACTGAGTATGAGGGCAGAATATATAGACCATCCACTATTATAAACCATTGAGATATTTGAAGTTATTTTTTCGTGTCGCACTGTGTTATTTTTCCCAGTTTTAATTTAAAAAATTTTAATGTGTTTTATTTCTAATTTTTATTTTAAAATATACGATATATACTAAATTTAAGATTTTTATTTTGATGAAATCTTTTATTTGAAAGCAATAAAAAGAAAGTGTGCTTTATAAACTGAAATCGGCGAATTAAAACTAACATTAAAATATTGAAGTTGTTGTAAAGCTTGGAAAGAGGCGCTGGACATCGTTTATATTTTGTATATCAATCGAAGGAGTATTAAAATATACGGGAAAAAGTGAGTTCAGGCTGAGTGAAAAATATCGTTTTCTTTTTTTTTTTAATGAAATCAACTTACTAGGTGAAACGTCTTTTTTATATGTATGGTTAGGTGTTTTCATTCGTTTAATTTCACCACTCGCACTTAAAGCGGTTCTCTTGTTGTTGTGGACATTGTACAATTTACCGCTTGCTCGTTGATCTCGCATAGACGGAGTGTAGTACATCGACACAAATTCGGAGGGAAAGACCTCTTTTATATTTTCCGCCAGTATCTTAAACTCTTCCCGATGTATTCTGCAATAACAAAACATTGAAAGCATTTTCGAACTTAAGAAATTAACATTTCTTACAATTTTCCAGGTGCATCTTTTAGACATTCGTCTATTACGGATTTGGCGATTTGTACTCTGTCTTTGTCTTTTAAAGAATTTCCCATTAAGTAACTTTGGTAAATTTTTTGAATTGGCTGTAGAAGTTTAATTGTATCGGCATCCGGAAGAGAGTTAAAATGACTATCTGAGATGCAGCCATAGCTGGTTGAACTATCATCAATGGAATGCTGCTCTACAACTGGAGCAGAGCCACCAATCGTATCAATTTGATGGAAAAATGATGAACTACAAATATTGTTTTACAAATAAATGAAAAAATTTTCTTTTAATATTTTGCAATTTCTATGGGCGAAGAATAAAATAATATACTATTAATGAAAAAGTCATCAAGTGCAACCTTTTAATAAATAATTTAACCGACCGGCTGTAAGTCTAAAGCGGTGCAATTCATGAATTTTATTTGAAGGACCAAATACCATTACCGTTTTTGACAAGGTATACGATTGTATTTCAATACGTCTCAAATTCTATTCCAATAACAAAATGCACATGCATAAACAGTTGTTTTGCGACCACGCACATGCAGCGGGTCTATCAGTATCGGCGAATGAGGATTGTTTATTGTCCTGAATGAATTTTGTCTTGTATAATCGCGTTGGAAAATATTGTCTACATCGAGTGCGGTTTGTTTTTTGCATAAGCGCGAAAACAGAATTGAGATAGGACAATATAAAAAGTGTGTGAAGGAACACGCAGGCTAGACGTGCCACTAGCTATGCATATTTGTTCTTAAGTAAATAAATGCGTTATAATAATAACAAACTTATTTCTATATAACTTTTGAGGCACTTCTTCGTTCTAAGGTTTACATCAAAATTTTTACGAACTTTTTACCTTGAAGGTTTTGAAAAACTAGAGGAATTCGAATGATTGCTGCCAGCATTCGACAGCAATGACATTTCAGTTAAAACAGTTTCCTCTGGCTCACATTTTAACTCCATTTCCATTCTAAGCATAACTTCTTCCGATTCAGATTTGATTTGCATTTCCATTGGCTCAACGGTTAGAACAGCATCGAATTTTTTTTCAGCATTTGGATGACCAACAAGTACCTTTTGGCTCAGCATTATCTGCTGTTCTCTAACATAAAGACAGTAATTATCAAACTCTTTCAAGTGTTTGGAGCATTCATGGCATATGGCAGTGGATATCTCATCCGTACAAGTAATCTAAAGTTGTATTTTTAATTTATGTTTTTTATAAGAAATGCATCCTACTCACATCTAAATGCAAATATTTATATATAACTTGTACGAGCTGTGGTTCATCATTGCTGCCAAATTCATTAAAAAGCGACACACTTTTTTCCAAATTTAAGTCAATTAAGCAGAGACGACAAATCATATTACCAACTATATAAGATACGCTTATGAGAGAATTTGTTTACTTTTTGCTTCACAACAAAAATTTATTAGTGATTATAGAACAGCTTTAGTGATGAAAAAATAAAAACAAAACTAACAATTATCGAAAGCTGCGAGTACCAGGGTTGGGCCATGAAAATTAGTAAATCGCAGTAAATTAAAGAAAAAACGTAGTAAACCGAATTTTTTCGAAGTAGTTTTTTTTATTAACATACATGGTTGTTAAATTTTATACTAATACAAAAATACCTAAATACAAATATATACATAACTATATACTGTATATTTGCATGTTGCAGAAATATATTTTTTACGATGTAATTCAATAGGTGAACACGATTTATTGATTTTATTATACGAGGGTTGCCTTTTATGCCTTGCGCCTAGCAATGAAAAAAACAGTCGAGATGTTTTTATTGGTTTTCAAAGTATTTTACCAGGATGATTATAAGACTTTTGCATTAGTTTGAATCAGTGCCCAAGAATGACTCTTTCTCACACTATGTCACACGCCGGTCTGTTTCCACCAATTCACGTACAGCAACGTGTTTTCTACCACAATAGCCGCTCTTGGACGATCTTCAAGAAATTCGTCTTGGAGAGAAGAACAACCATGCTCGAACTCATTTAACCAACGTTTTACAGTCGCTGTGTGTTATGCTTTTTTTTTGCTAAAATAAAATTTTCAAACCACTGTATAAATGTTACATTTTCGAATGGAACTGTCAAAATTCATCTGGCAGTGTTTAGTGTTGTCGAGACGCAAGACTTAAAAAGCAGCTCTCGTATATATGAAATTCGGCGTTTTTCAGTAAAAAGAAACTTTTTTCTTTTTTTATTCAAAAAAGATTTTATTAACTTAAATATTGTTTATGCTTCTCAAACATTCCTCTGCTATTTTTCGGCTAGAACCATGATTTTTGTAGAATTTCGACATTTTATCTTTGAAAACTGACGCAGGTACTTTTCGTAGTCATCTTTTGAGGTCAATTTTCGCAATTTCACAACAAGCGAATTTGTGAAATTTAAAAATTTTGATAATTTTAAAAATTTAATTTTATTTGAATTTAAGTAAAATTGACAAATAAGTGTCAAATTTTTGGGTATAAAACTGGCACAAAGTGAATCCAAGTATCATTGGCTAATACTCTTTTCACAAAACGATCTGAGTATCAAATATGTGAAGAAATGGCCGAGTACTAAGTTTTTTAAAACTGAAAATTAATTTGAAACCTAGTCCCAATAAGATCTTGGACTAACTCTTTTTGATACTCGGTGAAGAAATCGGCCGTTAGTGGCTTAAAAGTTTAGCGAGCAAACGAAAAAAAGTGCTTCCAAGTCATGGTTCAATAATTGTGTACTTTATTATCACTTTTTCAAGTGTTACATGAAGTCGAAACTTTTTTGTACCCAATACTTTGAACGAAATTTTCAAAATGTCTTTTTCACCAAAATTTCTATGAAAGACACTTTTTAGTAAATAGAGTAAACAAGCTTTATTAAATAAACTCATTGCTGAAAATATATAATTGGTTTTGTCAAGCTTTAAGTTTCGAAAACTTTTTCGGTATCAACTATTTTTGAGAACTATGCTTTAAATATTTTACCGCTAGGTTCCAGAAAACGAGTGAAATGAGGTCGAAAGTGAAATTGCAAATCGAGTTAATTTCATTTCAGTGTTCTGCAATCCGAACAAATCCGAGTGATTTTGTGTTTTCGAACTCGGTTCAATTTCACTTTCGAAACAGCTGATAGCTGTCAGTTCTGCATTTTCATTGTTTTATAAATTGTTAAAAATAAAAGTGCATTAAACAAGATCAGGAAATTAAATTCGTGTCCACAATAAAATAAAAATGAGGGTGGTTAATGTTGCTGCTATGCGGAATAATGAAGCGCATAGTTATGCAACTGAAAAATTAAAAAGGCGTACTTTAAGGGACAATTCACCCCCTTTTAAAATACCTCATACTGCGTAAGGATTGCTAAAGATTATAATTGAATTGGATTTTTTAGATAATTTAAATTATATTTAAGGTTCGTTAATTACTATCATGTCAATAAAAGTGCCTTCAAAATGCTTCTTGATACGATAGAACCACATCTTAAGAAGTCATCCATTCCATCCGTGCTAAGATTGGCCTCAGTGTTGCGTTTCTTTGCAGAAAGCAGTGGAAATTTCAACGTTCCGTGGAAAAAGATGCCGATATTGCTTTAGGCCGGAGCACAATATCAAAGGTGCTGACTGAAGTTGTTAATATTTTAGAAAGAAGAGTATGTTCAAATTGGATTCAACTTGCAATATTTCAAATTCATCCAAACCATAAAAATAATTTCATTGAAAATTAAAAATAATGTATCGTTTTATAAAAATCGTGCTTGGTGACTTCAACGCCAAGGTGGGAAAAGAAAATATCTTTGGTCCAACAGTCGGAAAGTTCAGCCTCCACGAAAATACCTCCGATAACGGAATGAGGCTGATTGACTTTGCCGCAGCGCGAAACATGGTCGTTAGTAGCACTAGATTCAAGCGTCTCAATATTCATAAGGCAACTTGGCTGTCTCCTGATCAAAAGACGCGCAACCAAATTGATCATGTTTTGATTGACGGAAGGCACTCTTCCAGTGTTTTAGATGTACGCACGATCCGTGGTGCCAATATAGACTCGGATCATTATCTTGTCGCAGCCAAGATCCGTACACGCCTGTGCAGAACCAAGAATGTGCGCGATCTAGCACAGAGAAAGCTAGACGTCGAAAAGCTGCAATCAAAACAAACAGCCGAAGACTTCGCTACTCGACTCTCACTCCTGCTTCAAGAAAGCACTCCTCCGATCGACGATATATGCGCGCAGTGGAATCATATTTCCCACTCTATGCGTACGGCTGCCGAAGAGGTGATAGGAGTGTCGCGGCGCCACTGCAGAAAAAGACGCCGCCTACAAAGCCACCCTGCAGTCGGTTGTAACGCGTACTGCTAAAGAGCGTTACAAAGAGAAGAGGAAGGAAGAGAAACGCATTTTCAGGCGAAAGAAAAGGGAACCGGAAATGCGTGAGTGCGAGAAAATTGAGATGCATGGTGAAAAAATAAGACGCCTGGCCGATGGTTTCAAGACCGGGGCCTCTTCTTGCAAGGATGAAAATGGGAATCTAGTGACAGATATCCAGAGTACACTGATGATGTGGAGGGAACACTTTTCTAGGCTTTTGAATGGTGACGACGACAACAATCCCGCCAATAGAGATGACATACCGGAAACCCCAATTGTGGACGACAGCGTTGAAGTTCCGCTGCCCGACCATAGTGAGGTCTTGAAAGCTTTAGCTCGGCTTAAAAACAACAAAGCCGCAGGAGCCGATGGCTTACCTGCTGAGCTCTTCAAGAATGGAGGCGAAGCTCTATTTAAATGCATTCATGAGCTTCTATGCAGAATATGGTCGGAAGAATGCATTCCAAACGATTGGAACCTCAGTGTGCTCTGCCCAATCCACAAGAAAGGCGATCCCACAATTTGCGCCAACTACCATGGGATAAGCCTTCTTAATATCGCATGTAATGTCCTGTCGAGCGTATTATGTGAAAGACAGATTCCCATCGTAAACCAGCTGATTGGACCTTATCAGTGTGGCTTCAGACCTGGCAAATCCACCATAGACCAGATATTTACGTTACGACAAATCTTGGAGAATACCCTAGAGAAACAAACTGACACACACCATATTTTTGTCGATTACAAAGCCGCCTTCGACAGTTCAATAAGGAATCATCTATACTCCACCATATCTGAATTTGGTATTCCTGCAAAGCTCATCCGTCTTTGCAGAATGACACTAAGCAACACCAGCAGCACAGTTAAGATCGGGAAGGATCTCACTCCTCCATTCGATACCAAACGAGGTTTCAGACAAGGTGATTCCTTATCGTGCGACTTTTTCAACCTAATGATGGAGAAGATCATCCGAGCTGCTGATTTGAGACGCAGCACAGTTCTGATGAAAAGACTCTGGGAGCCTTCGAGAGAAAGATCCTTCGTAAAATCTTCGGTCCAGTCTGCGTCAATGGCGAGTACCGAATTCGATGGAACCACGAGCTGTATGAGCTGTACGCTGACATCGACATAGTTAAGCACACTAAAATCGAGCGGCTCCGCTGGCTAGGTCATGTTGAGCGAATGGAAAACGACGCTCCAGCGAAAAAAATATTTGATTCGGTGCCCGGTGGTGGTCAACGCAGAAGAGGACGCCCACATCTTCGTTGGAAGGATCAGGTGTTGGAAAACCTGACCACGCTTGGTGTTTCCAACTGGCGCCAGCAAGCGCAGAAAAGAAATGGCTGGCGCAATTTCTTATACGAGGCCAAAACCGACTTACGGATGCAAGCGCCAGATGAGTAAGAAAGTAAGTATGTGTTTTAAATGGCCGATTGTGAGCGCTCTCTTCTTGAGTATCTTTTTGGTTAGATGGTTTCCCAAGCAACTGTCAATGCTACCTTGTATTATTATACCATGACGAACCCCTAAATAAAATATGACGACATGGCTTATGTGTGCGTGTCAGTCGATCGTCACTACATCCCTTTTGGTGCGTTACATTTCGTCGGCTGCCTCATCTCGCTTGCCAAAGAAACCCGATTTCACGCAGATTGAACACTACTTGAGTAAAAAATATACTCAAAAAGAGAGTGCTCACAATCGACCATTGAAAACACAAACAATGTTGAAAACGTTGAAGTGAAAAACAACAACTTCAGCATCTGCAGATGCATTTTTCACAAACAGCTGTTTTTTATGAACCTCTCTCTCAATTGACCGACCACTCTTAACGTGTGAAAACGGTGACATAAGCGCTACAGCTAGTGTGAGAAACATAACACAACAACAACAAGCAATAATTTCAGCTAGTGCCGATGACCAGTGTCGCCAAATGAAATTACCTCCAGAATTCTCTTTTTCTCATATTTAATTCCCACAAATTACCACATTCGCAAAATACCATAAAATACCTCAAATTACCATAAAATATCACAATACCTCAAATGACCACAAAATCCCTCAAATTTTCTTTTGAGGTATTGTGGTATTTTGTGGTAATTTGAGGTATTTATTTTCCTACGCGTGGCAAATATCTCACATGTGGTATTTTTTTCCCACGCGAGAGATTTTTACCACAAAGTACCATGGGAGTTCCCACAATCGTTGAAAAATACCATAAGTACTATTTATCGTGCTTTTCTGGCAACATAGCCGATGACACTGTGAAGTCAAGGCCACAACTTAAGTGAACCAATTAATATTGGTATAGATTATGAATTTGAGGGGAAATATAAAGAATTTTACCAAACTGAAAGGTCCATGTTACACGGTGCTCGTTTGCTCGGCGTGCAATGAACACTTTTATTCTCTTTTCTCAATTTGCACGTTGGTAGGTCATACGACAGAAATATGCACGCCGAGCTAGTTTTGACCATGGTATAATAATACAAGGTAGCATTGACAGTTGCTTGGGAAATCATATACTGTCAAAAAATATACTCAAAAAGAGAGCGCTCACAATCCGCCATTGAAAACACAAGCAATGTTGAAAACGTTGAAGTGAAAAAAAACAACAACCACAGCAGCTGCTGATGTATTTCCACAAAAAGCTGTTTTTGACAATTTATGTTTTCCTGTTGAAGAGAAAATAAGCAGTTGTCAATGCTACCATGTATTATTATACCATGGTTTTGACATTTCATTCAGTTCCTTGCTTTTTATCCTTCACTTTATTCCAACAAGGGTTTCGTACAACTATTTTCTTCATACTGTTGTAGTACAATAGTAGCACTTTTCTTCACAAAATGTACCTTTCAGCTACTTAAACGCCCAAAATTTTTATTTCACCACCCAGCAACACTGTTGCACGGTGCTCGCTGCCATGTACACCGAGCAAAAATAAACATATTTTGCTCGGTCTACAAAGTGTTCATCCTCTCACAGTCTCACTGATTTTTGACAGTTTTGCATTGGAAAAAACAACAAAATCATTTGCACGCCGAGCAAACGAGCACCGTGTAACATGGGCCAAAGTGATTGGTCAATTATTGATTTTAAAAATTAAATTGAAAAATATTGAAACTAAAGGAAGAGTCTTGGAAATAGTGGTAAAAACAGTTTGAAAAAAATACTGCTATTTTTAATATAAATATTTGACATTTTCAAAAATAAAACCAGAGATTATCTCAACTAAAATGAGCCAATTAGCTCTCAAAATATAATTATTTTTATTCTTTTTAATAAGGGCGGCCATATAAACTTGAGCGTTGGTGCCCTCTAAAAACACCACAAGTAATTTTTGAAGTTTCAAAAATATCTTGTAAAAAATTAGAAAATAAATAAACAAGGCCCTCTGGAACATCCAGCATACCTTATATTTCGACTACACATTACCTCACTTATTTTACACATTAAACATTTAAAATTTTCACATAATTTATTAACAAAAACGGATTTGCGGCTTAGTTTAAACATGTGCGTCGGTCACCGTCGACTTCTTTTTGTATTTTGTGCACTGTTAATTCTCCAAAGCTTGAGTCAAGTATTTGTTTAAATCTGATAATATGGTCGAACCGTTAGATTTGAGGAGGAAATTTGACGAGGAAATTTTAATTTGTTCTTGAAATAAGTTGATCGTGGGGATAAACTCAAACTTAGAACCTTTAAATGTTTTTTTCTTGAAAATTCAATATTTCGATTTTTATAGTGTCTGCTCAATTTCGACATAGATATTTTCTAACGGATTTGAACAGATTGATTAAGGCTTTTAAAATTTTTGGTGAGAACACGCTTTTTATTCGATTTTTTGAATAATTACTCGTTGTCCCTTACCCTTAAATCGTTAGTATTGTCTAGGGCATCGAGAGGGATGATTTAAGATTTGAGTAACTGTTTTAAACGAAAGCTCTTTGTAAGAAAGTTCTCAAATTGATATGTATAATCCTTAGGTCGTAGCCGTATCCGAGTGATTTAAAAGTACATGGAGCACTTTGAGCAATTCAAGTCCAGGTTCAAACCTCACCTGACACAGAAAATTTTTCCAATTGAAAATTATTTTTCTGATCGGCCGACACCACTCTGCATACAAATGGTAAATCTCAGAGAGTAAATACAGCTATGAAAATCTTCTTGGGAACATGCATATTAGCCGTTCGGAGTCGGCATAAAATTATTAGGTCCAGTTCTCGGTCACAATTTGATCTTAATAATCTCGGCCAATTCAAATCAATTTATTTTTTTATTTTAAATCCTACGATACAGGTCGCTTGTCTAAGATTTTGCTTGTTAAATGTTGAGTCAACTATTCAGTGCAAAATATTTTATAACCAACCATATTTTTGTTTGGTTGTAAGGTATTCTCTATTGTGGAGAAGACGAGCTTGGAGAATTACAATTCTATTCAGAATCAATTTTGAGCATTAGCAAAATGGTGTGATGCTGCTGTTAAAATGATGATGTGTTATCATCAGTATTAACTTCGTTAAATATTTCGTTTACAATAGTTTCAAGACTTGATACCTTAATATAAGATAAATCAATTTTGAATATAGCTAATTGTACAAATTGCCAAACATGTATGCAAAGCTTTGGGTATGCTACATTCAGAGCATTTATATACATGAACCCTAGATTTAAGGCTTCTATTATATCTACACATTTAAATTTGTATCCAGCTATGTTGAACTCCGTGTAGGTTATAGCACCATTTTCCTTAACAAATTTTATCTGCAAGTCTACGATTTGGTCTTCTGCATTCAGTTCAGAGATGGTCTAAAAAAGAAAATGTTACATTGTTTTTATTTTAAAATGCTTTTTACTATTTTTCTGCATCTTACTTTATATTCTTTAATGAATCTTTGTTGTATATCACTTTTTGAAGCACGTTTTGCACCATTTTCTAGCCGCTTTCCAGCGTGAGGAAATATATAGGGAATAAATATCAAGGTAAGTCCGGCTTTAAAACCTGAAAAGAATCGTAAAAAATAATCAAAAATTTTAAATTAAGTTTTCTGGGATAATATAAAACCTAAATACTGATTTTTAAAAAAAGTTCGTTATGTGGACTAGGGATGTAACGGAGCTTCGGTTTCGGGTCGGAACTTTCGATTGATTTTACACCCCCGACTCCGATAATTTTGAATTGGAGTTATAACTAAGGTCGAAACGCAGCAATTCGATACGACTTGGTTCGAGTTCTCCGTTAAATAATTTTGATTATTTATAAACTCTCTGACAGCATTGTGCTGCAACATTTACGTTTGCTTATTTTCTTTGTTTTTTCCTTTTCCTTTTCGATCTTTTTTGGGGAAAACTCCGGTTCCGGTAAACTCACCTCCGTAACATCCCTAATGTAGACACAAATCAAATTTAACTTACGTTCATCGGATGATGCATCAATTTCTGCTATGAGCCGTGTCACCATATTGTCTCGAAGTGATCGAGCTCGATAAAGAAGTTTCTCATATAAATGCAACCAATTGTCAACAGATCCCACTGCTGGATATAACATTTTTACATCCGTACTAACTAGCTCAATGCCTTTATTGCTCTGTAGCGCAGGAAATTTTGCAATGTACTCACGCGTTGGCAAAGTTGTTTTGAGTCTTTTATTACGAAAGTTGTGAGTTTGCGTCCATTTGCTCAGTATGTTTGTCCAGTCGGAGGTATTCTGTTCCAAATATTGTAAATATTCGACCACTTGGGTTTCTGAAATATCTGCTATTTGCATCATATTAGGTGAAGCTTCTGATGGCATTGATAATGGAAAATCTGGAATTTCGAAAAATATAAAGAACGTACAAATAAACACTTCCTCTAATCAAAACCAATAAAATTTGTATTTCTAATTCCATTGAAAGCATTTAAACCTGAAAATTTTTATTATCAGACTCACATGGTGATGTCCTCCCTTCATTGGAATGCAATCGTGGACGTCTTTTTATAAGACCGTCTTGTTTTAAACCTGTTCTTTTGTTGTTGTAAGCGTTCCATAATTTACCACGTGCTGGCAATGCTTTCATTGACGGTACAAAGTACGATTCCTCACTCTCAGTTGGAAAGACTTCAATTATATTATCAGTAAGTTTAAGAAAGTGTTCACGTTTCAGCCTGCATGAAATTCAATTGAGTCATTTTATTGAAATTGTCCATTTACTCTTAGGACTTTCTTGAAATATTATAAAGCTTTTGTATTAATTCGAAATTTGTGTTTATTTTACATGAAATCAAAAAAAATATATAAATTACGTTTTTTCCGGGTTTTCCTCTAAGCATGCGTCAATAACAGCTTTAGCGATAACGATTCTGTCCTTATTTTGTAAAGTTTTACCCAGCTGGTATTTTCTATAAATTTGATGAAGTGGCCACAGTAATTTTATTTGGCTCGCATCTAAAAAATAATTGAAGGAAGTATCTGTTAAGCGAAATTAATGAAGAATTTAATTTCTTCAATTTTAATTACTTTTAACTATAAATTTTAAAGAAAAAATGTAATTGTAGAGTGGCAGTAGAGGAGAGAGAAAAAAAATTTTAAGGGCACCCACCCATTACCAAGGTGACACAAAATTTAATGCCTCGCTAAAAATTAAATTGCATAAAAATTATAAAAGATATCAACAAAAGCTATTTTTTTAATGAATTGATAAAATATCAAACTTTATTAGAAAATTATTGTTGTTGTTTTTGTCATGTCAAAGTAGATCAAGAAAAAAAAGGTATACCACTGGTATAAAGTATGTTGTGCAAAAATTATTTAAATCGGACTATTTTTTCAATAATTTTTCATCACAACCAATTGCGAAAAAGTGGTTGGTTTCAAGATAAAATTCGGAAAAAACTACTCAATGGATTTATTAGAAATTTGCATAGTATGTTACCAATACTATAGGGGTATCACGATCCGGAGCTCTTTGTTGTGCACTTGTACAAAAGAGCAAAAAAGTACAAGAAACTGTGAACACACCACATACACAGATCTAGAAGCTGTGTCAGCTGTGTTTTGTTTATTCAAATTTTATTTGTTCGAGAGGATTAAGTTAAAATTCGATATTGTTGAATATTTAATTGAAGTTGCTGCCACTAAACTTTTCACGTTTTCTTAGTTGTAAATGTTGGTGAAATTTTTTGTGGGCACTTCTATGATCAAAATAATTAAAGTGCTTTAACAGTTAGTGATGTGGAATTGAGTTCGCAACCATCATGTTTGCACCAAATATTATTGTAATGTTTAAAAATTTACAAAGGATTTTGATATTTTATTGCTTGCTTGTCACATCTCTGCTGTTATAAGCTGATGGTACAATAATATCGCTGAAATTATTGAAATTTACCGTGGCGAGATATGTTTAGTCTATTATGTTATCTATATACTATTATATAAAAGGGTTCTCTCGGATTTTTATCGTTCAATCACGGGGTAACCGCTGAACCGATTTTAATAATTCTTTCACTATTCAATTGCTATAATAAGCGACCCTGCTACTGGGTACTACGTTTTTGGTAAATATTTTCATTTAATTATTAAAGAATTCATGCATTTTGCCTCCATGCTGCCATTGTATAAGCAGCACAAAATAGCAGCAAAAAATAGCTTACGCTCTTTGTTGAGAGAGAGAGGTGAGATTCTACAACTCACCGCGCTGGTCTCTTGAGTGGGTAGTTGCACTCAGTTAATTTCTGCTGCAGTGTTGGCATAAGACCAATATATGGTAGAGATTTGAAAATATGTTTTTATATCATATTTGTACTCCCAAGCAACGTTGGGAACGGGTATGCTAGTATATTATACAGAAGTTGGTACTGAGATTAAGCATCACTATTTATAATTATTTGTATTTTTGATATAACTTTTTCATATTTATAATTATTTTTCATGTTGTTTAATTATATTTATAATCTTTAAAATTATTATCCTATATATTTTTTACAATTTTTCTTTTTTATAATTTTGTTTTGTATTATTTTTCTTTGTTAAGTTTTTTTTTTATTTTTTATAATTTTAAGTTTTTGAAAATTTTATATTTTTATTTTTATAATATGTATGAAATAATTTAATTAATTTCTTTTCTTATTATTATTTTTTAAACATTTTTTTAGTTTTTTTCAGTAAAAATTTTAAATGATTTTTAGGTTTTTGCAATTATTTAATATATATACATAAATATTTTTTTTTAAACTTTAAAACTCTGATCTTGGTTATTTTTTATTTTTTCTTTTTTATATTTTTCCTTTTTATAAATTTATCTTATTATCTTTCCCAGTTTTAATTTAAAAAATATTTAATGTGTTTTATTTATAATTTTTATTTTAAAATATATGAAAAATAAATTTTAGATTTTGATTTTGATGAAATCTTTTATTTGAAAGCAATAAAAAGAAAGGTGCTTTATAAACTGAAACCGGCGAATTAAAACAAACATTAAAATATTGAAGTTGTTGTAAAGAGTGGAAAGAGTTAGGCGTTGGACATCGCTGATATTGTGTTTATCAATCGAATGAGTATTGAAATATACGGAAAGCTGGGTAAAGCTTTTTTTATGAGATCAACTTACTAGGTGAAACGTCTATTTTATATGTAAAGTCATATGTTTTCATTCGTTTAATTTCACCGCTCGCACTTAACGCGGTTCTCTTGTTGTTGTAGACATTGTACAATTTACCGCTTGCTCGTTGATCTCGCATAGACGGAGTGTAGTACATCGACACAAATTCGGAGGGAAAGACCTCTTTTATATTTTCCGCCAGTTTCTTAAACTCTTCCCGATGTATTCTGCAATAACAAAACATTGAAAGCATTTTCGAACTTAAGAAATTAACATTTCTTACAATTTTCCAGGTGCATCTTTTAGACATTCGTCTATTACGGATTTGGCGATTTGTACTCTGTCTCTGTCTTTTAAAGAATTTCCCATTAAGTAACTTTTGTAAATTTTTTGAATTGGCTGGAGAAGTTTAATTGTATCGGCATCCGGAAGAGAGTTAAAATGACTATCTGAGATGCAGCCATAGCTGGTTGAACTATCATCAATGGAATGCTGCTCTACAGTTGGAGCAGAACCACCAATCGTATCAACTTGATGGAAAAAGGATGAACTACAAATATTGTTTTACAAATAAAGGAAAAAAATTTATTTTGAAGGTTTTGCAATTTCTGTGGTAGAAGAATAAAATAATATACGATTAATGAAAAAGTCATCAAGTGCAACCTCATAATAAATAATTTAACCGACCGGCTGTAAACTTCTAAAGCAGTGCAACTCACGAATTTTATTTAAAGGACCAAATACCATTACCGTTTTTGACAAGGTATACGATTGTATTTCAATACGTCTCAAATTCTATTCCAATAGCAAAATAACATGCATAAACAGTTGTTTTAAGACCACGCACAGGCAATGGGTCTATCAGTATCGGCAAATGAGGATTGTTTGCTGTCCTGAATGCATTTTGTGTTGTATAAGCGCGTTGGAAAATTTTGTCTACATCGAGTGCGGTTTGTTTTTTGCATAAGCGCGAAAATAGAATTGAGATGACAATTTAAAAATTGTGTGAAGGCATACGCAGGCTAGACGTGCCACTACCTGGGCATTTTTATTCTTAAGTAAGAAAAAACTTATTTCTATATTACATTTGAGGCACTTCTTCGTTCTAATGGTGCATCATCATAATTTTAACGAACTTTTGCTATTTGTTTACCTTGAAGGTTTTGAAAAACTAGATGAATTCGAATGATTGCTGCCAGCATTCGACAGCAATGACATTTCAGTTAAAACAGTTTCCTCTGGCTCACATTTTAACTCCATTTCCATTCTAAGCATAACTTCTTCCGATTCAGATTTGATTTGCATTTCCATTGGCTCAACGGTTAGAACAGCATCGAATTTTTTTTCAGCATTTGGATGACCAACAAGTACCTTTTGGCTCAGCATTATCTGCTGTTCTCTAACATAAAGACAGTAATTATCAAACTCTTTCAAGTGTTTGGAGCATTCATGGCATATGGCAGTGGATATCTCATCCGTACAAGTAATCTAAAGTTGTATTCTTAATTTATGCTTTTTTGAAGAAATGGAACCTACTTACATCTAAATGCAAATATTTTAATATAATCTTTACGAGCTGTAGTTCATCATTGCTGCCAAATTCATTAAAAAGCGACACACTTTTTTCCGAAATCAAGTCAATTAAACAAAGACGACAAATCATATTACCAAAGATATAAGATATGCACTTGATAGAATTTGTTTACTTTTTGCTTCACAACAAAAATTCATTAGTGATAATAGAACAGCTTTAGTGATGACAAAAATACAAACAAAACTAACAATTATCGAAAGCTACGAATACTCATCACAGCTGTGGGCTCTCTTCACTAGTTGTCTTGGCCTTATTGCCAGGCAAGAACATTTTTGACATAAGCAACCAAAGAAAAAAAATACACTTGTGATGGCCTAAACGCATTGAAGACGACTGCAGCTGTGCAACATCTGTCAACTTTTTTTACAAGCTTTTATTATGGAAGTGTATGTGGTGAATATGTCGCAACGAAAATGCTCGACCGCAATGCGGCAACGGCAATACATGGTATAATAATACAAGGCAGTATTGACAGTTGCTTGGGAAACCAGCATCTGTCAAAAAAAAGTCAAGAAAGAGAGCATTCAATTATTGCTTATGTTTTCGCCATTGCTTATGTTTCAGCGCGTTTGCAAATAACCAAACATTTTCTTACAAAATATTGCATATTTTATTTAATCAATAGTGAATTATTATTGCTACAACGAAGATAACTTGTCAACTTTGTGTTATTAAGTGCAAACAAAAAAAATTTTGAAAACGTTCAAATGCAGCAACCTCAGCAGCTGCATATGCATATGGACGAAATTAAAGAAGTTTTCAATTAAAATTAAAACACCACGGCTGGAAAACGTTAAACACATATTACACATAATTTTTTCACAACTTTCATTGTTATATTTGTTTATTTATCGTACATATTTTGTGGAATTTATTTATTTTTACATTCGTTTAATTTTTGTTGCACAAACAACTGTTTTTGACAGATGGTAGTTTCCTTGTTGCTGAGAAAATCAATACTTGTCAATGCTACCTGTATAATTGTATCATGACGGCAATGTTGCTGTCGGTGGTTTAGATCTATTTCTAATATGACATGCAGCAAGTGCAGCCATTGTTTTGTTTTTGCTCAGTTGCTTTCAATTTGGACATGATTGATACTTTTTTTGGTTATATCAGTGTTTGCTTTGGTTGACGTCAATATATATGTAACATTTGATTATTGCAATAATAGTCAATACCAATAGTTCTTCACACTCACTCATTTTATTTCACTTCACTGATGAAATTGTTACAATAAAATTCTACTTAATATTTTTTCCGTCAAAAACAGCATATCAAAAGAATCAAGCTGCACATGACATGACAACATTTTTATATTCACATTATGTTGCACGGCTGGAGCCGTCGTCAATGTGTTTAGCCTATGAGTTCGTGAATCGTAAAAAAGTTCACAATTTTGTGGTTCCGACAGCCACAAAATAAAAATACTGTTAATTTAGAGTATATACTAACAATTTTACAAATTAAGTTAAATTATTGCGCTAATACACTACCGAAATCTAAAACGTGAAAATTTCTAGCTGTCAAAAAAAAGGACGATGATCCTTTTGTCACCGAATAAATTACAATTTTATTTCAACAGGCAGAAATTGTATTCAACTCAATAAATTCTTACTTAATTTTTATAATTCTTAAAAAACATATTTTTAAGAATTATATTAAGAGCTTTATGCCAAATAATTCATGAAGCAACAGGTTGCTACAACAACAATGTTCTTTGCAGAACAAACCAAGCTGACTGGACCATGGTTTCATCGGACGCTACTCCGACTCATCAGTAGTCTCAGTGGTTCTAGCAGTCCACTAACTTTGACAAGCTAATAAGCGCAAGAGCAATAAACCCAAAGCGGAATTATAGAAGCGCTATACTTTATCAAAGCAATGTTTTTCTACTCTTTTGCTAGTCGCAAAATTTCAAAAAGTTGACTGCATTGATTCTGCAAAGATTTTGTTGTTGCGCTTTTTTGTTTACTTCTTTATCACGTATCAATCTAGGTTCCAACATTTTGTTGGTATTAAACCATTGAAGGTTTTTTTTTTTTTAAAACAGATGTTTATTATATGCGCGGACATATAATATTTCATCATGTTTTCGCAGGTCGTGCTCGCACCAGTTTACATGAGTTACAAAACATTTGAGTTTTTGTAACTCAATAAACTCTTTCCTACGACGAGTGAAATGTTTCCGTATAACACACGGCCTAAATGATTAAAATTATTTGTTTACTGTTTACTTGATTTGTAATAAATAGTGAAGAAAGACCAATTTCATCGATAACAAAAGTTATCGCCATCGTAGTTCTGATAACTGAAATATCGAGAAACACAGAATTGCGTATTGGTGTCATTTCTCTACCATATATTTAGGGCTTGTACTCACTTTAGGTGGGATGCACTGATTGAACTTTATTGGTTGCGTTCTATCCGAAAAAGCGCTCAGGTAGCGAAGTTGCTTAAAGTGATACTTTTTGTTGAATGGGTTTTCTTGTGAAACGGTAAACGATAAACAGTTGCATGTTAATCAATGATTTTTGTATTAAATTTTTTTCTATTTAACCAACCCATGTTTTGTCATCTGCCAAAATAAAGTGAACGTAAGCCGCTCCCTAAGCCATTCCGCTGAAAAAATATTTTCGCTCCCTAAGAAAAATCTCTTTTGCCACAAGATATTTATAGGCATCTGTCTCGAATTTTATATCCATGATTTACTAAAAAAATAATGTAAAATAGAATTAATTAAAAAGTAGTACAAAGTATCCGACACACCACAAAAAAATCTCACATTGGAATGATAAAAAAAAACACTGAAAAATGCACTACAGTATTTTGTCACACACTATCTCATATAGTCACACATTATCCCACAGTGATTATAGTAGTATAGTATATTCTCACGGCACTTCGAATTAAGTCTGTGAATTACGATTGTGAATTGTCTTGTTTTCACGAAGCATAAGTAATTCAGTTTGACAGTTGTGCTGTGTGGATTTTATTTCACATTTTGTTTGGGTTGAGATTTGCTGTCAAAAATAAAAAATAAAGAAAAAAATTTAAGTAAAATGTATTTATTTCTCACTTTGTCTATCAACAAGCAAAGGTGCATGCAAATAGGAGTCGGCGAGTAAGCGGGATTTGGTTGCTTTTTGAAAATTTCGACTTTCAGGGATGTTGCCCTTAATATTATATAAAAAACATTGATTGCGGATATTTTTTCTAAGAATGCTAGATATTCCAATTGGGATAATTTTCAAGTTTTCACTGTTTTTTCGACCCTAAATACTTTTAAGAAGCAAATATAAGAAACCATTTTTCATGATAAAGGTAAATTTTAGATTCAAACTCTATTATTTTAAAAAGTTATGTAGCTTTTAAAAACACACACTATATAAAATTTTTTGCCTTTTATACCAAGGATTGAAGTCATAAATGAAAATAGTATTAAAGTAATCTTAACAAAGTACATTATTTTCACAAAACTTTAACTCATTTTATCAAAACTTCATCATGAAACTGAGTGCCCAAGTACTCGGAAAATAAAAAATTGTATAAATAGAAAATCTTTACTCGGTACTGTTAATACCCTCGTATTTTCTACGAGGTTTTTCTGGTTAATAAAGTCCTGTAGGGTAAACCGTAAATACGAGTAATCGGTACATTAAAAATTTGACCGACTCAACACCATAATTTTAAACACTGACTCCAAGAAGCTAGTGTATATAATTATGTAGCCTTAAAACTCTTTTTATTTCCTCTCAGACTAACTATTTGAAGGAAAAGTAGATACTTTGCCACAGCGTAAGCGTATTTTTATATATTATATATGACCGTTATTGCAAGTGCGATTCTTGGCCACCAATTAAATGCTGAGAATACATTTTCTTTTGATGAGTCAGCAAATTCCATATAATTTGTTTAAATCGGGCCAGCTTATATCTTGACGAATCCGCTAGTCTAAGTTTTGTATTCAGTCATGGAAAACTTTCAACGTGCTATAAACAAATATTTGCAATGGAATTTTTACCTAACAACATTACTACCGATGCCTTGTTCACCTTTGATCAACCAAATCTACCGACTTGGCTGGCTGGCCTATTTTTTTGCTGCTATGTTTTTTATGTTCTATTGGCGCTTGAATGGTGGCGACAATTCCATAGGTGGCCTGGCTGGTACTGCATTATTTGTTAGTAACGATTTCGCTGCAATTGTAACCATCTTTGAGGCTGTGTGGGTATACTCGAAATACCAAGATATAAGTCGTCTACAACAGGAGTTGGATGAATTATTACAGCACCATTTGCAGTGTTGCGTGCCAGTGAAGTTTAAACGTTCATCCATGATTTTGACAATTTCTGTCATAGCGTTGACATTATTCTTTTGCGAAATATTACGCGCTTGTATTATCTATAGTGTTAAAGTTAATTTTTCACCCGTTTTCTTTTATTCAATACCTATTGGACAAGTGTTGAAATGGCGTTACATTCAGATCATTGTCGTTGTAATGAAGTTCAATGCGCACATCGAGCTGCTTCAGCTCTCCATACGACAGCAAATTGAGCAGAATAAGCCGAAGCGTAAATATAGTTCGGACATTTGGCGAGCGTTCACAATGGAGGAGTACAATAAGTTGAACGAGATGAGACTTATTTATGGACGTATCCATGAGTTGTTTGAAATTGTTAATGGATGGTTTGGTTGGTCGATTTTGATAATTTTCCTCACTTCGTTTTTTGACTTTGTATGTAATGCATTTTGGACCTACAGTTTGACGCTGAAGAGTGAACAATATGGAAGATACTTTTTCAATGGTGCCACAGTGGTTTCACTTGCAACTCTTGTATATGCACTATTTTGGTGCACGGATGCAAGCACAAAAAAAGTAAGTTTTCTTTGTTCTTATTTTAAATTTTTATGTCGAACCTTTTCTTAAATTTTTAACAAACCAAATTTAAATTTTTAACTAAAAAAAATCCATACAAAACATGTGAGATAGCAAAGAGATAGACAGAGAAAGAAAAAGTAACATATTTTATATTCTCTTGATATATCTAGCATTGAAAAACTTTCCTTGATATTTATTCCCAAATATTGATAATGATTTTCTTGCCTTCTAGCTCTTTCGTATAAGACTGAATCACTGAATCACTCTTTGAATCACTGAAGTTGTCATCGAGGGTTCTTACGAATATTAAATGCTAATGTTTTTCAATACTTTGCAATGCATCTTTGAAATTACTCTACATGCAAAATTTATAAAGCACAAAGTTCATTCAGTCAAATTCTCTCATTTATAATTTTGGCATGACTTGCACTTTAAGTGAGTCCATTGCATTGCTTACCATTAAAAATTCAAACCAAAACATTTAAGTACTTTCAATTAAGAAGCTTTTAACTGTCATTTAATGGTGATGGATGTCTTTGCTTAAAAGCAACTTTAAGCAGCCTTTATTTTTCTTTTTGATTTCAACGGCTATTTAGTTTTGTTTGAAACGCGCAATCCTATGGCTGAATCAAAATCACGAACGCGGTATGCCTGGCAGCCCAGCGCTTACATCTGGCGCGCTCGTATTTCGCAATTTGCGCTTTTATTGCTGAATATAAGCTTGCGTTTTTTTGCCATAAGGCCGTTGTGGCCATCGTGGCCCTTTCTACAATTGATATATCCCTGCTGTTGGCTCATCGAAATTGCACTGATATCTTTCTATGCCATCTATAACAAAGTTTCCAACAACGCCGACTCAATTGGCGCCGTTATCACTAAGATGCTCTTTATAGCGCAAATCCTTGCTCATTTGACGGTTGTATTGGAAGCTTCACTCATGAATGAAAAACGTGAACGCTTGCTGAAAATGCGGGAAAGTCTTTCGCTTAAGCTGCGCCAACAGTTTAAGCGTCCAATCGATGCATCGCAGGTTTTATGTCATTTAGCAATCAGGTTGCTGTTAATAATCATATTACAGGGCACAATGTTGGTGATCTTTACAATGATTCATGTCGAGACTTTGTACTGGTATGCTTTGTTAAGTGCAACTGTGTTGAAGTTTCGCATATTGCAGATCTTGTCATTCATCGTATTGATAGATGGGGACATTATAATGCTTTGGCAAAAAATTGATGAGATAGGCACGCGTAATTTACAACGCTCTAATGGATTAACAATCGTCTCAAGCTATCAATATGAAAGAAAGTTCGTTGCGGATGAGGATACAGAGCAGCTTAAAATATTGAAGGGCGTTCATAATGAATTAAACATAATTTTTCGAACTTTAAACGATTGCTTTGGATGGTCTTTATTGGTTATAATGGTTGTGTACTTTGTGGATTTTGTATGCAATTGCTATTGGCTGCTCTTGGCGTTGCTAAGGCAATATACTGACTTTTCTGGATTTATTCAAAATGCTTGTTTTCTGCTAAATGACGTTGTTATGCTGTCGGCCTTATGTTGGCATTGCCAAAAGACCTGTAATAATGTAAGAACTTACTTAGTTTTTTATTTTTTGCTGTTTAAAATACCATGGTTTAATTGAGAGAGTATTGGCCAGAAGCGAAATATTCAACGTTATCTGTCAAATTTTCTCAAAGCTTGAAACAAAAATGAAGATACAAAATTTTTTGACAGAACTGGTTTAATATAAAGAGAATTTTCTCCATTTTGTGTTTTTGTGTATTATTTGAGATTATCCAAAAATAATATGATATGATATGATGTAATGAAGCATAAATAAGATCCGCTGCGTCATTATATTACATTGCCAATTATCGTTTTGGTAATCATGGTAATTCATCATTCATTCATGATGCTTCATTACAGAAAACTGTACTTTATAAAACCATTATAATTGATTATGTATATGTTGAACATTTATTTTTTGCAGAGTCGCTATATAGGATGCTTGATATTTAAACTCGTTAAACCTTTGGGAAATAAGCAATATAACGATTTGGTCACCGAATTTTCCTTGCAGGTACTGCATCAGCAATTTGTTATAACTGCAAAGGATTTTTTTGAACTGAATCTCAATTTATTGGGCAGTGTAAGTATTAATAGTATTTTATTTTTTTTCTATTATTTTTTTGTGAATTCCTCCACACAATTATATTTTACAAATATCTCTCATTTTGTTATCTTTTTTCTCTCTCTAATACAGATGGTAGCCTCTATTGTCACATACCTAGTTATACTCATACAGTTTATGTTGACAGAGCGAAATTCCAATGTAATATTGACTATCGAGCCGTTCATTAATTCTACACTGATCGTCAGTAATGTGACTAAAATATAAACAAATTATTGCAAAATTCATTGGCCGAACATTTATAAGCACTAGCTATTTTATAAATTATGCTCATATTTTATTATTAAAAGTTACTTACGAATAAAAGTACAGATAAATGAAATGTTTCAAATAAAATTTATTGAATGATGACCATAAATATATTTAAATTCAATTAATTACAAAAATATAAATTTATCTTTACATTTTCATATGAATTAACATGCCATAAAGAATATAACATGCCATATATAATAAATAAATTGTCATAAATGTCGTTATGTGGCTGTCGCGACCAATGCATTCCGGCCCACTTTTATCATAGCTTTATCCCTACGTTTATTTCCTGGCATTTCACACATAGAAATAAGAAATAAGGAAGTGGTGTTATGCACACATACACTGTATGTGTACTGCGGCATTTTTTGAGCGAAAATTTTGACATTTGCGCTAGAAAATCAAAACAAAGAAAATTGACTCGAGAAATTCTTTTAAAATAATTATTAAAAGCAATTGTCATTGCTTAAAGTAACTGAAATAATAAAGTGATTTTTATAACTGACTTTATAATAATGAATTGTATAGTGCACAGTTGTGGAAGCAGTCAGAAATTGATAAACAAAATGATTTCATTCCACAAGTAAGTATATTCAAATTCTGTTCACATCGGTTTAATTATTTAAATAAAAGAGTGTTATTTATATTATATTTGTTCTTTAAAAGTGTATTTCAACAAGAAATTAATATATTTCTAATCAGAAATAAGTGAAAAAGCATTAATTAGTGCCAGTTAATTTTGCGCCATTTCTATTCCAGCGCTTATGTCAAAGCACAAACACGACTACAAGGGCGCATTCATTTTTCGTGGTGTCATTATTTTCAGGGCGCCTTTTGTTAATCACTGTAGAAAATTAATATTTATACTTATTTGTTTATTTTCAGATTTCCGAAAATTATAGATACTAATTATTGATACAAATGGATTTGCGCCCTAGGATTGTAACCAAGCTTCGTAAGCAAGCTATCAGTTGTTTGCTCTAATCATATTTATGAATCTGATTTTGTCGGTTGTTCAAAATCAAGCCGAAGATTATTTCCGTCAGCGGTACCACATCTTGAAAAAATATATTTGAAGGATATATTAAGCCCTCCGGTCATTACAACATTTTAAGAAAATTTATATATAAAAATTAAAAAAAGAATTCACATTTATATATTTAGTTGATTATATTTATAAGTAGTTGCATGCGAATAAAATTTTTTATATAACTTAAAACAGAAAATTATTTTTGTAATATATAATTATTATGTAATATATATACACATACATATATACATATATATGTATATATGATATTTGTGCATTATTATCTTTTGATGTTGCATACTAATATTTCTTTGTGTTTAAGGGTGAAATAGGCCTACAGGGGAACCGAACACCCAAAAAAATCGGTAACGCACCAAATTGTATACCTCAAGGGTGGTGTGGAAATACAATAAAAGAATAATTTCACAATAAAATAAATCATTGAGTTAACTTTTTAACTACGCAAATAAGTTAAAAAGAAACTTTTTTAATTCACAATTCCAATTAGGAAAACTGCGCCTAGCTGTACGCTACAACCGAATGCGGCCCTGAGTGAATGTTAATGTGTTAGTGTGAACATACAACAGTAAGAAAAATGCCGCACTTTTATTCCAGAACACCACTTCCTTATCTCTTATTTCTATGATTTCACATCACCTTCCTCATCTCTCACAAAAAACAAAAAACAAAAAACTGAGCAGTAGAGTGTGGTTTGTCCCATACCTTAATTTGTTCGTCATGAGCGATTTAAGAAAAGCGATATGTCATTTTATCGATTGACAAGATCTACTATAAATTTTGACTCCCATCCATAATTGAGCAAAGGAATATTAAGGCCTATTTTACAATGATCAAGAATTTAAAGTAATTTTTGAAATTGAAAGTACAGTCAAGTGCACTCCTTCCCTTTCTTATTCACCAATTCGCCGAAATTTCCAATTTTCCTCGAAAAACAACTTTCAATTCTTGATCATTTTGAAAAGCGGAGTTTACTTTATCGAATGTTTCGTCAAATTGAAACCCCAGCAGCGACAGAAAATCATTTGATTTAAAATAATTTTTCTGTACGGCCTCCACCTGTCTGCAAACCTCAGAGAGTAATCAAAATGCCATGTAAAGCTTCTAGAGAACAAGAACATTACGTTCATCGCCGTTCGGAGTCGGCGTTAAACCAGTAGGTCCGGTTCTCGGTCAATTGTGTACAAACTTAATAACACGCACAACCACAATTGATCATAAGAAGCTAAGTCAAAGTCCTTTTAAGGACTGAAATGGCCAGTTATTTATTTATTTATTACAATGGCCCAACAACAGAAAAATAAAAATATTTTGATTTTCATCAAACGATTTGACAAACAATTTTGAATTGTGTTCACCTGGTCAAACTTAACTGATGGAAATATATCAAATATATAAATATCAGGTTATTGTTGAAGTAACATGGAATTGTTTTGTATTGAAAATTTTTTACTAAAATAAAAAACAAGATTATTTATATCAAAGTAAAAGTTTAGGGCTGCTAGGGAGAGAATTCAAAAGCAATTTTGTATTTTCTTGTATGTATTTCTTATTTGATAACTAAATTCAATTACTCTCATAATTTACAGTCTTCCGAACTTTTTTACACAAAAAATAAAACATTTATAAAAGAGATAATAGAATTAATCAAAACACATTATCTTTAACTCATTTATTTGTAATATAGCAAATGACTATAAGAGCTGGATTTAAAAGGTTTTTATGTAGAGTTATTATTTATCCATACATCTGAAGATATCAACCACTTAGATGAAATTGTATTAATATGATTAGATATGTGGTTATGGTGCCAACGATCTAAAATAAAGTTTAATTTAATATAAACGCACATATTAATGCTTTGATTTTAGATAAAATATTTTCATAGATAAAAATTTTTACATATATACTTGCTCGAAAATATTGGAATAACGGTTTCAATTCCTTTCTACCCACAAATATACACTTTTTGCAATTAAAAATTAGGGAAGTGCAATTTTTAAAATCAACTTTCTTTACTTCAAAAGTTATTTAAAAGTCTTGTATTTGGACCCTTTTTATATTGGTCAAGAATTGATAGCAAGTTTTCGAGCTTGTAGGCAATTTTTCGAGTTAGTTGTTTTCAATTCTTGACCAATGTAAAAGGCGTGTTACTTACCGTATACAAAAGAGTAGAATCTACTTTGAGAAATCCAGCTGCGGTAAAAGCAAAGAACTAAGAGATAAGGAAGCGGTGAAGTTGACCAGAAATGAAGTATTTTACAAATACAATGAAGTTAATTCAAACACATAAACATTCAAACAGGGCCGCATTAGGTTATATCGTAAAGAAAGGCGAAAACATTTTGGTGTTCAGACGTATTTTTATTATTTAATTTTTATTGTATATACACACCACTTATGAGTTATTCAATATTAAAATATAAAATAAAATATTTTTCAGTCAAAAATAACAATTAAAATTAGACTTTTATGTTTTCGGTTTAAAGGAAACACTCCTTTTTTTATTGTCTCAGTTCAAGTGAATGCGTATTTGAAATCATAGATATTTTACAAAAATGTCAAAAATACAGGACAAATTTTGTCCCGACAAGACACTTAAAAAATTATGCAAAATACGACTAGCCATTCGGCTCATTAGCATATTTTCGGGTGCAAAAAACGTGTATCGGGTAAGCTAGTATTGAATATAGAATATCACTGTCATATATATATTTTTGACCGGAAAAAGAAGTCATATTTTAACATTTATTTTTGACCGAAAAAATAAGTGATATTTTTACTTCTATTTTTAACCGAAAAATAAACATTTTTTACCGAATAAATAAAAGTAAATAATAACAAAAACAAACAAATCGGTAAAAATAACCATTATTTATCGACTTATTTGAAAAAAATTTATAACAGTTCCGGTCCCTGATTAAAACTTATCTTCAATCGAAAAAAATAAGGGCCCTATCGCTTGCCACCCTAACGAATGAATGCGCTCATGAAGCTGAACAGTGTTTTGACAGAAGCTCTTGCACATGACTCATTCACACAAATGGCGGGAAACCAACAAACTATAAAGCAAGATTACCTGTGAAATGAAACCTACTTATTATGTGTTTTTTGTGAACTTTCACACCTTTTCACGGCACAACGCATGCTTATTTAATTATTTATTTTATTTATGTTTGTTTTAATACAATTTATAGCGATGACAATCGCTAATTATTTAATATTTTAATGTTTTTTCACCACTCATTTTCTTTGTTTTGATGTGCAAGAGCTTATGTCAAAAAATCATGCTCTATCTCGCTTGAAAAATTCTTCAACACACGCATAGTATGTGTGAGTAGAACACCACTTCCTTATATTTTATTTCTATGGGTAAAAGCGATTTTCTGATGCATCAGCTGTAAGGAAAATTGTTCAATCTGAAAGAAACATGAATACATGTGTTACATTGGCAAAAACTGTTTCGAATGAAAATAAACACATAAGCTCCAACTAAAAGATTCTCAAAATTAGCAAATAAACCAATATTTTTTACATAATTAACGTATATCCAAAAACTTAGTTACTTCAACTTAATTTTAAACTCACCAAAGTGTTGTGATTATCATTTAAATTATTACTTTTAATACGATGTAAACGCAAAGCAATGTTTGTTGTCTGTTATGAGAGAAGAGTAGAAAAATCTCGATGAAATACCCGTTTATTTCTTCTTTTTTCCAAAGATACTTACGCATTGCATAGTATAATCACATAATATGCCTAAAACTAATACGTTCCACATATGTGGAATAGACCAGATGAAGGCACCGGCAATCGTCATGTAATCAGTATTGGCTGAAGTGAAATTCACAAAAATCCAATAGCTATTCGTGATAATGGACAAAAAATCATTGCCTACATTAATTAACAAAGAAACGCCAACACTGCGATTCAAAATATTTGTCAGTTCCCACAGCTGATAATATAGATCGCGTATGTTGAGTAGATTTTTCAGTTGTTGATTTTCCATGTCGAATTGCCGATTTTTGAGTCCACTTAACTCAAATATTGCAAAACTTTGCATTTTCAACTTCAGTGTGTTTACGGAGTTGACATGTTCTAAGGGAACAGGCTTTGTATTGCTTTGACATAAATTGATTTGTGCGACTGCGCCGATTAACATATCGAGGCGTTTCTTGATAATCGTTATGCCAATAAAAATTTGAAAATATCGCACACCGCAGACCATAAACGGCCAAAAGTAGAATATTCTAAATATAGAGAAATGCTCATTGGAGTCCATATGGATAAGAACGGAAAGTTCTGATCCAATATAAATGATAAGCATCATAGCACCACGTTGAAGCATCTTGCGGCGAAAATCACTACCGGGAAGTACAAAAGATTTGATTAGATTGTAAGAAAAGTGCATTGTTTCAGTTTTGCAATCATAGAGAAATAATATAAACTCAAAAATTTACCCATTGTCAACGTTCAAGTTCAAAGTATGCTCAAAATAACGATCAATGTCACGTGCTTTTTCAAAAAATTTCCGCTGATCGTGTCGACGCAATAGCGTTTCAAGAATTGACAATATATGTGCTACTCGTATGCCAACCAGCTGAATAAAGCCCACTGTAAGTCCAACGTCTTTGTTGTTTGACGTATTGTTATTGTCATCGATGAAGAGCCCAAATAGCAAAAAAGTCAGAGAGAAAATTATTATGAATACGGTGTATAGTTCCAAGAAATGATTGCGATACGTAGCTCCAGATTTTTTCTCTAACTGCCATTGTATAAGGTTAAAAAACTGGTAGGGCGTCAGCATGAACGATATAGATTCCAGCACGTCCATTTTAATGACTTGGCTTTACAGACTTTTAAGAAGCTCAGAAGGTTAAAAGGGATATATTATCCAAAATTTTGACTCGGACAATCCAAGTTACCCTAGGAGATAATAAACTTTTGTATAGGATAAATTACTTAGTTGAGACAAGATCAGAAAACTGAAACATCATTGAGTGAACCATTTTGAGAAAGAGAGAAAATGTTTTAAATATTATAAGCTAACTTAGAGCCAGTGAGCTAGAAATTAGTTTTGAATGGACTAAAGAACTCGTTGAAACTTTTATTGAGCTTTACCAGCAATATGGGATGCCTGTTTACCGTTTCTTGATCTGATTACCTTTGATTTTACTTGAATTCAACTTTCGACAAATGTGAAAGGTTTCGTCAAGTCAAAAAAAAAAAACATAAAAAAATTTAATTCAATTCTTGACCAGTGTAAAAGCGGACTAAGTATGGGGATCGAAAGTGTCGAAAAGCAATGTCAAATTTTTCGTCAAACAAGTTATCAGTTTCATTATTGCCTTGTACTTCGAAGTGATGACATGGTCATAACGAAGTAATCGTTATTGATTTAAAAATGAAGTAAAATAACCAAAAAACCTCTGGAAATGTCCGATAGTTTTGAATAAATTTATTCCAAAACCTAATCTTCTTATATTTCCATGTAAACGTGTTCGCATGGAATTTTTTTTGAGCTCACAAAAATTGTTTCAGAAGATTTGACGAGTGTTCACATTGTCAAATGTTTCGTTAAATTGTTGGTGAAACCACAAAAAACAATCAAAAACATTTTGCTTTTTATTAAATGAACTGGCTTAGTACAGTTTAAACAGTATTCACATTGTCATATTGTCACCAAATGCCATACATATTTCTGTTTATCAAATTGTTTGATAACTCGTTTGCTGACTTATGTGATGGTTGTGAACATGAAAAACTTTTTTCCGCGGTTTTGTTGCTTTCATCTCTCTTTCACACGAGCAGAAAACCGTTGAGAGAAATTATTGCAATATCAACATGTCTAAAATTGGAGGTGATAATGTTAATGAAAGAAAATTTCTCATAGAAAGTAGGTTTTTTTAGACAAAATACCGTAAAGATTTAATGCTTTTTATTACACCATAACTTTTTGCTTATTTTGTATCTCCTATTTAAATATAGTGTTGTTATTGTAAATTAAAGCCTTATTGTACCAGATATTCAGTAACATATGTTAAATGCACACCTACCATGAAACTCTCTTTGAACCCAAAAACAGATTTTGAGGGTAAATTCGAAAATCCAAGCATGCAGTTCTAATATAGCATCTAATACTATGTTTCCATGGTGAGTTAACTCGGGGTTAGGGTTTTCGTCGAGTTAAGAAAATGGCGTCGCTAACTCGATAGTGTTTCCATGCACAGCATCGAGTTGAGTCGAACTTGTCAATTTCATTTGCATTTTTGTTATTGTTTTACTAGCGAAATAGATACTAAATGGCAGCATTCACTTTGACAGATAGAACCCAGTTAAATCTTACAAGTTTCGTGGAGTTTCGTGGATTTAACGAAACTCAACTCAACTCGCGTTTCCATAGCGAGTTAACCCCGAGTAAACCCCGAGTTAACTCGCCATGGAACATAGTATAATACTCTACCTACGACATCCACTAGATCTCATACCATGTTGATTTTCAGTGTTACAGCTTTGAGATATTTTTTTAACTAAAAATAGCAACACTGAAAAATTGTGCCGTTTTTTACTTTGCTTGTTTATTAAATAAAACAGGACCAAAAATTCAATTGACTGTGTAACATTTTCCTTTTTTTAAAGAATTATGTTGTTTTCCGTTCAAGTAATAGAGACTCTCAGTTATAAAGAGACAGACAAAATTTTTTATAAAATTTTAAGAAAATACTCCCATTTTGCAGGTTTTTTAAATTCTTTTCACTTACTCGAAAATATTTTTAAGCTTCTGGTTGTACAACCTCCTTAACTAAAAGTAAACGACAGTATATTTAAGAAAAGTAGATACCAGCTTGTTTTTCTGGAAAAGAAATAGTAGATATGGGAAACTTCCGACTCATTTTGATTTTAATTTAATGTAGTCATCAATCAAACTGTGTCAGTCATTGCAAGTAACCACCCAGTTGGACTGGAAAGCATTTTATGATGTATTGTTTCTACTTCTTCCGCAAATATTTTCCATTTCTTGTTGCTATGCTGTCGGAAGTACAAAATTTTGAACTTCTATACGACTCGCGAACTTTTTGAACTTCTATACTGTGGCGTCCGTGGCGTAGTTGGTTAAAGTGCGTGGCCGCTATGTCAACGAACCTGGAGACCCAGGTTCGAACCCCAGCAGCGACAGAAAATTATTTGAATTAAAATAATTTTTCTGTACGGCCGCCACCTCTCTGCAGACAATGGCAAACCTCAGAGAGTAATCAAAATGCCATGTAAAGCTTCTTGAGAACGAGAACATTCCGTTCATCGCCGTTCGGAGTCGGCGTTAAACATGTAGGTCCGGTCCTCGGTCAATTGTGTACAAACTTAATAACACGCACAACACAATTCATCATAAGAAGCTAGGTCAAAGTCCTTTCAAGGGCTGAAATGGCCAGTTATTTATTTTTATTTATTATACGAGTCGCGAACTCACAAGTGTTTTTGTCTATATTTGCTTGTGTCAAAAATTCTCTTGTCGATTGTCAAAATTTATACTAGCCGCTGGGGCTACATGAATTTTTGACAGCTATATTCACCTCGCAAGTGCCAAATATTCTGATTCAGACTGTCAAAATTTCAACATCAGAGTGAAAAGTTTTTGAATAGCACACAGCCTTAATTTGAAAATGGGAGGGAAATTTGTTAGTTAGGGCTGGAATGAGAGTTTAAATGTCAGATGGGTATGTGAGAAATGAAGGTTCATTTGTTTTTTTTTTTTTTGGATTCATATAATCGCAATCGATAGTAGCCTTGCTTAGAACCCTTTTACATTGGTCAAAAGTTTTTGACATTTGTTGGTAAAGTTGAGGCGATTTGGTAGTGATAAAAGGGGAAGTGTACACTTGAACTATACCGACAATTTCAAAAGCTGCCTTACACTCTTGACCTACGGATATGTAAAAGAGGTCTGCATTCTAACTACCTAATTGCGGGATAAACACTTCGTTTCTTTTATATTTGTTATCCCCAACTCACAAGGCGATTGCCAATTAAGTTATCTAATCGGTTTGTTGTTGTCTTCAAAGTGAAACTGTCAAAAACTCTGAGAGCCAGAGCGGATGAACACAGATTGCAGCAATCAAAATTTGTTAATTTTGAGATTGCTGTTGGGTAAGGTTCTTACAAACGGCACAACTGGGTTATCAAGCGTGCAAATCAATCGAAATATGCTGAATAACAATCTGCCCGACTTATGGCAAAAATTGTTCACTTAAGTTGGGGATGGAACGATGTGAAACACATTCATGTATTCAGAAATGTAAAGTAATGCCTTAATGTACACTGATGTACATATATTCAGTTTGTTCTGAACTACTCTCAATCTGTTTTTTATTTTTTAAAAATTGACAAAACATTCTTCTTTGATTTCTCATGAAATGCTACTTATTAACATCATGTCACTTATCTGTATTGCCAATCATAATCTTAGTACGAGCCAATAAATCAAATCTTTATCAAATATCAACAGCGAAAAAATCTAGTTCTGCACTGCTTTCCATCAGTTTATTAAGTAGATCCTTACAAAGAATATTGCAGTATCTGTGGCACTAGCATTTTCAAAATGAACGTTTTGGTTCGCGGTTTTCTACGTTGCTGTCTTTTTGTAGGCATTTATACAAGAACAACTTCAGAGAATGACTACAAGAGAAGACCAAAGTTATTGCGTGCACTAAGTTATTTATATCCTTGGCTAATAATGCTACTGGTGCTCTTAAGTGCTTCACATGCGGTTCTGCAGCGTAATTTTGAAGAGGGATTTCTTTTGTCCAGTCTTGTGTCGACTATAGTTTTCGTGGGGCAGATAGCTGCACACTGCATCGTGCTGATGGAAGCACTGCTCAAGCGTGAACAACATGTTATGTTTCATCAGAAGTTGGCTGAGATTGAGGAATTGCTGTGGTTGCGTTTGCGACAACGTGCATCATGTACGAGTCGCGTGCGTTTCTTGCGCCAAAAATATTGCTCATTTTGTTGGATTTCTATACTGTGTGCATCTATTTTTGCCAACTTTGCATCTAGCTATTATTGGCATGGACTTTTTTCCATACTTTCCATGCGCTTGCGTATTATCCAGCTTAGTTTGTATGTTGATTACTTGCGGCTTTACTTAGCGGCGCTAAACATGAAACTGCAGCAACTGGTTGTTCGCAAATGTAATGCAGTTGCAGCCTATCAGCTGCTGGATATTGACTATAAGCCACTGGAAAGTATTGCATACTTGCAGGCGATTAAGCAGATTTATGCGCTGTTTTCTGAAGCCTTCGGATTGCTTAATGATTTTGGTGGTTGGTCGCTGTTTGCAATAATTGCCTGCTATTTTCTAGATATAACTCTTCATGTTTATTGGACGCTGCTGGCATTGGATGGTTTGCTGCCACCTATTACTTACATAAGCTCTACAGCGGCATTAACACCATTAGCTGTCATAGTCATTGCGCTCAGCATTAGTTGTAATGAGTGCAAAAATGCTGTAAGTTTTGCATTGAAAAAAAATTGTTTTTTGAAGTATATAATTTTTTTTAGGGTGATTTATTTCACAAGCTTGTCAATAGGCTTATTAATACTACTGCATCCTGTAAGCCAGCTTATAAGGCATTGCTTTTTGAGTTTGCCCTGCAATTACGTCATCAACCGCTGTTAGTAACGGCCAAAGAAATTTTCACTCTCGACGTTGGACTCATTATGGCTGTGAGGCAAATAAGTGTATTTATTTCTAAATGTCAATTTATTCTTTGCAGATTTGCGTTGCCATAGCGACTTACCTTATTGTTCTCATACAATTTTTAAAAAGTGAAAATAGTTTAAAATCCAAACTTTAGTTGTCAGTACGAAGTAAAAAGATTTACAACGAAATAAGAGCATTGCGCTGACGTTTATTATTTGTTTAATTTTTAAGCTACTCATCAATTTTCAATAAATTCATTAATTATTGGTGCACCAAAAAGTTTTAAAGGTTTTTTTCTGGTTTGGCGTTATATTCAGCCCTACCCTATGAGTCGTCGTCGACAGTTATCGTCGACGTCTTCTGTCGTCATCTTGAAATTGGCACCACCGGAGTCGTTATCGATAAATTTTGACAGCTGACGACGAGTATGCGGTACTCGCCAAGTCGTTTTGAAAAACATGTCGTGTCGACAGGACTCAATACTACTCGTTGAGTTTTTCCTGAACGAGTTGCAACGACTTAAAGCAAAGTGTTTGATTTTTTCTTCGTTACTGTAAATTTTTGAATAAAGTGTGATTGAAAATGGAAAAAAAATTAAAAATAACAAACGTTCGTCAATTTGAACATCTGGTGCGCGAGATGGAGAAGAATTCAAACCTGGCAAAAGGATTTACCAGAGGGAACGTCCCAGCCAATTTTAAAACAAAATGGGAAGAAATAAGCAAACAGCTAAATTCTTTTGGTCCACCGCTTAGGGACAGTGATGGTTGGCAGAAGGTAAGGAACAATACCACTTGTAATACTGGACATAAACAAAGAAATAATTTTACTTTGTTTTATATTTGGTCTGGAGAGACTTAAAATTTAAAGTGAAGAAGATGTGCGCCATCAAATTCTGATAATGAGCGTCCGAGACCTTCAACTGCTTCCAGAAAAAAAAGCAAAGAGCAAAGGAACGCTAACAAAATTAGGCGGGATTGTTTGCTGGAAATGCATAACCATATGCAGGAAAAAATGTTCAACGAAGTTTCTCGAACATTGATTTCAATGAAAAATAATTTAAAAGACATAAAAAAAATCGAAGAAGAGAAATTAAAATTGCTGAAAAGAGAAAATGAAAGAGAGCAATTGCAACATGAAAGTGATATGCAAATAAAAAAAATTGTGCTAGAAATTAAGAAAAAAATCACTTGAACTTGTATCCGTCATAAAATACATATTAAATCAAAATGAAAATAAATGTCGTCTCGTCTTGTCATTGGATGAAACGACGTAGCGAGTGCCGATTTAGCATTGAGGTGACGACGACGTCGATAGCAAGTGACAACGACAACGAGTCGACGACGACTTTGACAACGACTCATAGGGTAGGGCTGATTGTAAAAAATTTGTTACAAATTCATTTTTTAAAGTATTGTCCATCGCTAGCCACTACTTTTCCTATCTTTCTGGCAATTTTTGGATACCATCTCGAAAAAACGATGCGTCTTTTGATGCGATGCATGAATCGATCTAACTATGGAGTTGTTCTACGAAAGAGCGGAAGTGCTGATCCTCAGGGGCATGCGTCATCGACAAAAAAAAATAGCAGTCGGAAGGGGCAATGTCTGGGTTATACGACGGGTGGGATATGACATCCCATTTCAGGGTTTCAAGGTATATTTTGACCGGCTGCGCAACATGCAGGCAAGAGTTGTCATGTTGCAAAATTACTTTGTTGTGCCTTTGTTCATATTCTGGCCGTTTTTGGTTCAATGCTCGACTCAAACGCATCAATTGAGTTCAGTAGAGTTGCCTTGTGATGATTTCACCCGGTTGCAGCAGCTCATAGTACATCACGTCCAATTGGTACCACTTAATACAGAGTCGATTTTGTTGTATGGTCGGGCGGCCGGTATGATTTTTTGCGCTTTGGGTTATCGTAATGAACCCATTTTTCATCACTAGTCAATATCCTACCTTTTGGATCATTCCCATGGCTTTTAAGCGAACAGATATGGCTTGTTGAGTCACTCCCAATACTTTTACGAGTTCTTCTTGCGTTTGACATGAGTTCTCATTCAATATAGTCTCCAATTCGGCATCCTCAAACTTTTATGGAGGTACTTCGGGCTCTTTGTCATAGGTATTAAAATCACCACTTCTAAAACTTCTTTACCAAAAGTCACATGAGGAAATTAATGAAGCATGTTCCCCGTAAGCTTCTTGCAGCATTCGATGGCATTCAGGTGCATTTTTCTTCAAATGAAAGCAAAAAAGCAAACTTTTTAGCAAATGTGTTTTGTTGGCGCAAAAATTGACATATTCGGAGCATAAAATAAACAATGTTTTTTACACTTCAGCAAAACGACAAATACTGAAAAAGAAGTCCTAATGATAAGGCTTCAAAATTAAGTTGGTTGCAACATTGTCCGATTCGATTAAATACTAGTGATGACATCTCAAAAAATTCTATAACAATTGCAACGTTATCGCTATTTCCTCACTTCTGTATACAATATATGTAAGTGTAATAATGAAATATGACGACATATTTGACAATGTAAACACGTTAGTTATTTAATTTGTTTGATGACTTGTTTGATGAAACGTTGGATTTTAAATGTCATTTTAAAAAATCAATTGATAATACCAAGACGTTTGAAGGTGCTGCCACACTAAATTACCCTAAACTGTGGTTATTTTAAATCAGAACTGAAAAAAGAATACTCTCGTTAAGCTCAGTTTTACTTAGAACAACTTTTATCAGAACTCAAGTTTAAGAAGGTGAAAATCAGTGCTGAAAACTGAATCTTTGTGGATATCGTTTAGGATCGGAGTTTTTAATAAAATTATTATTTTTATTGTCTTTATTAATAATAATATTATTACTCTTTGCCTGCGATAATATTAAAATTAAAACTGTCAGTTTTATATTGTCAGTTCTATATTGCTTATGAGAGTGGGGATGGTATTGTAAGAGCGAATAATTGCTAGTATACTTTGTACCTGCTCCAGCGAAGCATGTTCTAGAAGATTAGTACTCAAACAGGTGGGCTATAATACAAGATGGAACCTCAAATTTGCTCTAAATGAGGTTTGAAAAAGCTTTGCACAACAGCTTACAAGGGATGGAAATTGTGCCGGTGAGAGACTCAATTCTAATTAACTGGATTTTAAAGAATTTTATATTATGACCTTTTTGAAGCATATGAGCTAAATATAAATATAATTTAATAAAGTTCCAACCAAATAGTTGAAAATGAAACAAAAATTTGGTTTATGAATTTTTTTATTATTCAGTTTTGTTTTTGGGTTTTTTGTTATTATTATATTTTTTTTTTGAGATAAGCTTGATTCATCATGATTTCATATAATATATATAATAATAAGTTCATATATATATGTTATATTGAATAATTCAGTAAATTTTCTTATTTTTCTCTGCAATAATTTTATTTGTTTTTTTTTTATTCTCAATGTATTTTTACTCCATGGTGATGCCAATTATTTTAAAATGTTTAAACTTTAAAATATTTCATATCATGTATGTGTAAGTTACCTTTATTTTTTATTTGTCATTTATCACTCCGAGAATAAAGAGTAAAAAGAGAAAAAAAAAACAAATGAAGTTTTCATTAAAACTTTAAAAGCACAGAAGGTTTAAGAATGTTCTTATTAAATGGTTCTAATAAATAAAAAACATTATTTTAAGCTTAAGTAAAATAAATCAAACTTTTTTGAGGGCAACTGAAATTCGATTTTAATATATGGATCTTTAAATTATTACAAAGACAAGCAATTGAAAATATCGCAAATCGTTGCATATGACAAATTTTTTAATTTTGTTTTCAACATTTTTAGTTTTAACATTTAAACTATCGATATTCAATATGTTAATATGTTATATAATTCATTTTTATTTTTATCAGCATAGAATTGAAAATTCTTAAAGTTTTATCATTTTACTCTCACCACATTCAGTTAATTAGCTCTTTTGTAGGTGTGTAAATCCATGTCTACTATAGAATTATTTGTGCCTGTTTGGTTTTCAACAAATTCTTTTCTCTTTTTTCTATTTTGTCAAAAAGCGTTTCGTTTTGTTATAACTAGTAAAATTTTACTGTATTTTTTATTTTATTTGATAAAAATTTATTTAATCTATTAGTTAATATATTTGGTTTATATGTATTTTGTTTTGAGTTTTATGTAAATAATCTTTTGTTCAATTATTTTTAATTTAATATTGTTGAGAAATGTGACAGATATATGAAAGTTTTTTTATTTTTAAAATTTTGGGTGCAATTCTAGATGTGTTTCAAGCCTATTCGATTATGGAACTTAGAAATAAATTTACTAAAAATAATTGCTTTGAAAATTAAAATTTTCTTTTATTTTAAATTTTCTTAATTTTTACGAGTTTTCTGTTGAAGTTATTTTAAGTATTAATACAAAAAAATGTAAATAGTAAAGAACAGTCAAACAGTTCTCCAAGCAGCTTTTCATTGAAGCATCGCTTTATTCAAATACTAAGATGACTGTTCTTAAAACAGCTGACTCTGAATACTTAAAACTAAGTAACTTTTAATTCTCAAAGCAATTATTTAAAGCTTAACTGAATTTTTTGCCTTTTTAAATTTATTGTAAATTTTTTTTTTTTTTTTTGTAAATTTTTATTAGCTTTAGTTTTAATAACAATACAATAAATATGCATCTTTTCGATGATTTTTTTTTATGCATAACATTTATTTATTATATGAGAGAATATCTAACTAATGCTAATATATTATTTTGTTGTTTTTATTCTTAGCTTTCTTTTAAATAAATATTGTGTTGAAAACTTTTAAAAAATATTCAATTCAACAAAAAAAAGCCTTTCTACGAAGAACTAGAAGTTTTTTTATTTTTTTGTTTTAAATAAGTAGTCAATTATAAAAATCTAACTCCTCAGGTCATTCCTACCATTTCATCAATTAAATTATTTCTGTGTAAATCCCTGTTCAAAGCCTTATCTATTTGCTGAGCACTGCTACAGTAAATAATAAAGAAAAGCTTGTTTCTATAAAAAGCTGCACAGTGCAAAGGTCTTGCAAAATGTGCCCATTCTAGGCTGAAGCATTATTCACTTTTACATTGATTAACAATTGGAAGCAATTTTTGAAATTGAAATTAAAGTTCAAGTGTTTTTTACTCTATTCTTATTCATCAATTCGCTGAGATATGCCATCAAACTCGAAAAATTGCTTTCAATACTTGAACAATGTAAGCACTTCATATTAATTACTTCGATAGTTTTGAGATGATAGTCAGTGTTGCCAATTGTCAAATATATCGAAATCTTTACGGCTTGTAGACATGATCTGATATTTTGCAAAAACTCTTCGAAATGTGGGGATTTATGAAATAAAATTAATCTGGCTCTGGATTTTACTTAAGATTTATAAACTTTAGATATAATTTGGGAAACTAAAAACGTGTTGAAAACAAAAGAAATTATTTTTTCTGGGCAACACTGATTTACTGAGTAAAAAAAGTAAATTTTTCTTACCAAAAAAAAAGGGTCCATAAACTACGTGGCGGATTTTCAGCTCCACCCCCTTCTGATAAATTCATAACATAGTTTATGGACGATTTCTTACTTGACCTCTGCATCTAAACATTTAAAAAGTAATCAGATTAAGCTGAAATGAGTATAGAATAGTGTTGCTATATTTTATACGTTTGTTTTTCAAGTACTTTTTTTATTTGTAAAATGTTAGAGTTTGTAAAAAAAAATTAAATTTAAATTTATCACAAACATGCTAAAGCTCTAAGCATAGAATTTAATGCCAAAAACGAAGAAAAGCTTGTCGCCAACACTGGACGGTTGCCAGTTATTTTTAATATTTTCATATATTAACTGTACTTAATGCAAACAATAATTTGACAATTATAAAAAATAATCTTAAATATTTTAAATTTTCAGTTGTCTTATAATTTTGACTTCTTTTTTTGTTATTTAGTATTGCCTAAATGTGTGCTTTCATTTAATATGATGTCATAGCTGCGCATGTTATTAACTTATTTAATTTTTAGTGCTATTTATTAAAACGTTTATTTTTTATATATTTTTTTTGTTTTTTAGATAATCCACTGCTTTCCTACTACGCTGAAATTTGTTATTCTATTACTATTGTAAATCTATTACGAAAATGTATCATAAGCATCTTGACTACCTTGTTAAAAAAGTATAAAAAAATAAATTTAAAACAGCTTTTTAAATATCATTATCCTTATCATTACTATCTTTTCCACTACTAACTTCGTATACATCCTTCAGAAACTTGCTAGTTGACCTGTACGCCTATCATAGCCCTTTAAGAAAAATAAAAAGGATAATGCTTCCACTTCAATAACAACTGATTCTTAACGGGTTTGGTTAATTTGACAATTTTATAAAGCTAGCTTGGTATAAGAATAAAAACAAAAATCGCAAAAGACACTTTAAATCAATGCATTGATTTCTACTAAATAACTTTCTACAAGGCTTTACTGTGCTTATCTAGCTGATAAAATTCTTTCTTTTTTTTTAGTTCCAAATATCTTCTACAGTTTATGTTTCAGTACAAATGACCCACAAAATTTTACAGATGGAATGAAAGTGTGAACGTGTGATAGATGGGGTAAATATAAATGAAATACATTTTTCATATTCCATGACACTCCATCTGTATTTTTGTCTGTAAATTAAATTAGAAATATTTTCTATTTCATTTGTTTTCCATCAGTAAAATTGTAGTTTGAATGCAAAACATTAAGGAGGCGAAATTTAAATAATTAGGCAAGCAAAAAGTTAAAATGCTAACGTCAAATCTGATGACATTTATTTTTATGTTATGCATATGTTCGTCTTACAAACTCTGGATTTTATAGGTACTAGAATTGTATGAATCCTACAACAATTTTTATATCATAACAAATAAGATTTTTTTTTTATTTTTAACAAATAAGATAGATTCATTTTTGGGACAGAATGAGAGAGAGAGTAAATATTCATTATTTTCAGAAATGGAATTAAAGAAAGGAATTAAAAAAAAATCACAATTTTCAATTTGTCGATTTCTGTTAAAAAGTTTCCAAAGAAAATGTCAACAGTGACATCATTTGATATAATGTCTGAAAAATGTTTAATCTGCTTCTTATGATTTTTATAAAGTTAAAACTAAAATTTAAAATTTGTACGAATATCTAAGAGCAGAGAGACATCAGATATACCACAATATTTTAATCATTTGCCTCTTAGAGTAAAATTGTTTGAGAAAATACTTAATTCTTGTTATCTCTCTTAATTCTTGTTATAGCTCCACTAGGCAATAAACTTGTTAAACTTGAAGTAAGTTTTTCAGCTTTATTCATAATCATGGTTGTAAAATAAACAAGGTAAATGCATGACTGTTTATGGTCCTTTTTTGTCAACCATAACTGCCAAAGTAGCAAATGAAAGCGAAAGATACAAATAATAATTCAAATTGAAATAATTTCGACAGTTCTGAGTCAACGCTCTATTTCATACATCAAAGTTCTTTATTCTACCATGTTCATAATAGTACACCTCTTTGGAATACTTATGACACCTCTTTGGAATACTTATACCAGTCCAGTTGCATTGCAAAGTTAACAATATTTAACAAGAAATATACTGAGCAAAATATGTCTCTCTTAATCAATTTTAAATTCTCTTTCATTATAAATGCCAAAGAGTATTTGATTGCAAAATCAATTCCCTGAAAGCCCAACCACACAATTTAATAAATGTAAGTAGCTCAGCTTTTGCAGCAGGTACATTCAAAGAAAAGTGTCAATATGCCTTAAAGTGCATTTGTAACTTTAAAAGCTGTTGACATTATCAATTTTCTCATCAAAATGGGAGTTCCATTATCAATATTTTCGTCATATTATTGACTAATAAATTGAAAAAACAACAAAAATTTGTATGGAATTTGATGTCAATTCGACTATGTGAATATGCATCAAATTACTTGTCAAATCGTTTGATAAAAATGAAAATAATTTAATTCTTCTGTCGTTTGACCAACGTTTTGATGAAAAGTTTGATAATGTGAATACTCGTCAAATTTTTTAGTACGATTTTTGTCAGTTCGAAAAAGATTTCAACGGGAAAACATCTCGTAAAAATGATTGTAGCAGAAGAGTGTTTTTGGAATAAATTTATAAAGAATTATAGGATATACCTAGACTTTTATTCTTATTATTACACTTATTCTGCTTTATATATCAATGAAATATAAACAACAACTTTTTCATTATCTCCATGTTCTTCACTTCGGCGTTCAAGAAAAAATTGTAATTTGACGAAAAACTTGAGAACGTAAACACTTGCGTCGTCAAAAATGAACTGTTTGACCAACAATTTGATGAACAATTTGATAATAGCGGAGTTCACATAAGAAGAGTTCACATTATTAAAACGTGACCATGACGGAGTAATTGTTTTTTAAATTTCATTGATAAATAAAGCAGAAGAAGAAAACAAACTCTGGATGTGCCTGATGATGTTTTTAAATTTTTGTTCAAAAACAACTTTCTCCTATTTTCATGTTTACGCAATGTTTTCACGTTGAAATCTTTTTTCAACTGACGAAAATTGCTCTAGAAAATTTGTTGAGTGTTCACATTGTCAAATTTTTCGTACAACAAGAAAATTAAAATATTTTTATTTTTATCAAACGATTCGACAAACAATTTGATGAGTGTTTATATTCCACGTTTATATTTTTTTTTGTCAAACTGTTTGACCAAAAATTTGATGAAAAGTTTGATAATGTGAACTCGGCTAATGTAAATTCCGTTAAACGAATGGCTTGTGGCTGTAATTTTTTTCAACACTTTTCAAATCGTTTGTGAAGTGGTTTGATCTATTGTTTTACCAACGATTAGATGGTTTGAACACCCGTCAAAGTATCTAAAAAGATTTCAGGGTCTATATATTGTGTCCACATTGAATGCAGAAGAGAAATTTAAGAATTAATTTTTAAAAATAAATCGCATGTATTCAGAACTTTTCAGCTTCTTCTGCAGCATCTTACGATTGAATAACGATTAGAACGTCATCGGAATGCTTTCTTTCGGTGTACAAATTTGACGAAAAATTTGATAATGTGAACACTTGTAATGTAAAACTGTTAAAGGGCCTTAAAAACCTTAAAAGAACGGTCTGTAAAACCTTAAGTTTAAGGGACGTTTGTTTTAAGTTAAGTTTAATACCTTCTTCGAACACCCGATATTTATTTAACATCCTATCAACTTGCCTGTCTATTGCCCCAAAAAAATGCTATTCATTCTTTTTGTTTGATCTTGTTTTGTTTAGATGTGTGTTTACAAATTTCTACTCCCTTTTGCTTGCATACTTTTTACTATTTTGCAATCATGAGAAATTTCATTTTTTTTTCTGTTTAATAAATAAGTCATTTGCAACAAAAAGGTATTTGTCGTATTTTGAAGCATATATTTATTTTATTAGTTTTGTTTATATTTATTATATTTTCATATATATATGTATATATATTTTTTTTATTTAAACTTAAGGTTAGTAATTATAAAAATTTGCAATGAAATTCTACGCATATAATGTAAATTTTATTTAAATTTCTGAGAAATCATATACATAAATATCGTTATTATTAATTTTTAATATAAATTAAATGCACGTTTAGGTATTTTGTATTTTTTTTTTGGTTTTATTTTTGTTTATTTTTGATTTTAATGCGAATAAAATTAAGCAAAATCTAATATATTTAAAATTTAATAAAATAACATTTACAATATAAATTTGCATCAGAGGAGGCACATTTAAGTTAATTTCAGTAAAATTTTTTTTATATTATATCAATTCAACATTCAGTTATACGTGTATATAATGCATTACATAATAACATTTTTATAGCATTCTTTGGGTTTTCCTTTTTTACTGTTAATATTATTATATATTAGCAAAATATTGAAACATAACTTTTTGGTTTTGGGTTTCTTTCAGAGTATTTGTATGTTTTTTTCTAATCACCATCACTATGTTATAAAACGCGAACATTTAAATATGCAAGCTTTATTTGTTTTATCTATTTTGTATGTAAAAACTAGGATCAGGACACACGATGATATTTGTGTGTTAAGAGATTTCTCAACTATTTTATGATCTCATAATAACTAATTTATGGTTTGTCAGGAGCTTAAAATATTACTAGTAGACTTTCTGGGTCTTTCTTGTTCGATTTGGGTATTAATAGCCTTTTTCAGATATGGATTTCGAAAACTTGAATATATTAAATATTTTTGTGAGACTTCTGGATTCAATTATTTCTCAGACTTGATTGAACAAATTTTGTCTTTGTCTTCTATAAAGTGATTTTTCTCTTTATTTTCTGTGAATTTCGCTCAGACTCAACAATTTGACAAACATATATTTATAAGGATTTTTGTTTTCGTATCAAGTTGTTAGATGAAAATCAATTTTTTCTGATTTTTTATTGTTTTACTTGCACGAAGAAAAAAGACGATGTCAAACATCCCTCAAATTTTAGAGAATTTTTCGACAGAATAGTATTTTCGACAGTTCATAAGACCTTTCTATTTGAACAAATCTTGTCAAAATGGAAACAGCAGAAGACTGTTTAATCTTGTCAAAATGGAAACAGCAGAAGACTGTTTAAGAAATGCATTTATAGAATATCATCGATTTCATACTTTTTATCTTAATTTTTCAATAATGTTCTCATTTCGGAGTAAAGGAAAATAATTGAATATGAAGAACAATTTAATTATGTGAATACTTGATTTTTCAAACTGTTTGATTGCTTGTTTGACAGAAAATTTGATGATGTGAGCAGCTCTTAAGCTGGTTTAGCAAATACGAGTGTTCACATTATCAACATATTCATCAAATTGTTTGTCAAACAGTTTGACAAAATAAATAAAAAAAAAATATTTATGAAATTTGACGACAATTTCACTATAATATGATATGTGAACACTCATCAAATTGTTTTGATTTTTCTGTTGTCTGACCAACAGTTTGAAGAAAAATTCGGCAATGTTTGCGGCAGTTGAAAAAAGATTTCAACGTGAATACACTGCGTAAATATGAGAATAGCCGACGAATATGTTTGGAATAAATTTATAAAACATTATCGAACACATCCAGCTTTTGTTTGCTTCTCTGCTTAATTTTTCAATGAAATTTCAATAAAAATTGGTCCGTTGTGGCAAAGCAATAATGAAATTTGACGAAAAATTTGAGAATGTGAACTCTTGCATGGTCAAACTGTTTGACTAACAATTTGACGAAAAAATTTGATAATGTGAACACTGTTATTATTTCATTTTGTGACACCGATGTTCAAAAATTTATCGAAAATTGGAAGATATTTATCGCTACCGACTGGCGATAGTTGCGATAAAACATCACTTTTATTTGTTGCTTCTTATCACCAACTCACACGGTGATTGCCAATCAAGCAATCTAATCGTTTTGTTGTTGTTTTCAATGTGAAACTGTCAACAACTCTGAGAGCCAGAGCGAAAGAACACAGATTGCAGCAAACAAAATTTTTTAATTTTGAGATTGCTGTTAAGGGCACCCCAAACGATACTACATGTCGGCTGGACGACAAAATAACTCGACTTTTTTCGTTAGTCCTATACGATCGCTCATGTTGGATGGACTTCAATATTTTAAAGTTGCCTGTAAGTAAACATTGAGCAATTTTGCAGTGTTAAGATGGCAAACGCGTTGGTAGCAGCTATTTTTATTAACGTTAAAGTTTAAGAAGATGAATAAGAAGAAAAAAATGACTAAAAGAGAGAAAATTTAAGTTTCTGTGAGAATTCTACACAGCTCAAATAATTCTATCCAAAACTCTACATTAATAACACTCGCCATTCCTCTCGCCATAATCCTTTTCTATTCGCTTTGACTCTATTGGGCTTTAATGAATGGCAAGATTCCATCATCCTTTTTAGTTATATATAAAGACGTATTTTTGAAGCGTTTTAAAGTTTTATCAACTTTAAAATATTCAAATCAGAATGATTCTCTGAATCAGAATGATTCTCAGTCTTAGTCAAATAAGAGTGACAGAAGATAAGTTCTTAACATGTACCGCATGTATATATTCCATCTCTTATACTTATTTTATTCTTGGATTTCTGTATAAGCAGGCAATGTTTTACGTATTTTGACATCGATATGTCATGACATTTAAAATCTTTAAATTATTCCGACTATCTGATTAAAAATACCAAGAAAAGAATTTGAATAAAAATGCATCACATTTACTATCTCTGCGAAGCTTTTACGAATATTTCTGTTATTCCTAAACCCATAAAATCCGTTGCTTTCTTTTAACTTGTTACGTCAAAGAAAGAATCTTATTTCAAATGTTATCTTACATAAATGATCCTGAGCTCCAAAAAATTACTCGTATGTTAACTTGTCACTGATCTTCACTTTTCTATTGCTTTATCGCATCGTGTAGGTAACAGTTGCGTCATGTTCCTCGTTTTCACATACAAAATACGTAAATTTTAATAACATCTCAATGTAATACCACAGTTAAAACTACTTAATACATTTAACACAAAGATGCATGCTTTAATGCTTCTTCTTTTTTGTTTGACATGTATGTTTGTTAATACATAGTGGTATTCTTTTTACTTTTATATCATTCAATAACATTAGGTGTATATTAAATACTTTGCTAATACTTATATAATGTTTGTCTCTGTATATATGAAGATAGTTTTAGTTTGTTTTGAAAGTTTTGATTTCAGGGTAACATAAAGGTAGTTATATTGTAAGGTTTTAATCAATGACATTTAATCATTTGCATAGCTCGATTTTTAAGTTTTTGTTTTTTATTTTTGTTTTTAGTGAAAAGGGAGTTCCATAAATAATGAAATGCAGTATTTTTTTGAAGCCAGTCATTTAAATGAGTTTTTTTTGACCCAATCGCAATATTATTTATGGATAATCCTTATAGGCATGTTTACCCTATCGTTCTTTTTTTGCATTATTGTGAGTAATTAATTCTTTAATTAATATATTTAATTACTACAATGGCAAACATTGCTCGTTTTTTTTTGCTCTAAGACATTTGAAGAAAATATTTCTCAGCTGTTGAACTTTCTTTTCACTTAAGTTTTTTTTTTTTTTTTCTACGAACATATCACAAATAGGCGGCAAAATATAACAAAATGGCGATCAAGCTTGCGCTTTTACAATCACCAGAAATCCGCCATGTTGTGCGTTGTGTTCGCTATAGAATTTATGTGAAGCTTAAAGCTTTTATAGGCTTTTGCATAATTGTCAATTTAATCAATCAAAATATGAAAACTTGTTGTTGCGAAAAAATTTCGCGTGAACAAAGTTTATCTTTGGGCCATTTCACGTAATTTAAGGATAAGCTATCAAGTTTCTGAAGTTTGTTGAAGTATATTTCTCCATTAATAACGAAAGCTTTTGGTAGTGCTCTTTCTTAGCTGTGTTATGGTTGTTACTGTTTTTATATTGTTGTTTCTAAATATATTTATCAGTGTTGACTTTAATTACTAAATTCCTGTGAATTAATGGGCTCGGAGAATGCTATAAACATCCCCGTGGCCTAGAATTCCAAGCGATAGGCAGAGCAAGAAGTCTCATGATCCTGCAGGTTGATGGTGCAACGCGATGCTGATGGCGATAAGTCGATGCGGTGTTTAGCTAAGAGCTCCTCGTTTTCGGCTACCCAGTAGCCAAGCACGTCTGTATCATATGTGGGAATGATTGTTACTTCTGTCAAATGAAAAAAAAGAGTATATGAATAAGGATTGGAGTTTTTAAAATAAAGCATTTAAGTTTACCTAAATCTTTATCCTCCCATGTTTGTTTGGCCTCCAGCAGCGCATCGTACACCTGACGACTAGGCTCCGTGCCGGAGAAGACATAGTAACGCGCACGTACTCGTTTGAAAAATTCAACGTGTGAATAATAGGAGTTTCCATTATGAGGTACATACGTCAGATCCACATAAACGGGACTTGGTTTCTTTGCCTTGGTTGGTGATTCAGAGCGTTTTCTCAAGTTCTTTTCGTTGTTGAGACGCGTTTTGGTCGCCACTAAGCGACGTTCTTTCTTTGGTGTTGTGCGCACATCGTTTTCAGTGGCTATTGGCGCAGGTGAAGGTAGACCCAATGGCTTGCCCCATTCTTTAAATGGATCCTTAGGAACAGTCGTTGTTGTTGTTGTTGTAGATGACGAGGAGCTCGTTGTTGTTTCGGACTTTGTGATTGGAGTGCTGGTGCTATGTTTTTGTTCCGGGAAAATACTTTTAACAGTTGTGGTCTTACCTATTGCTCCACCTTCATCTTTATATGTTGTGGTTGAGAATGAGGTTTCACCAATTTTTCCCTTTTGAATATCACTCAGTGGAAATTTAGGTTTTTCTGCAATACCCGCTACAGTTTCTTCAACTTCTGTTGCCTTAGATGGTGAATATGAGTACTTTGCTGTAACGGATGACATAACATCGGCACCACGTAGCTGTACATGTTCCTCCAGTGCCTTTTCAAAGTCAAGATCAGCTTCATCTAGAAACTTGTGATCGCTACCTGTAGCGATCTTACGTCCAGCCCATGTTTGGCTTGTGCTTTCAACACTCTCGCTAGATAAACTTGTTGGTGAATCTGTGTATGTTCTTGTGGTTACTGTACGTGTTGCCATGCCACAAATTGGTATCGGCTCGGAGGTTGCTGGATGGGCTGTAATGGGCTTTTCATCGAAGCTGTCTGGCAATGCACCATAGAATGAGGTGCTCATGGGGTCGACTATTTTATGCGCCAGCGCTGTTGCTGTGATAGAGCGTGCTGCAGAGTGTTCCTCACTGCCATACTGTGGTGGAATATCGTCTTGACTGTCATCGACATCAAAGTCCGACCTCTTGCTTATACCTGAGCTTGACCGTTGTAGATCGTAGCTAGCACCATGTGATGAGCTAATGCTTCTTGGAGAGGCTGGAATATCATCATCACTCATATAGGCTGCAGCCATTCGTTCTTCATCGCTACCTGGTGTTGAAGAGCGGTATTCACCACGTAGTAGTGCAACCTCTTTAGGCAAAATGCGATCGCTCTTGTCGCTCTCACTTGTAGTACGCGTAGTGGTAACGGTTACTTTTTCGCCATCGGGTTCCGAACTGTCAGTAGTAGTAACTGTTTTCTCTTCCATTACAATTTCTTTGCCATCACTGGAAATAACTTTGGTAACAGTGGTGATTGTCGTTGTTATAACCTTTTCGGTGCTGCCACTCAATGCGGTTGTCTTTTCAATGCCACGTAGTTCATGAAGATCTGGCACCATTTCGCTACTGAAATCACTCATGACAGCTGAGCTAGTGAGCGCAGCTTCTGTAGCGCGCACTACTTCAGATGTGGTTACTGTGGCTGTTTTTAGATCGTCTTTTGTGACACGAGGAAAAGGCGAAGTTGGCTTTGGCGACGACTCTGGTGTATCTGTGAGGGACTCGCGTCTAGCTGGCGTTGGTATGGATTGGCTTTCCGATGTCAGTGCTCCAGGACTGGATTTGCCAGAAGTATCTTTTGGTGATACTGGTCCTGATATTGAGGGTGCACCTGTAACAAGCTCACCTAGCATAGTAGTTGCCGATGTTGTAGTAGTTGTGCTGGAGCCAATGATAAGACTTTCAGTTGTTGAAACTACTGGTCGCATGCCGGGACTTACGGGTGCTGTAGGTGGAGTTTTTCGATCGTTGGAATCAATTTCTTGCTTGTGTATCGTTGTGGTATGTTCCATTTGTGTTGACTTCTGAGACAGTTTCTCTTCAGCTGATGAAATGCTTTCCGACTTATGCTGGCTTGTTGAACCGACAGTTTGTGTTTTCGTGAGGGAAGTCTTTGTTAAACCCATCTCTGCGTATTCATGTTCATGGTCATGTTCGTGTCCATATTCTTCTTCATCGAGTGATTCTATAGCTTCCATATCATCACTTGGCTTATAAATGCTCGTCATCATAATGGTGGCAATTGATTTAGAGCGTCCACCTTTAATAGCATGCTCGTCGTCAGTTTCCTCATCTTCATCTTCATGATCGCTATGGACTTGACGAGTTTCACTCGTTTGACTGAGTGTTGATTCTCTTCGTGACTCATCCATCATTGAAGCTAAGAAATCGGATGTTCTACGTGACCCAGTAGTACTATCAATACTTGATTTCGATTTTTCCTCGCTAGCAGTTGTTGAAATGGTCTTAGCAGTGCTTGCAACATGCTTTTCGCTAGACAAAAATTCAGCAACAGTTTCTTTGAGATCTTGTTTAATATCTTCTCCAACGATTTTGTTGACAACAGTGACTGTAGATTTTGTTGTTATTTGTGGCATTTGTGTGCCTTCTGTTTTCAGTATTTCACTTACAATTGCTTGGGAGGAGTCTTTTTCTATTTGTTCCACAGATTTTTCGCTGATATCTTGCCTTACATCACTAGATATTGTTGTGAAACTTTTTGTAGTTGTAGAGGTTTCAACTTCCGGCTTTTGTTCTTTTGCAGCTCTGAATAACTTACTTTCGATAGGTTCACTGGAAATTTCTTCTGTTTGAATCAAGCCATCATCAGTAGTTTTTGTTACCACAGTTGTTGTAGTCGTTTTGGTTTCTGTTTCGGGCTGTTTTTTGTCAGCTGTAGTTAACTTGCTTTCGATTGATTTAGAAGAACTCTCCTGTGTTTGAATGGATGTTTCCTCCTGAACATCTTGCATCTTATCACCCATAGTTTTTGTTACCACAGTTGTTGTAGTCGTTGTGGTTTCTGTTTCGGGTTGTTCTTTGTCAGCAGTAGTTAGCTTGCTTTCGATTGATTCAGAAGTACTCTCATGTGTTTGAATGGACGTTTCCTCCTTAACGTCTTGCATCGAATCACCTGTAGTTTTTGTTACCACAGTTGTTGTAGTCGTTGTGGTTATAGTTTCTGGTTTATGTAAGATTTCAGATTTTAGCACTTCACTGACGATAGATTCAGAAGCATCAGAAGTTTTAAGAATTCCACTAACAATTGTTTCGGAGGAACTTTTTTCTAACTGTTCCAAAGATTTTTCACTTATGTGCTGCTTTTCATCACTGGATGTTGTCGTGAGGACTGTTGCAGTCGATGATATTTCAGATTCCTCCCTAAGGTCTTTTTGAGCTGTATGAATCTTGCTTGCTATAGATTCGGAAGAACTTTTCTCTGTTTGAGTTAAAGATTGGTCTTGAATATCCTGTTTCTTATCACCAGTAGTTTTCGTTACCACAGTTGTTGTTGTTGCTGTTGTGGTGGTTTCTGGCTTATGTACGATGTCAGATTTAAGAACTTCACTGACGATGGATTCAGAAGCATCAGAAGTTTCAAGTGTTTCATGTACAATCGTTTCAGATGAACTCTTCTCTAATTGCTGTGAAGATATTTCACTGGTTTTTTGCTTCACATCAGCGATTACTGTGGATATAACTGTTTTAGTTGCTGATGTTTCAGTTTTCGCCGTATGCTCTTTGTCAGTTGTATGAAGCTTGCTCTCAATTGACTCGGAAGTACCTTCCTCTATTTGAGTTAATGGTTCTTCTTGAGCATCCTGTTTCTTATCCCCAATAGTTTTTGTTACCACAGTTGTTGTAGTTGTGGTTATAGTTTCTGGCTTATGTAATATTTCCGATTTAAGCACTTCACTGACGATGGATTCGGAAGCATCAGAAGTTTTATGTATCTCATCTACGACCGTCTCGGAGGATCTCTTCTCTAATCGATCTAAAGATTTTTCACTGATGTGTTGCTTTACATCACTGAGCATTGTGGAGAGAACCGTTGAAGTTGAAGACGTGTCAGTTTCCGCCTTATGCTCTTTTTCAGTAGTGAGAATCTTTCTTTCTATCGATTTGGAAATACTTTCATCTGTTTGAATCAAAGATTCCTCTTGAGCATCCACTTTCTTATCTCCAACAGTTTTTGTTACCACAGTTGTTGTAGTCGTTGTAGTTTCAGTTTCCGGCTGATCTTTTTCAGTTTCAATTTGCTTGCTTTCCATCGATTCAGAAGAACTCTCCTGTGTTTGAATGGCTGTTTCCTCTTTAACATCCTGTTTTTTATCCCCTATAGTTTTTGTTACTACAGTTGTTGTTGTAGTCGTGGTAGTTATAGTTTCAGGCTTATGTATGGTGTCGGATTTTAATACCTCACTGATGATTGACTCTGAAGAACACTCCTGAGAGTGGGCCAATAACTCTTCTATAGAAGAAGCCGTTTCCGAAGCGGTAGTTTTAATTGTCTCTAAAATTTCTGATTTAGTGCTTATTTTGCTTGCATCTTTCGTTTTCTTGTCAATATCAGTTGTTTCAGTTGTTTGTGCAGCATCCAATGTTTTTGTTGAAGATATTGATGTTACCGATTCAGTGTCAACTTTGGAAGAAGATTTTAATTCTTCTAGAGCCACATGCTCCTGTTCAATAGTTCCGTGAACAGCTGTTTCTTTAAAAGCACTTTGTGATGTTGCTTGTTCTGCTGATATTTGTTCTGTGAGGCTAGAATGGCTGGTAATTGAATCAAACTGACCTAATTCTGATGTAGAAATTTCAGCCTTTGAATCCATTTTTGTAAAATGTTTTTGCTCCACTGACTTTTCTTTTATTGTTACTTCTTCGGATCTCAAGGAAGACTTCGATTGTTGCGTTATTTCGCTTTGTTTGCTACCTGATTCTTGTATTATTGTGGCTTCAGATTTCGATATTTTCTCTGTCTGCTGAACTGAGTCTTTTATTTCATCATAATAAACTCGACTTGATGCTGATTCCGGCCGGGATATTTCCTTGGGAGATATTTTCCCAAGCTCATGACTAGCTGCTGAGTCAGGCCTTTCATCGTATGTGCTTTCATCTCTGGTTTCATCCTTCTCGCTGTATGTACTCACTGCAGATCCACGTCTTAAATCTATATCTACACTGGAGGTTGATTCTTTATGCTCAGTTGTCAAACTTTTTTCCTGTGCTTCTAATTTAGTATGTGCTTCTTTAAGTTGAAGTTTTTCAGATACTTCTATTTTATCTTTTTCCTCAATTGAAATAGGTCCTGATTTCAAGTCAGGCGAAGACTTTTCTGATTCAACATCAACTTTAACATCTTTAAGCACAACTTCATGATCCATTAATTCCATACAAGGTGAAACTCTACCAGACAAAATCTCTGGTGTGGCAACTGGTGTAAAAAGTATAGTTCCTTTTGGACATATTTCAGTTTCCTCTCCACCGTCTTCACTGCTGGCAGTAACAAGCATCCTTTGAACTGTTGAAGATTCTGAATCATCGGTACCTTTAAGTTTTGCCTCGAGCTTCTTTTCATCAAAATCAGGAATAATTTCAGTAATTGGTTTTTCGGATTTTAAGACTTGTGCAACATTAACAACTATTTTTGCTACTTCCTCCTCCCGCGGGGAAAGTGGTCGCATTGGCTGAATAGGTAGAATGCTAGGTTTTTCTGTAGGTGGAGAAACTCGATGTTCTTCTTCCTCTTCTTTAATATCATGTAATATAACATCTTCCCTCTCATGAATTGTAACTTTAAATTCGGGCGAATCCACTGTTGTGATGTGAGTCTCACGTAACTCGGTAGAGTAGGCAGATAACTCATATGGAAGTGTGGATGACAGTTCTTCAATTTCCTTTGAAATACCATATTCTTTTGTTTGTACTGAGTCACTAAGGGCTTTAGATATAGTTTCTTTACTTAGTTCAGTTACTTCACTTATATAATTCTTTGTTTCTGAAAAATCAATACATTCCTGAGCTTCATCCACAGGCGAAGACAAAGTTTCCTTCACTCCTGTAGAGGCTTTTTCAGCTGAAGAAGGTTCTATAGGATCAAGGTTGAATCGTTTTTCAGAAATTTTACTGAAGTGTCCTTCAGCAACATCAACAGGACTAGAAGCTGTAGGAAGTTTTGTATCAGTTGTTTTGTCAATAAGATCTAACATAAAGCTTTCTTTAATAGCTGAAGAATGAAACTCAAGATCAGTTAGTCCATGAGGAGCCTTATCAACAGGAGACGAAATAGTCTCCTTTGATATATCTTCATCTTTACCTGTTTTCACTAATTCCTCAGTTGAAATTGAAATCTGTGATAAGACTTTGGATGCAATTACTTCTTTTTCAATATCATCACCAGCCGATTCTGGTCTTGAAGTATCCATTGATGCTTCTCCAGATTTTTCATCAACTTTGAGTGATAATTTTTCACCTTTCTTCAGCTCGACTGTTGATACAACAGATAATCTTCGTTCTTCTTCTAAATCTTGTTGTAATTCATCCTTGACATCACCCATAAATTCTTTTTCAATTTCATCAGCAAGTGATTCTGGTCTAGATGTTTCTTTGGAAGCTTCTGAAGATATGTCATCAGTAATCGATGGTGTTTTAGTCTTGATAATCGACTCTTTGCATACTTTTGCAATTTCATCAGCAATGGATTCTGGTCTCGAAGATTCCTTAAATTCTTCTGAGGGCTTATCATCAACAACTGATGGTGCACGAGATGGTTCCTTGCTGATGAGTGGTGATTTATCATCCTTCTTAATCTCTGTAAGTGATACAATCGATTCTTTCCGTTCTTTGTCAATTTCATCAGCAACAGATTCTGGTCTTGACGTTTCCTTGGACACTGCTGCGGACTTTTCATCAATAACATATGGTGCTTTAGATGGTTCCTTGCTGCTGATGGGTAATATGTCATCAGTTTGGCTATCTGGTATCGCTACAATAGACTCTTTGCGTTCTTTATCAATATTATCAGTAACCGATTCTGGTTTCGAAGATTCCTTGGATGCTTCTGGAGATATTTCATCAACAACTGATGGTGCTCGAGATAGTTCTTTGCTAATCAGAGGTGATGTCTCGTCCTTCTTGCTTTCTGCAATTGATACTACAGAAACTTTTCGTTCTTCTTCTATTTCTTTTAGCTCTTCTTCCTTAACATCAGTAACAGATTCTGGTCTTGAAGCTTCCTTTGACGCTTCTGGAGATTGTTCGTCAGCAATAGATGGTGCTGGCGATGCTTCTTTGCTGATAATAGGTGATTTATCATCTTTTTTGCTCTCTCCTATTGACACAACGGATTCTTTCCGTTCTTTGTCAATTTTATCAGCAACAGATTCTGGTCTTGAAGTTTCTTTGGATGCTTCAGGGGATCTTTCGTCAACAACCGATGGTGCTCGAGATGATTCCTTGCTAATTATTAGTGATTTTTCATCCTTTTCTGTCTCTGTTATCGATACAGCAGACTCTTTTCGTTCGATCTCAATTTCATCAGCAATGGATTCTGGTCTTGAAATTTCCTTGGATGCTTCTGGAGATTTTTCATCAATAACTGATGGCGCACGAGATGGTTCCTTGATGATGAGAGGTGATATTTCATCCTTTTTGCTTTCTGCTATCGACACAATCGATTCTTTGCGCTCTTTCTCAAGTTCATCAGCAACGGATTCAGGTCTTGACGTTTCTTTGGATTCTTCTGGAGCTTCCCCGTCAGCAACAGATGGTGTTCTAGATGGTTCTTTGCTGAGAGGTGGTGATTTCTCCTCCTTCTTTATTTCTGCTGTAGCTAAAACTGATAACTGAGATGAAAGTTCATCCTGCTTAACATCAGCAACAGATTCTGGTCTTGAAGTTTGTTTGGGTGCTTCTGGAGATTTCTCGTCAGCAATAGATGGTTCCTTGCTGCTGTGTGGTGATTTTTCATCTTTTTTGCTTTCTGTTATCGATACAAGCGATTCCTTGCGCTCTTTCTCAATTTCATCAGCAACAGATTCTGGTCTTGAAATTTCCTTGGATGCTTCTGGAGATTTTTCATCAATAACTGATGGCGCACGAGATGGTTCTTTGCTGATGATTGGTGATTTTTCATCTTTTTTGCTTTCTGCTATCGATACCATAGAGTCTTTTCTTTCTTTATCCATATCTTCAGCAACGGACTCTGGTCTTGACAATTCTTTGGATGCTTCTGGAAATTTTTCATCAATAACTGATGGTGTTCGAGATGGTTCCTTACTGATTACTGGTGATTTTTCATCTTTTTTGCTTTCTGCTACCGATACAATCGATTCTTTTCTTTCTTTCTCAATTTCATCAGCAGCAAATTCTGGTCGTGAAGTTTCCTTGGATGCTTCTGGAGATTTTTCATCAATAACTGATGGTGCACGAGATGGTTCCTTGCTGATGACTGGTGATTTTTCATCTTTTTTGCTTTCTGTTATCGATACAGTTGATTCTTTTCTTTCTTTATCCATATCTTCAGTAACGGACTCTGGTCTTGACAATTCTTTGGATGCTTCTGGAGATTTTTCATCAATAACTGATGGTGTTCGAGATGGTTCCTTACTGATGACTGGTGATTTTTCATCCTTTTTGCTTTCTGCTACCGATACAATCGATTCTTTTCTTTCTTTCTCAATTTCATCAGCAACAGATTCTGGTCGTGAAGTTTCCTTGGATGCTTCTGGAGATTTTTCATCAATAACTGATGGTGTTCGAGAAGGTTCTTTACTGATGACTGGTGATTTTTCATCTTTTTTGCTTTCTGCTACCGATACAATCGATTCTTTTCTTTCTTTTTCAATTTCATCAGCAACGGATTCTGGGCGTGAAGTTTCCTTGGATGCTTCTGGAGATTTTTCATCAATAAGAGATGGTGCACGAGATGGTTCCTTACTGATGAGAGGTGATTTTTCATCCTTTTTGCTTTCTGCTATCGATACAATAGATTCTTTTCGCACTTTCTCAATTTCATCAGCAACAGATTCTGGTCTTGACGTTTGCTTGGATGCTTCTGGAGACTTAGCTTCATCAATAACTGATGGTGCACGAGATGGTTCCTTGCTGTTGACTGGTGATTTTTCATCTTTTTTGCTTTCTGCTATCGATACAGTTGATTCTTTTTTTTCTTTATCCATATCTTCAGTAACGGACTCTGGTCTTGACGTTTCTTTGGATGCTTCTGGAGATTTTTCATCAATAACTGATGGTGTTCGAGATGGTTCCTTACTGATGACTGGTGATTTTTCATCTTTTTTGCTTTCTGCTACCGATACAATCGATTCTTTGCGCTCTTTCTCAATTTCATCAGCAACAGATTCTGGTCTTGAAGTTTCCTTGGATTCTTCTGGAGATTTTTCATCAATAACTGATGGTGTTCGAGAAGGTTCTTTACTGATGACTGGTGATTTTTCATCTTTTTTGCTTTCTGCTACCGATACAATCGATTCTTTTCTTTCTTTTTCAATTTCATCAGCAACGGATTCTGGGCGTGAAGTTTCCTTGGATGCTTCTGGAGATTTTTCATCAATAAGAGATGGTGCACGAGATGGTTCCTTACTGATGAGAGGTGATTTTTCATACTTTTTGCTTTCTGCTATCGATACAATCGATTCTTTTCGCTCTTTCTCAATTTCATCAGCAACAGATTCTGGTCGTGAAGTTTCCTTGGATGCTTCTGGAGACTTAGCGTCATCAATAACTGATGGCGAGCGAGATGGTTCCTTGCTGATGATTGGTGATTTTTCATCTTTTTTGCTTTCTGCTATCAAAACAATGGATTCTTTGCGCTCTTTTTCAATTTCATCAGCAACAGATTCTGGACGTGAAGTTTCCTTGGATGCTTCTGGAGACTTAGCGTCATCAATAACTGATGGCGAGCGAGATGGTTCCTTGCTGATGATTGGTGATTTTTCATCTTTTTTGCTTTCTGCTATCAAAACAAAGGATTCTTTGCGCTCTTTTTCAATTTCATCAGCAACAGATTCTGGACGTGAAGTTTCCTTGGATGCTTCTGGAGACTTAGCGTCATCAATAACTGATGGCGAGCGAGATGGTTCCTTGCTGATGACTGGCGATTTTTCATCTTTTTTGCTTTCTGCTAACGATAAAATAGAGTCTTTGCGCTCTTTTTGAATTTCATCAGCAACAGATACTGGTCGTGATGTTTCCTTGGATGCTTCTGGAGATTTTTCATCAATAACTGATGGTGCTCGAGATGGTTCTTTACTGATGAGAGGTGATTTTTCATCCTTCTTGCTTTCTGCTATCGATACAATAGAGTCTTTGCGCTCTTTTTCAATTTCATCAGCAACAGATTCTGGTCGTGAAGTTTCCTTGGATGCTTCTGGAGACTTAGCGTCATCAATAACTGATGGCGAGCGAGATGGTTCCTTGCTGATGATTGGTGATTTTTCATCTTTTTTGCTTTCTGCTATCGAAACAATCGATTCTTTGCGCTCTTTTTCAATTTCATCAGCAACAGATTCTGGTCGTGAAGTTTCCTTGGATGCTTCTGGGGACTTAGCGTCATCAATAACTGATGGCGAGCGAGATGGTTCCTTGCTGATGACTGGCGATTTTTCATCTTTTTTGCTTTCTGCTATCAAAACAATGGATTCTTTGCGCTCTTTTTCAATTTCATCAGCAACAGATTCTGGACGTGAAGTTTCCTTGGATGCTTCTGGAGACTTAGCGTCATCAATAACTGATGGCGAGCGAGATGGTTCCTTGCTGGTGATTGGTGATTTTTCATCTTTTTTGCTTTCTGCTATCGAAACAATCGATTCTTTGCGCTCTTTTTCAATTTCATCAGCAACAGATTCTGGTCGTGAAGTTTCCTTGGATGCTTCTGGGGACTTAGCGTCATCAATAACTGATGGCGAGCGAGATGGTTCCTTGCTGATGACTGGCGATTTTTCTTCTTTTTTGCTTTCTGCTATCGATAAAATAGAGTCTTTGCGCTCTTTTTCAATTTCATCAGCAACAGATACTGGTCGTGATGTTTCCTTGGATGCTTCTGGAGATATTTCATCAATAACTGATGGTGCTCGAGATGGTTCTTTACTGATGAGAGGTGATTTTTCATCCTTCTTGCTTTCTGCTATCGACACAATAGAGTCTTTGCGCTCTTTTTCAATTTCATCAGCAACAGATACTGGTCGTGATGTTTCCTTGGATGCTTCTGGAGATTTTTCATCAATAACTGATGGCGAGCGAGATGGTTCCTTACTGATGATTGGTGATTTTTCATCTTTTTTGCTTTCTGCTATCGAAACAATCGATTCTTTGCGCTCTTTTTCAATTTCATCAGCAGCAGATTCTGGTCTTGAAGTTTCCTTGGATGCTTCTGGAGACTTAACGTCATCAATAACTGATGGTGCACGAGATGGTTCCTTGCTGATGACTGGCGATTTTTCATCTATTTTGCTTTCTGCTATCGATTCAATAGAGTCTTTGCGCTCTTTTTCAATTTCATCAGCAACAGATACTGGTCGTGATGTTTCCTTGGATGCTTCTGGAGATTTTTCATTAAGAACTGATGGTGCACGAGATGGTTCTTTACTGATGATTGGTGATTTTTCATCCTTTTTGCTTTCTGCTATCAAAACAATCGATTCTTTGCGCTCTTTTTCAATTTCATCAGCAACAGATTCTGGTCTTGAAGTTTCCTTGGAAGCTTCTGGAGACTTAGCTTCATCAATAACTGATGGTGCACGAGATGGTTCTTTACTGATGATTGGTGATTTTTCATCCTTTTTGCTTTCTGCTATCGATACAATCGATTCTTTGCGCTCTTTCTCAATTTCATCAGCAACAGATTCTGGTCTTAAAATTTCCTTGGATTCTTCTGGAGATTTTTCATCAATAACAGATGGTGCACGAGATGGTTCCTTGCTGATAATTGGTGATTTTTCATCTTTTTTGCTTTCTGCTATAGATACAATGGATTCTTTGCGCTCTTTCTCAATTTCATCAGCAACAGATTCTGGTCGTGAAGTTTCCTTGGATGCTTCTGGAGATTTTTCATCAGTAACTGATGGTGCACGAGATGGTTCTTTACTGATGATTGGTGATTTTTCATCTTTTTTGCTTTCTGCTATCGATACAATAGAATCTTTGCGATCTTTTTCAATTTCATCTGCAACAGATTCTGGTCTTGAAGTTTCCTTGGATGCTTCTGGAGACTTAGCTTCATCAATAACTGATGGTGCACGAGATGGTTCCTTGCTGATGAGAGGTGATTTTTCATCCTTTTTGCTTTCCGCCATCGATACAATTGATTCTTTTCGCTCTTTTTCAATTTCATCAGCAACAGATTCTGGTCTTGAAGTTTCCTTGGATGCTTCTGGAGATTTTTCGTCAATAACTGATGGCGCACGAGATGGTTCCTTGCTGATAACTGGTGATTTTTCATCTTTTTTGCTTTCCGCTATCGATACAATCGATTCTTTGCGCTCTTTTCCAATTTCATCAGCAACAGATTCTGGTCTTGAAGTTTCCTTGGATGCTTCTGGAGATTTTTCGTCAATAACTGATGGCGCACGAGATGGTTCCTTGCTGATGACTGGTGATTTTTCATCTTTTTTGCTTTCCGCTATCGATACAATCGATTCTTTGCGCTCTTTTCCAATTTCATCAGCAACAGATTCTGGTCTTGAAGTTTCCTTGGATGCTTCTGGAGATTTTTCGTCAATAACTGATGGCGCACGAGATGGTTCCTTGCTGATGACTGGTGATTTTTCATCTTTTTTGCTTTCCGCTATCGATACAATCGATTCTTTGCGCTCTTTTTCAATTTCATCAGCAACAGATTCTGGTCTTGAAGTTTCCTTGGATACTTCTGGAGATTGTTCATCAATAAGAGATGGTGCACGAGATGGTTCCTTGCTGATGAGAGGTGATTTTTCATCCTTTTTACTTTCTGTTATCGATACAATCGATTCTTTGCGCTCCTTTTCGATTTCATCAGCAACAGATTCTGGTCTTGAAGTTTCCTTGGATACTTCTGGAGATTTTTCGTCAATAACTGATGGCGCACGAGATGGTTCCTTGCTGATGACTGGTGATTTTTCATCTTTTTTGCTTTCCGCTATCGATACAATCGATTCTTTGCGCTCTTTTTCTATTTCATCAGCAACAGATTCTGGTCTTGAAATTTCCTTGGATGCTTCTGGAGATTTTTCGTCAATAACTGATGGCGCACGAGATGGTTCCTTGCTGATGACTGGTGATTTTTCATCTTTTTTGCTTTCCGCTATCGATACAATCGATTCTTTGCGCTCTTTTTCTATTTCATCAGCAACAGATTCTGGTCTTGAAGTTTCCTTGGATGCTTCTGGAGATTTTTCGTCAATAACTGATGGCGCACGAGATGGTTCCTTGCTGATGACTGGTGATTTTTCATCTTTTTTGCTTTCCGCTATCGATACAATAGATTCTTTGCGCTCTTTTTCAATTTCATCAGCAACAGATTCTGGTCTTGAAGTTTCCTTGGATACTTCTGGAGATTTTTCGTCAATAACTGATGGCGCACGAGATGGTTCCTTGCTGATGACTGCTGATTTTTCATCTTTTTTGCTTTCCGCTATCGATACAATCGATTCTTTGCGCTCTTTTTCTATTTCATCAGCAACAAATTCTGGTCTTGAAATTTCCTTGGATGCTTCTGGAGATTTTTCGTCAATAACTGATGGCGCACGAGATGGTTCCTTGCTGATGACTGGTGATTTTTCATCTTTTTTGCTTTCCGCTATCGATACAATCGATTCTTTGCGCTCTTTTTCAATTTCATCAGCAACAGATTCTGGTCTGGAAATTTCCTTGGATGCTTCTGGAGATTTTTCATCAATAACTGATGGCGCACGAGATGGTTCCTTGCTGATAAATGGTGATTTTTCATCTCTTTTGCTTTCTGTTATCGATACAATCGATTCTTTGCGCTCTTTTTCAATTTCATCAGCAACAGATTCTGGTCTTGAAGTTTCCTTGGATGCTTCTGGAGATTGTTCATCAATAAGAGATGGTGCACGAGATGGTTCCTTGCTGATGAGAGGTGATTTTTCATCCTTTTTACTTTCTGTTATCGATACAATCGATTCTTTGCGCTCCTTTTCGATTTCATCAATAACTGATGGCGCACGTGATGGTTCCTTGCTGATGACTGGCGATTTTTCATCTTGTTTTCTTTCTACTGTCGATACAATCGATTCTTTTCTTTCTTTATCCATTTCATCAGCAATGGATTCTGGTTTTGAAGTTTCCTTGGATGCTTCTGGAGACTTAGCGTCATCAATAACTGATGGTGCACGAGATGATTCCTTGCTAATTCTCGGTGATTCTTCATCTCTCTTGGTCTCTGTTATTGATACAATCGATTCTTTCCGCTCTTTCTTAATTTCATCAGCAACAGATTCTGGTCTTGATGTTTCTTTGGATGCTTCTGGAGATTTTTCATCAATAAGTGATGGTGCTCGAGATTGTTCCTTGCTTACGAGTGGTGATTTTTCATCTTTCTTGCTTTCTGTTATCGATACAATAGATTCTTTTCTTTCTTTATCTATTTCGTCAGCAACAGATTCTGGTCTTGAAGTTTCCTTGGATGCGTCTGGAGACTTAGTGTCCACCGCTGATGGTGCTCGAGATGGTTCCTTACTGATGAGTGGTGATTTGTCATCTTTCTTGCTTTCTGTTATCGATACAATCGATTCTTTGCGTTCTTTCTCAATATCATCAGCAACGGATTCTGGTCTTGAAGTTTCTTTGGATGCTTCAGGATATTTTTCATCGACAACCGATGATGCTCGGGATGGTTCCTTGCTAATTATTGGTGATTTTTCATCCTTTTTTGTCTCTGTTATCGATACAATGGATTCTTTTCGTTCGATTTCAATTTGATCATCTACAGATTCTGGTCTTGAAGTTTCCTTGGATGCTTCTGGAGACTTCTCATCAACAACCGATGGTGCTCGGGATGATTCTTTGCTAATTAGTGGTGGTTTCTCATCTTTATGGCTTTCAGTAATAAAGTCAATGGATTCTTTACGTTCTTTTTCAGTTTCATCAGCAATAGATTCGGGTCTGGAAGTTTCCTTTGATGCGTCTGGTGATTTGGCGTCCACCACCGATGGTGCTCGAGATGCTTCTTTGCTTAAAAGTGGTGATTTATCATCTTTTTTTCTCTCTGTTAGCGATGCAATTGATTCTTTCCGCTCTTTTTCAGTTTCGTCAGCTGCTGTTTCTGGTATTGAGAGTTCTTTGGATGCTTCAGGAGATTTATCGTCAACCTCTGATGGTGCTCGAGATGGTTCCTTGCTAATTATTGGTGATTTTTCATCCTTTTTTGTTTCTGTTATCGATACAATGGATTCTTTTCGTTCGATCTCAATTTCATCAGCAACAGATTCTGGTCTTGAAGTTGCTTTGGAAGCTTCAGGTGATTTTATATCATCAACCGATGGAGCTTTTGATTGTTCCTCGCTTATAACTGGTGATTTTTCATCTTTCTTAATCTCGATGGAAGATGGTGCTGTTTCTTCTTGATCCTTTTCTGTTCCAGCATCTTCAAGCATGATTTCTTTTATCTCTTCAGTTTCCGCTTCTGCAGGTTTTGTTTCAGCTGTTTTAATGTCAATATTCGTTGCTTCTTTGGATGCCACATCAGATACCTTACGGCTGGGTGGTTGTGATTTCTGCATTTCCACCTCTATAGCTTCTTCAATAGTAGCTGGGCTTTCTAGGGACGTGGTATCTTCCTTTTCCTTTGGTTTTTTCGCAACAACTACTGAGGCTTCTTCTTGTGGGGGAAGCTCATCATCAGAAGTTATTTCACTATGCTCTTTTTCATCTGGTGTTGTTGGTTTTTTTGTTTCTATTTTTTTCTGAGTAGGATGCTTATCATTGTCGTCTTTTTGTTCTTGAACTTCCTCTTTGATGATTTGAGCTTCTTTTTTTAATGGAATATCTGAAATTTTCTCTTCAACTGCTTCGGTTTCTTCCTCTTGCAGCTTAGAAGCATCTTTCTTGTCAGGTATTTCCATTTCAGTGATTGATTTGAATGGTTCGTGCTTTTCGGGTTTTGATTCTTTAAGCGTTTCTTCAATTTTTTCAACAATATCTTCCTTTATTTCGGTAACTTTTTCATCAATTTCTTCGTGTTCTTCAGTTTCTTTTTCCTCCTTGGCAATTTCTTCTTTATGTGAAATTGACTTTCCACTTTCGTGTATATCCTTATCATCGTACACAACAAAGTCTGCTTCTTCATGCATAGGCAGGTCTGCCACTTCATCTGGAGTTTTAATAACATCACGCATAAGATTTTGTTGGGCGTCGAATGTCATTTTCATTGGTGGCAACACACGTTCGACTGTTGCAGCACCAACCACGAAAGCATCGGGAGAGGTACCAACAAAATCGCTCTCAGCAACAGCACTAATTTTTTGCAGTAATTTTGCAGCAGATTCTACTTCTTTGGTTTCCTCTTTTACATGTTTCTCTTCAATCACTAGGTCTTCCTTAATTTCATCTAATGGCTCGATACGTTCGTCTTCTGGAAGCGTGGGTGCTGTAGTTGCACCTGACTCAATTGTAGCTGAAAATTTTTCTTCTGGAAGACTTTCTTGAAGATTAGCAGGAACTGCTTCAGGACCACCTATCTGATCATCTTTGGTATCGGAGGTTTTTTTGGCACTGCTGAACTTTTCATCAAGAGTTGGAGAAGAAAGCTCTTCCTCTAGCTTGCCAGCTTGCTCTTCAGTACGAGAAGTAGCAATATCTTTAGCTGTCGATATTATGTCTTGAACTTCTGCTTTAATATCTGATTTTTCAGGTGTACTCAACCCAATCTGTTTTTCTTTCCCATCACCGATAGATACATCTTCTTCACCTTCTTCTTCTTTAGGTGTTATAGTTACTTCATGGTCTGTGAAACTCTCTGCTGGTAGGCGTGATTTACGATCTTCAGCTTCAGCTTTTGCTATCGCTGCCTCAATTTCATCCTCGGCACTCTTCTTACGTTTCTTTTCGGACTCTTGAGAATCACGTTGATGCTTTTGCATTTCTTCTTCTTTGGTAATGCTACTCTCCTGCTCAATTATGGAATCTTCTGTGTACTGTTCAACTTCTTCCTTCTCGATGATTAAGTATTCATCTTCTTCTTCCGCTTCAGTAGTGCTATCTTGCTTCAACACTTCACGATGTTCTTCTTGTCGTTGTTTTTGACGTTTCTTTTCATCGCGACTAAAAACTGCCTCAATTTCACGAACAACTTCCTGCTCCTCTTTAAGATCATCTAGCTCGCGTTGCTTATCTGCATCTAATTCTTGAGCGGCTACGATTTCTTGAATCTTTTTAATGGCTGGACCTTCATCAGCTGATGGTGTTGAGACCAGGCTGGAGTCTGTGGTGCCTCCTTTGTCCAGACGAGATTTCTTAAGATCGGGCTTTGGTTTCATCGATTTAACGGGACTGCCAGGAGCCCGTTTTGTTGGTGAAGTGGCTCTTGGTCGACGCGATATTGGCTTACGTTGTTGAGCTTGCTGTGTTTTTGTGTCTTTTTTATCTGTTGTTGAGGTGGTAGATGTGGTAGTCCTTGATATTTCACGCCGTGTTGTTGTTGTTGTGGTAGATTGCTGTCTTGTGGTCATTTGCTTGGACTCCAGCACTTTCCGGTTGTTAGCATCCTTAGCGCTCTTGGCAGGAGTGCTACTAGGACTAGATTTAGTTTGTATGCGTGACATTACTTTCGATTTAACTTCTCGCTCACGATGTACAGTTTTTGCTGCAGCAGTTTCCTGTTTTCGTGGTGTTGCTGTTGGTGAGCTTTTCTTATCTGCAGTAAAATCTTTTTTACCAGTTTTTCGTTCCATAGATTTTGGTGGTTTTGTATCAATGCGTGAGCGGACGACAGGTTTTACTTCAGCTCTTGGTTTTTCTGCTTTTATTTTCTGTGCTTTTTGTGCAGCTTTCTGGATTTCTGTAATGACTTCAGATTCTTTTGTTGGCTCTGCTTGTGTTTGAGGCTTGATAATAACAACTTCAACTTTTTCCTCCGTAGTTTCTTTAATACCGTCTTCAGCAGTATCAAGTTTATCACCTTCTTTGCTTTCGGTTTCAGCCTCATCTGCTGTAATAATCTCTTCATTGGCCTCTGCAGCGGTTTCTACAGTATCTAACGAGTCTTCTTTAGCCTGCTTTATCAGAATTTTTTCCTCAGCAGCAATTTTCTCAGCTTTAATTTCCTCTGCTGCTTCTTTGATCTTATTATCCTGCTGAATTGCGATTGCAGCAGCGGCCACGGGAGCAAATTTACCCACTTTGGACGGAACACTTGGCTCGGCTGGGCCCAACGCTGACTTATAGGTCTTGCGTGTGGTAACCACAGTTTGTATAGTTGGTGCGATGGATTTGGCAGTGCAAGTTGAGTGCTTCATAAATTCCAAATGTTTCAGTTTCTCTAGACCTTCTTGAATCTTGAAATCAGGTGTACTGCCGGGAAATAGAATTCTTGTTATTGTATCTTCTGGGTTGGCGGGTTGCCAAACAAGCAGAGCGCAAATAGATACTACATTTTGCAGAGGAAAATTAAATTCTCTGGTATCTCGTGCGGCAAACAAACGCTGGTCACCGGAATTCCATTTTTGTAGAAACTCTTTAACCTCCTTCGAATCACGAGCAGGACTTATGACGTACATGTCCAAGGTGCCATGACCGACTTTATGATATAAATTAATAGGCTCCTGGTTGCGGTAACATGTCTGTGGCTTCAAGTCTAAAGACTTAAGATCACTGACCAAATTGTGACCACGCTCAAAAAGATCCACAAATAAGGGATTGCGATCTTTATCGCCATCGGGACTTGGAAGGCCGCCCTTACGATCAGGTACATTGCAAAAGAAGTGACCTATTTGTGGATAAACGTGTGCATCACGCTTGCGCTCAACAACCGCTCCTAAGCCTTGAATATTACTATTATTGAGTCGTGTCATCAGCACAGCATCTAAGCGATCCAAATGACGTGCAAAATCCCAAAAGCAAGCCTTCCGATTAAAACCGCCATCGACTATGGGAATACAAGATGAAACATAATATATAAGGAATTAAATTTGAAAGAAAGAAAATAAAGTACCCACCCAACATATTAAAACCATTGATGCCGAATAATGCGGCATCACCTTGACCACCCGGGAAGACATACAGTGTAGGATGAGTGAAACGTATATTGCCAACAACATCTGATGTTTCCAACAATCCTTGCAATGAGGTAGGAACAATCATGGGCGCAAGATAGTCTATAAAAAAATGTGTTAAGCAATTAAATCTGTTGTGTTGGCGGTAACTCAATATAAGACATACCAATAAAAGCATTAATACTCTCACTACCCGTATCTAAAACATCAACTGGATTGATGCGAATTTTACACAGACGCGCAAAATTCTTATCCGGCAATGTATTCCACAGGCCCGCATCGGCACAGTGGATATTCATGGAAATCGTTTCGGCATAGGCGCGTATGACTCGTTGAACATCGTGCTCTTGAAAGGCTTCAGAAAAATCAGCAACGGAGAAGGTTCCATCCTTAAAAATAATGAAATTAAGCGATAAATACTTGTTGAAAAGAAAATAAAATGAAAATTACTTACCTGCAGTATCCAGGAACCATTGCCGGAGAAAGTGTAGCCAGCGTGTATAATGTGTCGATGTCGTGTGAAACTGCTCAAGAGGTTACGCATACACTGAATGAGCGTGTTATATTGCGGATGTATAAGTACTTCAGTGACTAGATTTTCGCTAGCATACTGAATGAGTCGTTCGCCTGAAAATAAAAATTTCCAATGATTAGACAATTGTTGGGGCACGAAATTGAATAAAAATAATAAATTTGATTGAGAGCAAACCAATAGTTTTGACTAGTAAATAAGTTGCAATTTAATGTCAGTGTTGGATTTGATCTGATCAATCATCTGTTCAATGAGAGTTATGTAAAAAACGCAGAAATTTCGAGATGGGAGTGGTTTTTTTTAAGCTTTAAGGCAAGGATTTCAGATATAAGGATATCTATTCAGTAAAGTCTTCCTCGGTTCGAAATGGAGTCATAAGTGGAAAAGTAGGGGAAATCAAATTTTACACGTGCACGATGTTCCTAGCGTAGCGGATAGCTGTAGGAACATGTGATTTTTGTCTGAGGCAAGTTTTATGTCTGTATATAGTGATATTTGTGGAGATTACTTAATAGCTTAAACCTCGGTCAGTTTAAGCTAATCTCCACAAATATCACTCTACTATAAACATCTCTCTACCACCAACAACTTTTAAGTCGTAAATAATGGTGAATTTTTAATTAAAGCTGATTTTAAATGAGGGAAGAAATAAAGAATAGTTAAAGCGTAAGACCATGGCCTGGCCGGGATTCGATCCAGAAACTGCATTTTTCGGCTTGCAGTGTGACATGGCGCACCGTCTCGTTGAAACCAGTATCTGTACAGACCTTTTTCACACATTTTTAGGGAGACATAATGAGCCAACATCCACTGATAACGATTTCCAACGATTGTTTCGCCTTCTCTGAAGAAAAATGGTCCAAATATGGTTTTGACACAAACACCGTTCCAAACAGTCACTTTTTGGGAATGCAATGGTGTTTTATGGATCTTGTGTGGATTCATCGTTCCCCAAAAGCAGGAATTTTCTTGTTAACGGTGACAGAGAGTATGAAATGGGCCTCGTCGGTCATTCAAGTTCTCTTCCCAAAATCAGGTTCAGTGTCAACCATTCGAGCGACAGTTTTGCCGAATTCCATGTGACATGGACGGTCTGTCTGCAATATTCTCGATCAATTGCACTCTATACGGAAAAAAATGCATCAATCAGGCTTCAAAATGTGCCGTAAAATGACGAATTTTGCCGACGAAATCACTGACGTTGAAATGCTGCTCGCGGTATCGATACGACACATGTGTATTCTCGGCAACACTCCCTCTTACCGCTTCAACCAGCTCATTAGAACATCTTGAGCGTTGAAGAACGGCATGTGAATGATCACCCACTGTCCCGTGCTCAGCAAAATTCGACACCAAATGATGAATAGTGTTGTCAGACGGTGCTTGTTGGCCACGATATTTTCGACTTAGCTACTTAGGTCTTACTTAACCGCCAATTTTATCGAGAAAGTTACCCGAATTTTTTCGGCAGAGAGAAGAACATAGTGCTAAATGGATCACAGTGAAAGTAATGAGAGACTACTGATGAGTTGGTGTAGCGACCAATGAAACAGTCTGTCTAGTCTGCTGTATGATTTGCTCTATACACTGTTATCTTTTTTCTAAATTAAAAAAATCATTTCTTTTAATCTGATCGAAAAAATATCGACCAATGATTGATTTTTATTTCTGATCTAAGAAATATCGATCAAAAACGTTCATTCTATTTCTGACTGAAAAAAATAACAATTAAAGAATAAATTCTATTTCTGATCGAGAAAATACCAATCAAACAATAATTTTTACGGCTCATCGGAAAACTAAAAATAGAAAAATAACTTTTATTTCTGCTTGAAAAAATATCGGTAAAAATAACTTTACTTTTTACATTTCATCGTCAAATTGTCAAATCGTTTGATGAAAATCAGAATATTTTGATTTTTCTGTTGTTTGACCAAAAATTGGACGAAAAATTTGACAATGTGAACACACGTTAAATTTTCTAAATCGATTTTCGTCAGTTGAATAAAAGATTTTAACGTGAACACATCGTGTAAACATGAAAAAAGCAGAAGGATCGTTTTGGATCGATTTATAAAGTATTACCGGACACATGCAAAGTTTGTTTGCTTCTTTTGCTTAATATGGCTGTATGCTATTCGGAAACTTTTCACTCGGATGATGAAATTTTGACAGTCTGAATGAGAATATTTGGCACTTGTGAGGTGAAAAGGACTGTCAAAAATTCATGTAGTCCTAGGGGTTAGTATAAATTTTTACAATCGGCAAGAGAATTTTTGACACAAGCAAAAATAGGCAGCTCACTAAGCCTTTTGTTGATGAAAATTGCTCCCAAAAGAATAGCTGTTGTTTTATCATATTAGATGCTTCTGCCGTTCTGAGAATATATGTATGCCTGCTTACCTTATCCTTTTCGCCAACAAACAATTCATTTCAAAAGACGTGCCCCGTCGAAACGGATCATGTGACCTGTTTTGTTTACTATCGTCATGGGAGAGAATGAAAAAATCGTAGTGGTCACTTTCATGGTAACTTCCTCAATCGGTTTGTCTGAAGAAGCCATCTTCACATTAGCTTTCTCTTCCTTCAGTTTCTTTGATTTTTGCTGACTTGAATAAATGCTTCTATTTGCTCTAAAGAGGCTGCTACTTCCCAGGTCCTCTCAGAGTATTTATCTTTGCAGCAGTAGTTTAAAGTTGCCACACTTTTCTAGATGAGGCGTAGGAGCTCACAGCGGCTACCTGGACTCCCGAAACGCTGGTCTGCTCTACCATGATGCTGTACCACGTGTTTGTTACTACCCCGTGTTTCTTGGGGTAGTAAATTCCCAACAGAACTATTCCCTTGAGTGTTGGTTGACTTACCATCGGATCACATCTCGTAACTGATCGCGTACTTCAGATGAGTCACGGTCCAGAGAATCATTCACATGATGAGATCTGTGTTTTGGATATTAACATTGGTTACCCAAGCCTCGGGCTCAATAATAGGAGAGACAGCGGGGGATGTGTAGAGTTATACTATTCTTGAAGGTTATTCTTAAAAAAAGGTCATGGAGCTGCCTTTTTTCCCGAAGGCTGGCTTGGAGCGGAGCTTTTATATAAGGATAGCCCTAGGATTTTGACGAACTACTGGAGAGAATTCTGGTTTTTTTTTAAATTCGAATTTTTCAAGATAGAGGAGCATTAATTGCCGATCAGCTGAAATTAACGCTTATGCTACATTGCTACCTGAGCGCTTTTTAATAAAGAATGCAACCAACCAAAAAAAGTACGAAAGTTCATAAAAGTTCGTTCATGTCAATTTCATATACGAAGAATATGATTTACGATACACGGAAACTTATGAAATGTTATGAATCACCTTAATAAGAAACATTAGCGTAAAGTTTTAATATATTTTTATTTATTTCTGTTACGACAACAATGGCTGTTTTTTCAAAAGCAAAAGTGGAGAGCCTAATCTCTCCATTATATTATATTAATTAATTAATATAGAAAAATTATATTTGCTGCATATTTTTTGGGCGGACTCAATTAATTGTATTCCGAATAAGTCCAAATCAACTTTAGCGGAATCCATAGCTTTATTGCGAAACTTCAAATTACAAAAGACGAACAATAATTTTAGGCTTAAAACAATTTAATATATAGTGTGAAATAAAGAGGAGGAGAAAAGAAGTGAATAACAAGTAATGAAATGTCAAAGTTTACTCGCAGTGCATTTTTCTGTCATATGACCTACCAACGTGCAAAATGAGAAAATAGAATAAAAATTTTCATAGCACGTATCTATAAAAAAAAAAAAATAAATAACTGGCCATTTCAGCCCTTGAAAGGACTTTGACCTAGCTTCTTATGATCAATTGTGTTGTGCGTGTTATTAAGTTTGTACACAATTGACCGAGAACCGGACCTACATGCTTAACGCCGACTCCGAACGGCGATGAACGGAATGTTCTCGTTCTCAAGAAGCTTTACATGGCATTTTGATTACTCTCTGAGGTTTGCCATTGTCTGCAGAGAGGTGGCGGCCGTACAGAAAAATTATTTTAATTCAAATAATTTTCTGTCGCTGCTGGGGTTCGAACCTGGGTCTCCAAAGTTCGTTGACATAGCGGCCACGCACTTTAACCAACTACACCACGGACGCCACAAGGACGCACGTATCTATACTATTATTATTATTATTTATTATTATTATTATTATTATTGTTATTATTTCATATATATATAAGGGGTCTCTCGAATTTTCATCGTTCAATCAAGGGGGTAAATGCTGAACCGATTTTAATAATTCTTTCACTATTCAATTGCTATAATAAGCGACCCTGCTACTGGGTACTGCATTTTTGGTAAATATTTTATTTAATTATTTAAGAATTCATGCATTTTAATCCATGCTGCCCTTGTATTAGTAGCACGAAATAACAGCAAACAATAGCTTAAGCTCTTTGTTGAGAGAGAGAGGTGAGATTCTACAACTCACCGCGCTGGTCTCTTGAGTGGATAGTTGCACTCAGTTAATTCCTGCTACAGTGTAGCCATGGTGTAATTAACAAGGTGATAGTGAATTTTCAACTTCTCTCACAAAAATGATCTCTCGATCTGTCAAAAACAGCTGATTGCATATTTTAAGCAAAACATAGTTTGTGAAATGTCTGCTTATTGCGAAAGTATAATTTGATTGATTATAAACGTTCAAAAAACATGGATAAGAATAAAAAATTGCTGAGACGCTGTGCGTGACGGTCTGCACTGGCTTGCGTTGTAAATAAAGCAAAGCTATTAGCCAATAAAATACCAACAAATATTAAACTTAACCTCAAATTGATTGTACTACTTTTCCGGCAGCTCAAGATAAAGAGCTGCATTCTTAAAGCATTATGTAGCACCTCGTACGGATTGTGATATAGGTTTCGTAGATTTCCTCGAAGATTTTAATAGGATCAGCTTATTTCTGCTATTGGTATTGTGGAACTACATGGCCAGATCATCCATACTTGCAGCCAATTACAGTGTGTTTCCATATTCGGCTCTAGTTTTTCACAGTTTCAATGATTTTTATGAAAATCCAACAAAACTACATATAATTGCAGGTTATTACTTATTAGCTAGAACTACCACTAGCAAGCAAACAAAACAAGTAACGATTTGACACTTATCAACAGGTCCTCTCTTAATGTCACAATTTTTTGACAGATTCAGCAAAATTGAGTGTGTGGTGAAAAATTCACTACCACCTTGTTAATTACATCATGAGTGTAGCCATAAGCCCAATATATCGTATTTATTTGCGTGCCACTCTTTTTATTTCAATAGCTACTAAGTCCAATAAATAGATTGAGATAAATTTAACAGAATTTTAGAATAAAACTGAACACAAAAAAAGAGATCGCCAATAAAAGCCATTCATTTTAATTAATTCATTTTGTTATGTACTGTTAAAACATTTTCTATAGAATTTTTTATAGCGCATGTTCGCCAACTGATAAATAACAAGAGCGTCTAAAAGTAAATGCGAAGAGAAATATTTCTTTTAAAGCACGTTTGCCACCTGCGAACTTAGGAAAGCTTTCTATATCAGAGAAATGTTCCTCAAAAATTTATGCTCAAAAGCTTTTCCCTTTATCACTTTTACATCGGTCAAAAATTGAGAGCAGTTTCTACAGTTCTTGACCAAAGAGAAAACTGGGATGGGCATTATATAAGGGTGTGTTGCTTCGACCTTACAATTAAAATTTGTATTATCGAATAGCTTTGAAAGTAAAAGTAGCAGTACTTACATACAAACTCAAAATGGAGTTACTATTTGGTGTTCTCCTGCTACTGGGAAACTGTAACGGAAAGTGGAAAATGACAGTACTCCCAAGCAACGCAGGGAACGGGTATGCTAGTGGTTGAATAAATAAGGTTGTCTCGTGGCTGATCGTACTCTCTTCTCAGTACTCATAATTGTCAAAATCAATGGAAAGCAAAAATAACAACCTCATCGGCTTTGCATGTTATCAATTTTTGCTTTCAGATTTTGTATGAGCTGTCAACTTCGATTTGACATTTATGGGAACTCCCTCTCACCCATGCGACAACCTTATTTGTTTAACCATGATTGCACCCCGAGCAAACGAGCAACGTGTGACTTCAGCCATAATAAATTCTTGCGCTAATACACTACCGAAATTTAAAACGTCAAAATTTCTAGTTGTCAAAATTTCATCGCACTTTTATTACAGCAAAAATGACAATTATATTTCAACAGACTGAAATTGTAATCAACTTAGTAACTTCTTTTCTACCACGAATGAAAAGTTTCCGAATAGCTCACAGCCTATACCAATGAAATATCCAATAACAATTGCTCCGTCATGTCGGCGTTTACACTTCGCTGCACAAGCTAATAATGAAATATTTGAGAATATTTGTCAAACTGTTTGACCAACAATTTAATGAGAAATTTGATAAAGTGAACACCCCTAATCAAAAAATGTATTTTTTTTGTTTGTATGAAAACTTTGCTTTAAATTTTTTGCTTATTTTTTAAAGACAATATTATCAAAGACACAACCACCTTTTTCTAACTTAAATGCAAACGCAAACTCTCTTAAATGTTATTTCATTTCTAACCGATGCCATGCTCAAATTACACCCATTAGGCACGTGAACACGTTTCCCAATTTACCCATGTGGGGTAAATTTAACAAATTTTTGTTGCTCATAAGCAAAGCATTGACATTAAATGCTTGAAATTTGACAATTCTTGTCCCATATTAACCACAAACTCTCTTTATTAGCATAAAATTTCTCAACAATAAACCGCTAGTTATGCAGAAATAAGGTTTAACCTTCATCGTTTGCTTTAATGTAAAACCATTTATGATATCGTATAAAACCATAAGGATACGTGTATACTTGCGGTTAAGCCAGAGAATATCAAAATGAACTTCTTCACACCGTTATGGTAGACATAAAGCGTTAGCCATAATATTTTATCCCTTTAATATACTAGAGAGAGTGAGAGAGAGATAGAAAGACCCAGAAGTATCGTTTAGTCAAATTTTGTGACATCGTTTAAATATTTATTAACACTTTAATGTAGAGATTTTAATTAAAATTAAGGTGTCGGTTGAGACCAGGAATATTTTATTTGCAACCTACAAGTTTACAACAAACAGAATACTATAAATATATTAATTTTTTTTTCTTTCTGGAGTTAAAGAACCTCAAGTTTGGCTTTTTCGGACTTTTTGTACCTGAACATAAGAAATGCGTTGGCATGACTTGACATTAATTTTTAATATACATGCCGTGACAAGGCAAACAGCAACAACACGGACTTAAAATATGCTTAAATTTATATTAACAACAAAAACGTTGTAGCTCAGCCTCAACAAGCACACTAAGAGCGTTCAGTGCATAATGAGCAAATGGACGGTGGAACGTTTTACCACTGTATTATCTGCTTCTCAGTCTCTCTTCTTAATCTCTTTAATTTTGTTTTCGGTTTTATTTTATTTTTCTAACTTAACTGTACCAATGTCATATAATGTCAAACAAATCGTTGCCATAATTTTACGCACGAATACATTTTTTTACATTTTCTCTGTTCTCTACGTTTTTATATTTCAGGTCAGCTGAATACGTAAAAAAAAACATTTTCCAGCTGAGCAGCTATAATGGTATATTTATGAAAATGCAGCAAAAAAGAAAACACAAAAAAAAAAAATAAATAAATACCGGTCCCATTTATTTTCTTTTATGTGACGCATAAATGATATGACGACAATATGGCGCTCAGAATGACCGACAAAATGTGTTGCGTTAAATGCGTGTGGCTCATGTTGTGGCTCGTACGTTGTAGTGCTGCTGTGTTGTGGTTGTGTTGGCCCAGCGGCATTTCTTATTTGTGTAAAAATGTTCTTTTATTTCAGCTATGGCACTAAATTTGCGGAAGGAAAAAGTGCGCCATGCTCGTTTATGGCATAACATATGTCACATTTATGGAAGGTCCTCTGAGCTAATGTTTCATTTATTCTAGCTTTGAAGAAAAGGACACCTTTCTTTGGAAAAATTTCTCAAATTTTATTCTTTCCACATTATTAACCCAAATATCTAAACATCATATTTGTAATATTTAGCTTATTTTTTATGGTAGTTGGGTCTGTTTTAATACCTCTTAATAGCCCGATAAGTTTCACATTTTTTGTCGTTCTCTCTCTGAACTTTATTTTCTTTTATTAGTTTAATTTTTAATCAAAATTCTTTTCATGCTTTGCAGCATTTTGATGGCATTCATTTTTAAAACTCTCTCATGCTCTCTTTGTTTTAACCTTCTTTAGCCAGTTTCACATTCATTGCCAAAATCTTTTCACTGCACGTTAAGACAGACCTTGTTCAGTCACCATTTTCAACCATCTGAAAATGCTTTTAATTTGCTCTTTTATCACCATTATAAATATTAATTTAACCACAAACTAACACACATACACACACACGCACACACAGGTAATGTTTGCTCCGACTGAAACTTAAAATCCTAACGAATTTCAAAGGACATTATTTGTAAAGGATTTGTTTGCTCTTAACTCACTTGCTCACATTTTATGCGTGTAGGTGCACGTCCCATGTGTCCCATGTGTCCGTAGCTGGCAGTATTATTACTTTTGCTTTTATTTAACAAGGTCACGCTGTGACACCAAATAAAGCTTTTTGTTTATCGCAAGTCGTTATGCCAAAATTATTCCAGCGGAAGTCGTCGTCAAATATGAATGAAAAAAGGAAAACAGTAGATACAAAACGTTTTTGTTCATATGTCCAAAAAATGCAAGTTCAACGTGATTTTTCTTAATTAATTTTTCTGGTTAAAGCAGGAGAACAATATTTGACTGACTGACTGTGGGTCTTTGTCTTATACCTGCTTGTGGCGGACATATTTCTTCTCACGGTTCACGGGAAAATATTAAAATATTTATGTTCGATTAAAATGGTACAGGTTGTCTTTATCTTTTTTTTTTTTTATGACTAACTTTTCAGTCGACGAACAACCCCAGTCGTAAGGTAGGCGAACACCTCTCTAAAGCGATCTATCTTTTCTTATTGCTTTAAGTATTGGAAAAAGGCACTAATACCTTAGGAGATGAACACGGCAGCTGCAAAGCTATGTGTTGGAAAGAAATTGCGAAAAATGCAAAAGTAAAAAACAAAACAAAACATAACAGCTTTTCGCGGAATCAGAGACCATGAATACAGAGATATCCCTCTAAAAAAGTGGGTGGTATACGGAAAAGGGGCGTGTCGTTATTAGAAAAAACCCCACATATCGCTTAATATTGATACTAGGGTATTGAAATCAAGTACACAGGTGGGAACAATTTTTACAAGCAATGGCCAAGAAACGGTGCAAAATTCGCCAAATTTGGAGTATAGTGTGAGGCGAAATAGAAAACAAAAGTGGAAAACATAATATCCATGTCGACATAGATATGCACATCATTCCTTCATTGCCAAAAGAAGGTACTCAGATTCTTGACCAATCCCTTCTTACGTGCTCTAAGATGTGATGAAGGGATCAATACCCCTCACGTAGCAGCTCCATACAAAAAAAGATATGGCATTTGGTAGTGAAGGGGTATGATCGCCGAGTCTTAAAGGATGTACCAAGAAGCTATCTTGGGATGATCGCCTTTCCTACTGAGTTTTCTTACAGCAAGTAAAAAAGTTAAATTTCTATCGTCATCTACTAACCTTCTGTTCAAAATGAAACAACAGTTGTCATACAGTTAATGATTTTTTTAAAGGCTGGTAACACTGTTATAGACTTGGGCATTCATTTTTAGAGCGATCTATCACGTAGTTTCTTTCTTGTTGCTTTGTAAACAAGTTTACCTCGAGTCTGACCTGCGAATTTCATAATGGAAACATAAAAGTTGAGCAAAGAGAGTGTTTAAAATTGTGTTTTACCAACGGAATTTCTTGTCCGCATGCATTGAAAATGTTGTAGAAAATCTATGGGGAGTCTGCTCTATCACGTACGCAGGCATTTGAGTGGTACAAACTGTTTAAAGAGGGTCGTACATAAGTTGACAACTCGCCTCAATCTTTTCGTCCCGTAAAGTCCATCAACAAACGATGAAAATGTCAAAAAAGTAAAGGAAATTGTTCTCGAAAATCGTCATGTGACCAAGAGAGATATAGCTGTTGAGCTTCATATATCGACTGGATTGGCGCACACCATTTTATATTATGTTTTAAGCATGTGACGGGTTGCAGCACGACTTGTTCCAAAATTGTTGAATTTCCTTCAAAAAGAGTTTCGCAAAGCTGTCGCTCAGACGATGCTTTTAATGTACGATACGGACATTCAGTGCATCATTACTGGTGACGAGACTTGGGTGTACGAGTATGAGCCCGAACAGAACCAAAGCGGCTGTCGGTTGGCGGTCCTCTCTCGGAGAAATCCGCTGAGAACACGTCCAGAATACGAGCGATTGTTGGTTGGCGGATCAGCGTTGCTTTTCGGTGGGTAAATGGTACAAATGCAAGACACACATACAAAACAAAATTTCAGCTCATTGAAATCAACACACACAAACAAAACAAAACACCAGCTCAAGGCAAAATCTAAGAAAAAACCATTCAACACAGCCAATTTTTAGCTAAAATATGGCAACACTTACGCCATTCAAAGAGAGATCCGACAGTCGTCGGAGAAAAAAATAAAATAGATTCTTTTCTGGCGTTGAAATCAGTCGCTAATTTCTATTTCGACTTAATTTTTGTTGCACAGCGCACCTAACAACCGACAGCCGCTTTGGTTCTGTTCGGGCTCTATGACGTTGAAACAGCTCAACAATCTGCAGAGTGGCATTATCCAGATGAGCTAAAACCCAAAAAACCACGACAAAGTCGTTCAAACTTAAGGTGATGTTGACTGTTTTCTTCGATTCTCAAGGTATCGTGCAATTGCGGAATTTCTTCCGCATGATCAATTGGGCAACGCTCAATATTATTTGAGTGTTTTAAAGCGTTTGCGCGAGAATATTCGGCGAAAAAGGCCAAAATTATGGAAGGACAACTCATGGTTTTTGCACCAAGCGATAATGCACCAGCTCACACATCACGCATTGTACGCGATTATTTCATTATTTCATTAACAATGTCAGTATCGTTCAACAAGCACCATATTAGCCAGATATGGCCACGTGTGACTTTTTCCTATTCTCCAAACTCAAATTGTCGCTTCGTTTTTGAGAGAAAAAACTTCATGTTTGAATTGTCTAACTTATATAAATTTTACACAATTACATGAAATATAAAGCCAACATTTGATGTTTTTGTTTGCTTAAGTTTGCTACCTATTTATCGACGGTAAAGACAGCGCCATCTAGCGTGAAGACATAAATCTTATAATTAAAAAAAGCATACTTTTGGGGGCATGTTGTTTTTAACAGAATCGCGTAGCCCAGTAATTCTGAGTAATTTTGAGGGGCATTCTTTTTTAACAGAATCTGTTATTGAAATGTCAAAATTCCGCAGCCAATTAAAGATCCGGGCATGTTATCGACAATGATATTTCGACATTTCGACTCTCCACATGGGTTGTTGAACTTGGTAGCATTGAATAAAGTTTTGTTTGCTTGTTTAAGTTTTCTACCTATTTATCGACAGTTTCCGGTTTTATCGACAAAACCATAAAATTTTTATGGGAGCCCCCCTAAGGAGTGGTCGGAGGGAATAGGTGTCGAAGGCAAAAATGTTTCTTTTGCAAAAGTAATGGGGGTCGGTGATACATATTAACCCTTTCCGGAACGCTTTAAAAGGTCAATTGTTCAGGTCAATGGAATAAATATAAAAAAACCATAAAATTTGCATGGGAGCCCCAAGTAATGGGGTCGGTGATACATATTAACCCTTTCCGGCACTCTTTTAAAGGTCATATGCTCAGGTGTATGGAATAAATATACAAAAACCATAAAATTTGTATGGGAGCCCCCCTAAGGAGTGGTCGGAGGGAATAGGTGTCAAAGGAAAAAATGTTTCTTTTGCAAAAGTAATGGGGGTCGGTGATACATATTAACCCTTTCCGGCACTCTTTTTTAAAAAATATGTCATCAAAAGCGAATTGAATATTTTTACGTCTTGTGTTACGACATAGTCGAAACTAGTTACTGTATCTTTTTTTTGTTTTTGTTTCAAAATATTATTAATTTTTGAAGAAATCTGGTGAAAGAGAGGACTGAGGTTTGTACCGTTAATGTGTAATAATTAGTTTTTATAAACAATTAGAAAAATTTGCTATATTTTTCGCGTCACTTGAATAGGAAGAGCTCCTTAAATGAAAGGAAAACAATGAAATAAAGTATCAAATACGATTTTTCTTTTATTAAAACTTTTATTTAGTAATAGGTTGGTCTCCTTTTAATCAAAATTACTTCAAACACTCTGTTCGGCAGGCTATCATAAAGACTTTTTAAATAATTTAAGAAAATTTCACTCCATGCCATCCTTATCGCTGCAATGAGTGACTCTCGATCATCAAATTGCCAGCCTGATTCATAAACCTTGCGGCCAAACCATTCCCAGACATTTTTTATGATGTTAAGATCCGGTAAGTAAGGAGTCCACGGTAAGAAATTGACATTTCGGTCCTTTATCCAGCTTTTTGATAACTCTTGCGGTATGTATCGGGGAATTATCTGGCTGGAATGTCCATGGAATTGGGGACAGAAAACGCTTCTCCTTCTGTAAATCGTGGAAGTAATAGTTAAACCCATCAGGGCCATCAAAATTAAACTTTTTCTCATCTGAGAAAGCTATGAATTTGCACTCCTCCTTCCATGACTTGTATGTCCTACAAAATTCTAGGCGTGCTTTTTTCTTTGCTGGTTCAGTGGTGGTTTTTTTTTAAGTTTTTTAAGCTTTAGATCTTCGGCACCATTTAAGATTCTCCTCACAGTAGAAACACTAGCATTAACACCACTTTTCGCCCTTATTTTGGCCGCAGAGTCAATGGAATTGGATATGACTCTTCTGTCAACAACGGTTGTAGCTCTTTTTTGCTTTCCTCTCATGTTCTTCCCTGAACATGACCTGAAAGTCCCTGCTCGAAATATGCTAAAATTTTCGCCTTTTCGTGACAGTTAAATAATTCGCTCGGCCCATATTCGCTCTGTAAGGATTGGAATTTAAAAAAAAAAATTCCTACTTTGAAAAAAAAAAAACACTTTTAGAAAATTTTGGATCACCTGTCTGATTCAACAGCAATGCTTCGACTTAAGTCGAATTTAAGCTTGAAGAAGATTTTTGTTTATTATTCAAACTTTCTAATGGTCACTACACAGCAGCGCTACACTCTACCTCTCTTTGTTGCTCTTTTTCCCCCGCCACTTCTTTGCTATTCAACACTATTTGTGTTATTGCTGCCCACTTGAAGTTCTGTTTAAATTTACTGGCTTCCTGTTGTGTGCAAGTTGCCTGCCGGATGCGGTCATTTTTAGTTTTTATTTCGTTTTTTTTTTGTTTTTTTTTTGTTGTATATCTTCCAGTGGCCATTTTCAATTTCAAAAGCTTTAAAATTTTAATACTTATTTGCAAACTAATCCGCTTAACAATGGCCAAGTGGTGCCAAGTGAAAAAGATAAAGTATGCTTAGCGAGCACTAAAAATATACCCCAAGGCACTATTCAAAACACTTTTTGGGTTTTTAAGTAGCTGCAAAACTTTTCACCCCACACTTGTGAACTTGTGTGAGTTGTGTGTATGTGTGTGTGAGCTTAGGTGTGGGAATTTTTGCCCAATGCGCTTTATGCGCGCTTTTTGAAGAGTTGGCGAATGAATGATGAGCGAAGAGCTTAAGTTGAGAAAATCAAAAGTTTTAATTGCTATTTGATTTGAAGTTATTTGACATTGAGTTGGTAACATTATTTTTCTTTTATTTTTATTTCAACCTGCTATTCTCTGAAATTTGCCATTTTGATAAACAAACCTAATTAAGAGATATATTCAATGCTATTTTATGATTTCTCAGAATTAATTACGAAGCTTAATTATGTCAAAAGACAAAAGCGCTGATTAAATCTTGTCAACAAAGCTGTTGAGTTAAAGTCAAGCCGGGGTATGAGGCTGATGAAGCATAGGTTGAAAATGTTTATGAGACATACATTTTTTTATGACACCAGAGAGACACATTAAAATAATGTTATGCACGCACGTGTCACATGTCTTTCGTTTAATGCCAGATTTGTATGTGTCAGTTTTGACAGATTTAAATGCATGATTTCTTTCTCTGTCTATTCATGCAAAATAAGTGCGGGATTAGTAGTAATAATTATTTCATTTTACTCACATAATTACACAATTTGCACACAAAATAACACTCTTAATTGGTTCCGTAGATTCTGGGAATAGCTTCAAGTACAAACAAACAAAAAAGAAAACAAAAAACACAAAATAATGTTTAAACTTTAAGGCCCGGTTTCTCAGTGTCAGTTTAACCATAAGTTTAAGGCAAACCAACGTTCAACTTAAAAACTCGTTTCTCACTGTAAGTTTAACTTTAATCCGAAGTTTAAACTTCGTTTAATTAAACTAGTCTTCAACGACCGTTTAAACTGACGTTCTCAATATTTTCTTGATTTTCAGTGAAAAATAATGAATTGAAATATTAATTTGAATTGCGGTGTTGACTTTTAAATTCAAAATTTTGTAATGAGCGATTTTGAGGACATGAGCATTGAGGAGTTATCGCTTATCTACTCACCACGGCCAAGAGTAATTCGAGAAAAACCTAATCACTTTGTCAGTGAACCAAAACTAGCGTTTTCGAATTCATTTATGAACCTTTCCGGGTAGAATCGTTCATTTTCGGCACTCAAAAATTAACCCTTTTTGTACTAATCGTTGGACCAAAATGCCTCTTAAAAATTAACCTTATTTTTTTTTGGAAATGAGTTAAAAAAAGAACCCTAGAAAAGTTATTCTTCGGCACTCGGAAATTAACCCATTTTGTATCAATCGCCGGACTGACTTGCTTTTCGAAAACGAGCCTTGTTCTTGTTCGGAAATGAGTTAAGAAATTAACCTTTTGAAAAAAAATATTTTATTATTGTCTAGTATTATTTAAATACGTATCGATAATTCGTTATATTGAAATGTATGAATGCCAGTAGATGTGAAAACGCCACAGGACGTTTAAAAAAATTTGAATATTTAATGCAACATAGAAATTTCCACATTGATTTAGTAGAGAAATTGTTCGTTTTTGACAAATTGTTTCCACTGATTTATGATAAAAAATTTATTATTTTTTTAACTCATTTAAGAATGCAAAATAGAAACATTTATAGTTAATTTTTGAACTCATTTATGAACAACAATGGTTCATTTTTTTTTTACTCAAAATAAGTTTTTGATTAATTTCGCAAAATAAGTACAGTTTTTGTTTATGGGAAAAGTTTTCACGAGTTTAATCTTCTATAGCAAGCACTTTTAAGTGACAAAATAAGAAATCAGATATTTTAAAAACAAATTCTACCCAGAAACGTTCGCAAAACTCTCATCTTACGCAAAACCTTAACTTATGGTTCAGTGGGTTGATATGTAGAGAGAAGCTGAATTTTGCACTTAAATGCAATTCAATGTTGTTACCCAAAATAAGCAAACGTAAACTCAACGAACTAAACGAAACGGTGTGACGAGACGGTTTGTTTCGTAAGAACCGAACTTTTAGCGTCTCAACTCGTCAAAAACAGCTGTGCAGAGTAGTCTTCTTCTTTTTTCAGACGATTGGAGGTACTCGTTTCATTTTGGGTTAAATGTCAAAACAGACGTAACGAATGCAAACGTTCGGCGAGTTGCAATCGTCTCGTTTCGTCTATTTTGGTTAGGGCTTTAGTCTTGTATGTACCTCCCATACAAAATAGGCTTGGGCATTTTAGTTCACCACAAAGATCGCTCTTTTTAGTTCAACTTGAACTTGTTGGTTCATTTAGTTCTTTTCGTTCGTTCGTTCTTTTTATTCGTTGAATGTTTTACTTCGTTCGTTCTTTGAGTTCGTTAGTTCTTTTAGTTCGTTCGTTCTTTTAGTTAGTTAGGTCTTTTTGTTAAGTTCGCTTGGACAAACCGAAGATTCAGACCATAGCTTGGTAAATTTAGTTATTTTTGCTCTCGTTCGTTTTGTCTCTACTCGTTGCAAAATCAATTGAACTAAAATGAACTAAAAGAACGAGAAACACTGAACTAGTTCACATCGTTCATGAGCGGGAATCGTTGAATTGAACTAGTTCGTCCATGAACTAACCAAGCCTAATACAAAAACATGTAAAAATAATATAGGTCCAGGGGAGGTTTAACCGATTTCAACCGTTTTTAGTACGGAACTATAACTATATTTTTTTAGTATTTTGGCTGAGTTTCGTTAAGATGTGTTAACTTTTATATGTACCTCCCATACAAAATTATGTAAAAATATCAGTATAGTTCCAAGGGAGGTACCCCAAGGGACTGACCAACTTCAACAATTTTTGAAATTTTTCTTAACTAGCTTAAACTTAACCAGCATACAACATTTCACTATCATAAGAACACTCCTTCTGTTTTTGTCCATCGTTTGTATGGGATCACCGCACTGAGTGCGCGAGGGGTAATTTTCATTGATTATCTTTAGGACGGAAAAACAATCAACGCCGAGCATTATGCGAACAAATTGCAGCATTTGAGTGATATGGTTAAGAAAAAATTTCCTTACTAATGCACCAGTTCACACATTCGTTTTCACGATGGCCGAAATGAATGAGTTAAAGTTGGAATTGTTTCCTCACACACCCTATTCACCAGATTTAGCCCCCTCGGATTATTTCCTGCTTCTCACTATAAACAGGTTATTGAATCTATTGAATATTGCTGGGAAAAGTGAATCGAGCTTAAAGCAGATTATGTAGAGAAATAAAAATATTTTTCCCTAAATTTTTTGTGTTTTCTTTGTAAGATCGGGTACTTCTGCGACAACCCTCATATAGCTCATAAAGGTGACGTCATTAAAAGAATTGAACTTCGAAAAAATCTGACCTCATCAGTTCGAATAAATGTAAACATGGTTAAGGAGTGTTTAAAAAGAGGCCAAGTCAAGGAAAATTCCCACTTTTCTTTAAATATTCGAGGTATTTTCATATAAATGACGTCATAATAAATTTTGGATTATTTCAACTGACCAATTTTAATTTTTATTGATCGATTTTTAACATTTTTTTCGATTAAAATGAAAGCAAAAAGTTTAAAAATAGATGTTTACAAAACTTTTTTTCTTTTAATTTGTCGATTTGAGTTGATATAATCACTCATTTTATTTTAATGTTTCTTATTTTTGATATTGTTTTTTGTTTTTTGTTATTTTAAATGAATTTTAATTTTTATTGACTACTATTTTATTTTTATTTTTTATTTGTATTTTATATTTATTTTATTTTTGTTTAATTTTTATTTTATGTTTGTATTATTTTATTTTTATGTATATATTCACAATTATTTTTATTTTATGTTATTTTTACTTTTTTATTTTTATTTTTTTTATTTTTATTTTTATATATCTCTTAATATTTATATTTATTTTGATGTTTTTAATTTTTATTTAATTCTTTTTTCTATTTTTTTTTTATTTTTATATATATATTCATAAATATTTTTATTTTTATTTTTTTTTTATTTTCATTGTGATATGTATATTTATATTTATATTTATTTTGATGTTTTAAATTTTTATTTAATTCTTATTTTATTTTTATTTTTATGTTTTTTTTTATTTTTATATATATATTTATTTTTATTTTTATTTATATTTTTATATTTTTTTTATTTTTAATTTTTAATTTAATTTTGATTTTATTTTGTTTCTCTTATATTGTATTTAAAATTTATTTAATTTTTTTTATTTTTATTTTTCTATTCTTTAGAAATAACCAAAAAGAATCGTTTTTCCACATAAAAACTTATAAAAAGCTTTACCACAAATTATATTTACTCTAGTGTAAGCAACAACAACATTTACATTTCTGTGAAAATTTTCCACGATTTATGTTCTTCGTTTGCATGCGGCAATAAATTCATGCATTTTATTGACACTTCTATCGACACAAAGCCACGCAAGTACAAAAGAATCATTTTTACCAGCCTTAAAGTATGCTATCAAATTACGCACATACTTAAAGCTTGCACAAAACTAAACAAAACAAAGCAAAACATTGTTGTTTTGCTAACAAGTTACTTGTACTTGTTTTCGTAATATTTTCCAAGCAATATTTTTCATTGTGCACATGCCAAAAACAACATATGAAAACACAACACCAACACACACACACACATCCACTCCCATGCATATAAGCTTTGCTCTCTAATCATAACGTCCTTGTCAGCAAAACTTGATGCTGCAATGACACGTACGCCGCGCAGTATGCTATGCTTTTGTTTCGAGTGCATGTGTTGATAGCGTTGTATTTATTTATGTGCTGCTATTGTTTTGCTTAAGCCTGGGATGTGAGAGTGTGGTAAGTATGTGTGTGTGCATATGGACTGAGACTTATTAGTTTATGCGCGCATTATTATAAGATTATCAGCATCTTAATAAATAGCAACAACACAGAGATAAACACTAAAAATATCATCAAAAAGATGAGTGCTAAAGATAAGTTCTGAATAAACTAAGAAACAGAAAAATAAAAATTTTATAGCTCTAGACTAATATTTTAAATAAACTTCTTATGTGCTATAAAATGTTGTCAAAGATTTAAAATTATGTTTAATTATTCAGGCTGTGAGATAATTATACTGACACCAAGGTGCGGTGATCCCATACAAACGATGAACAGAAATAGAAGGAGTACTCTTATGATAGTGAAATTTTTTATGCCGGTCTAGTTCAAGCTTATTAAGAAAAATTTCAAAAATTGTTGAAGTTGGCCAGTGCCTTGGAGTACCTCCTCTACACCTGTATTGATTTTTGACATGATTTTTTATGGAAGGTACATAAAATATACCTTCCGAAATTTTGCGACTAGCAAAAGAGTAGAAAAACATTGCTTTGACAAAGTATAGCGCTTCTATAATTCCTCTTTGGTTTTATTGATCTTGCGCCTATTAGCTTGTCAAAGTTAGTGGACTGATAGAACCACTGAGACTACTGATGAGTCGGAGTAGCGTCCGACGAAACCATGGTCTAGTCAGCTTGGTTTAAGTTCTGCAAAGAACTTTGTTGTTGTAGCAACCTGTTGCTTCATGAATTATTTGGCATTAAGCTAACAATATAATTCTTAAAAAATATGTTTTTTAAGAATTATAAAAGAAATAAAATTATTATTATTATTGATGATATATTTATTAAATATAAATTTATTAAATAAATATGTGGAAATATTAAAAAATATGTTTTATTCTTTCCAAATGTAAAAACACCTCATTTGCTGGAATTAAATTGGAAAAGTTTAAAATCTCTCATAATTTTACTAAAAAAGATATTTAAAAAATTATTTTTGTTTTTTCACCGCTGAACTATTAGCTTTTGTTTTGCATACCAACTTTTTGAAAATACGAAATGTTTTCATTTTGAATTTTTGTCCCCATTCAACGCAGTGTGGCGCATCCCAAAAACCAGCCGCTACAACTTTGGCTGTGCTCACACGTCAATGAAATGGTTGAATGAACTCAAATTTTTTGTTGTTTTCCAGTTAAAAAAAATGAACTCTGCGAGAGAGAAAATGAACTTTGAATACTTCATAGCATACTATACTTCAAGGTAGGCTCATAGGAGGAGAGCAGAGAAAGATGAGCTAGTTGTCAAAATTAGCTGCTAATTTTTAGTTTTTCTAATTGTTGTTGTTGCTTTTGACGTTTGAAGTCCCAATAGCTTTGCCTTTGTTCACACGTCAGTGAAATGATTGAATCAGTCAAAATTTGTTGTTGCTTTCCTATATAAAAAATGAACTTAATCTCAGAGCGAAAATGAACTCCAAAATCTTCTCTCGTCAGTCAAAATTTTGATTGAGCTCTAGACCAGCATCAATCAGTCAAATGGTTGCATTATTTTAATTGTTTGTTGTTGAGTGGGAAATTATGTCAAGAAAAGTAGTTAATTAGTAGTTTTTTGGCAACAAATGTAATTTTTTGAAGAGAAAAGGATGGAATTCACAAAATAGTAGGTAGCAGAAAAGCAACAAATAGCGTCGTCAGAGCATCAATTAAAATATCTTGTGGGAGCAGGCGTCAATCAAAATTTTCAGAGAGAGTAAAAGAGAGTAAAAAACGTGATGAACTTCAATAATTTGACTGACCTGTGAACATAGCCATTGCTGTTGCAAAATTTTTCAATTGAGCAGCCATCTTAAAAATTATTTTACCTTATAATTGTATCATGCTTTATAGCACCAATCAAAATTTTGACCACGCTCTCGCCTTCAAACATTCAGTCAAAGCGTTGCAAACTTTTAAGGCCTGATCAAAATAGACGAATCGAGACGATTTCAACTTGCCGAACGTTTGCAATCGTTACATCTGTTTTGACATTTAACCCAAAATGAAATGAGTTCCTCCACTCGTCTGAAAAAAGAAGAAGACTACTCTGCACAGCTGTTGTTGACGAGTTGAGACGCTAAAAGTTCAGTTGTTACGGAACAGAAAGTCTCGTCAAACCGTTTCGTTTAGTTTCGATAAGTTTACGTTTGTTCATTTTGGGTTACAACATTGAAATGCATTTAAGCGAACATTTTCGTCTTCACTCGTTACTGAGCAAATCGTCTATTTTGGTTAGGCCTTTACTCGTTATGTCTCGTTCTGTCTATTTTGGTTAAACCTTTACTTGGCTGCTGCTTTGTAGAACGTTATTGATAAGAACGTAGAAGATTCAACATAAAAGTACTTTTATGAGTAGAAAAATCATTAAATATTAGACAAAACGATACTAATCGCAAACAGTAGGTAGCAGAAAAGCCTGCATCTGCGGTTCAATCAAACAATCACGCATGACCAGACTTCAGTCAAATACTCGCAGAGAGAGCAAAAAGAACAAAAAAAAGATACAGTAGTTTCGACTATGTCGTAACACAAGACGTAGAATTAGTCAATTCGCTTTTGATGACATCTTTTTTAAAAACTATTTAGCAAAATATTTATTCCATACACCTTAATTCCATAGACATTTAAAAGAGTGCCGGAGAGGGTTAATATGTATGACCGACCCCCATTACTTTTGCAAAAGGAATATTTTTGCGTTTGACACCAATTCCCTCCGATCACTCCTTAGGGGGGCTTCCTTACAAATATTATGGTTTTTGTATATTTATTCCATACACCTGAGCATATGACCTTTAAGAGAGTGCCGGAAAGGGTTCATAGGTAGGACTGACCCCCATTATTTTTGCAAAAGGAACATTTTTGCCTTCGACACCTATTCTCTCCGACCACTCCTTAGGGGGGCTCCCACAAAAATTTTATGGTTTTTGTGCCGGAAAGGGTTAATATGTATCACTGACCCCCATTACTTTTGCAAAAGGAGCATTTTTTCCTTTGACACCTATTGCCTCCGACCACTCCTTAGGGGGCCCCCATACAAATTTTATGGTTTTTATTTATTTATTCCTTACACCTGAGCATATGACCTTTCAAAGAGTGCCGGAAAGGGTTAATATGTATCACCGACCCCCATTATTTTTGCAAAAGGAACATTTTTGCCTTCGACACCTATTCTCTCCGACCACTCCTTAGGGGGGCTCCCATACAAATTTTATGGTTTTTGTGCCGGAAAGGGTTAATATGTATCACCGACCCCCATTACTTTTGCAAAAGGAGCATTTTTTCCTTTTACACCTATTGCCTCCGACCACTCCTTAGGGGGCCCCCATACAAATTTTATGGTTTTTGTTTATTTATTCCATACACCTGAGCATATGACCTTTCAAAGAGTGCCGGAAAGGGTTAATATGTATCACCGACCCCCGTTATTTTTGCAAAAGGAACATTTTTGCCTTTGACACCTATTCCCTCCGACCACTCCTTAGGGGGGCTCCCATACAAATTTTATTGTGTTTGTGCCGGAAAGGGTTAAGATGTATCACCGACCCCCATTACTTTTGCAAAAGGAACATTTTTGCCTTAGACACCTATTTTCTCCGACCACTCCTTAGGAGGGCTCCCATACAAATTTTATGGTTTTTGTTTATTTATTCCATACACCTGAGCATATGACCTTTCAAAGAGTGCCGGAAAGGGTTAATATGTATCACCGACCCCCATTATTTTTGCAAAAGGAACATTTTTGCCTTTGACACCTATTCCCTCCGACCACTCCTTAGGGGGGCTCCCATACAAATTTTATGGTTTTTGTTTATTTATTCCATACACCTGAGCATATGACCTTTAAGAGAGTGCCGGAGAGGGTTAATATGTATGACTGACCCCCATTACTTTTGCAAAAGGAACATTTTTGCCTTTGACACCTATTCCCTCAGACCACTCCTTAGGGGGGCTCCCATAAAAATTTTATGGTTTTGTCGATAAAACCGGAAACTGTCGATAAATAGGTAGCAAGTTTAAGCAAACAAAAACATCAAATGTTGGCTTTATATTTCATGTAATTGTGTAAAATTTATATAAGTAAGAGAGTTCTAACATGAATTTTTGTCGCATTGAGGATCAAGCAGACCAACAAGTGCTAACATCAACATTGTACGATCAGTACTTTAGGCCCACCAAAGGCTCAAAAAGTAATGTAAATACCGACACCTGATCACTATCAACCACCCTACTTACCTCCGAGAATGACGTATTCTACGTCAAAATCACGTTATTCTTCAATCATTTGATTGCAGTGTGAGCACAGCCTAAGCGAACATTTTCGTCTTCACTCGTTAGGCCCTAGTCACACGATTATCCTTTGATCACGATCAAAATATTTTTGTTGTTGTTTTCAATGTAAAACTGTAAAAAAACACTGAGAGCCAGAGCGGATGAATAATTTTTAAGGCGATCAAAATATGTCAATTTTTTAACGCTGTACACGAGAGCAATCACCGTTCAAAGCAGTGTTTCTAGGTAGTGAAATAACGAACTGAACGCCGATCATATCGCTGTCGTGTGACCGAGCAGCGAGCAACATGTAAAAGAGTGTAAAAAAGTTTATTGAACGCCAATCAACGATCATCGTGTGAGTGGCGCATTACGGAGCAAATCGTCTATTTTGGTTAGGCCTTTAGTTTTTCACCCGCTGGAAATTTATGAAAAAAATGCAGCGAGTTAGACCAACATGTATTCACATGTCCAACATGTCGGACGTACTGGCAGAAAAATCAAAAATTTTTGTTCAAAAATTTTCATCCAATATGTCGGACCGACTGCCGTTTTAGTTTACGCATTGTACTACTTGCATTTCAACATACCATGTCTATTTAAAACGTTAGACCGTGCGAAACCCCCTAATATCTCAAGGGCGGTTTGTATGAATTGGAATAACCGGATATTTTTTGATCAAAAGATATGTTCCATGCATACAAGTGACTAAATAGTGACTTTCTCATTTAAAATTGAAATCGCGTGAGAGTTTGCATGCAACATTTGAGCATGAGAAAGCTCTCTTCAAACTAAACTTCAGATAATTATTTGATTTATTTTTAAAGGCAGGGGAGAGGCGATTTCTAAACAGTTTTCAGAACTTTTTTCTCCCCAAAGGAGAGCTCTGCCTCTTGTCAGATATTTTTGCAACAATGCTGACCCTTACTATTGCTGGAAATTTTTTAAATATTACATTTTAACCAATCCTAACTACTACACATCACTCATTGACTGTTAATCTTAGCTCTAAAATAATATTTAATTTTATGCGAAGGCTTAAACATTTTTAACGAGCTGCATTATATCTGGTAAAAAGAACTCGATTCCATTGAAAACATTTATTTTTAGCCCACACTAACATATAATCAACTTTCTGAAAACCTTTCATTTAATGACATTTGACAGTTGAGTGAAACAGAACAAGCAACGAAAAGCAGTCAGATGCACCTTTTGAGCGCGTACTTTATCTTTTATTTTTATTTATTTTTTTGGGCAAACAATTATGAATGCTTCAACCATTCAAGCTGATTTGAATGCATTTTGTTTAGTGCCGGAGAATGCAATGAGCACACCTGCAGCTTTTTTATTCTTCTCGGCAAGAAAGCAAAAACCGGGGTATAAGCAGGAAAAGCGGCAGAGAAAGGATAAGCAAAGAACTGAGCACAATAGTTATATAATAGTTAAAATTATAATAGGAATAATAGAAGTAAAGAGAGGAAAAATAAAACAAAAATTATGCTAAAAACAAGTAGAGTGGCATGAATGACGACTAATGCCTTGGTTGGGTTGGATTGCGAGAAATGTGATTGCAATACAGACTGGGAATGAAGAAGTATATTTTTTCACTATGATTTTAGACTGTCATAAGTCAGTGAGAAATCAGGATTTTCTAATCTTCACCTGATTTATTTTTTAAGGATATTTTATGAAATGTTATCGAAAGCAAATTCAGGTTTTTAATTTCAAATTCCACCTTATAAACTCGAAATGCAACTTTTTTCAAATAAAATTTTTAGGATAAACGATGTTGAGCTTATGTACTGAATACATTGACGACGACGGCGACATCACGACATCTGTCAAATTTTTTTACATGTATTTCTTATGGAGAGAATTTGGTCTAATGTCGCAATGTCGTGTCGTCGATGTAGAACTATTCCTAATTTGACAGCTTGTCATCGCTGTCGTCGTCAATAGGGACTTTCAGACGAACGTAAATGTCAGCCGACATCGTACGACGACCAACTAACGGGATTATTTTGTTTGAGCTTTCAAATGATCAGACATGTGCGGCGACTTCATTTTTTGCAGACTCTCGAGCGTAACACATCGGTAAAAACCGAAGTAAAAAACCTTTTTCGCTTTGCATAAGCCGATGTTTACTCGATGAAAACTTTATAGAAATGATAAATGCAGCGAGTCGGACCGACATGCTTTCACACGTCGGACATGTCGGACCGACCAGCAGAAAAATCAAAAACTTTTGATTTTCTTCCGACATGTCAGTCCGACTGTCTCATTTGCTTTCGAACGATCGTACATGTCGTCGGACATGACCAAGTCGGATGACATGTACGTCCATGTGAAAGCCCCTAATGTGTTCAGTAAATTACTATGTTTCCATGGCGAGTTAACTCGGGGTTAGGGTTTTCGTCGAGTTAAGAAAATGGCGTCGCTAACTCGATAGTGTTTCCATGCACAGCATCGAGTTGAGTCGAACTTGTCAATTTCTTTTGCATTTTTGTTATTGTTTTACTAGCGAAATGGATACTAAATGGCAGCATTTACTTTGACAGATAGAATCCAGTTAAATCTTACAAGTTTCGTGGAGTTTCGTGGAGTTTCGTGGATTTAACGAAACTCAACTCAACTCGCGTTTCCATAGCGAGTTAACCCCGAGTAAACCCCGAGTTAACTCGCCATGGAAACATAGTAAATTATTCTTTGAATAGCGCTGTTCATACCCGTGCGACTTGCCATCAAACGTCTCCTCACATAGTTTGATACACATATGTGTAAATCAATAGAATTTGTTGGCAATTTGATGATGTGAACACGTTTCAAACTGTTTGTCAATCATCATTTGATGAGAACGATTTTAAATTTAATGTGACCTTTTCATTCAATTATATTGAAACTAATTATTGAGCTTGAGGCCTAGTATTTTGTTTTTTATTTTGTTGATTGCCGATTTGACGAGAAATTTGAAACTTTTCAAAATTTCTAGAATGATTTGCGTCAGTACAGACAAGATTTTATAATAAAAACATAAAGTAAACGTGGAAAAGCAGAAAAGTGTTTTTGAAATAAATTTCTTGGAGATATTTCTATAAATGAATTAATAGTAATTAACAGAAATTTAAGCTTTATCTTCTTCATCTTGAAATAGAATAATAATAAAAACTTGAGCCTTCATTCCAATGCTTTTACTTCTTCGTATAAGAAAATAATTAAATTTTACGTGAAATTTGACAAATTGAACACTTCCGCTTTGAAACTATTTGATGACTTGTTTGACGAAAAATTTTACGATCTGAACGCCTTTTACCGACTTAAGCTGGAAGTTCATTCACTGCATTTGCATATGCATCCGTCTATACGCTGGCGTGGGTAATTTATGCAAGAAAATTATGGCAGAGTAAAATGGTTTCATTTTACATTGGCGCAGTTTACACGTCATATATCGTGTTTTTTGTTCTCTTGCGACCTTGATAGTTGAATGGGTAGCGTGCTCGACTGTCACCCCAGAGGCCCCGGGTTCGAATCTCGCCCAGGCAATGGTCCCACGCTTTAACCTTTCGCATTTGCAATTTTCTTTCCTCATTTCTAATCAACTGAAATTCAAAACTCATCAATATTTACGATTTGAAGTCGTAGTTGGTGGTAAAGAAGTTTGTGGATGAGATTGCTTTACAACTTAAATTGACTGAGGTAAAGGCTTGCTACAGATTGAAATTCACATGTTTCTATGGCTTTCCACCACGATTAGAACATTCTACACATGTTGCACTTGATTGCCCCTTCCATCCCACTAATCTATCACATCATTTCGAACCAAGGCAGACTTGACTGAATTGGTATTAGACCTGAAATCCTTGGTTCAAAGCTAAAAAATATGATTGAATGAGCTGATTGATGCAGGTATGGAACTCAATCAAATTTTTGATTGGTACGATGAAGTGTTGAAATTTCATTTTCTCTCTCGCAGAGAGTTCATCTTTTGTTTTTTGCTGCGTAAACAACAACAAATTTTGATTGATCAACCAATTTGAATGACGTGTAAACTGGGCCATTCAGTGTAAACAGAGCAGCAGAGCTGCATAATTATAAAACATTTGGTATGTTCCTAATGTGGAATTTTTATGGTATTTATACAAAAATACTTTGAATGTTTTTATTTATAATAACATAAATCTTAAGTCCAGAGTGTAAAAAAATATTTATTTTTAGAAATTAAAAATAAAAAAAATAGAATTTTCAATTTTTAAGATTTATGTATGTACAAGAGCCATCCCTGAAAGTAATCAACTTCTGAATCGTTTCTTTTCTTTCTTCTTGCTGTTCGTTATAAGAAATGAGCTCTACCGTCAATTTTTTGGCAATTTTTTGTATTCTTTTTGTGCTTTTCGCTGTTTTGACAAAGAGCTTCACATTATTTTTCGTTTGCTTGTGTGCGTTTGATGTGTAAAGAAAACAAGCAAAGAAGAAATAAAATTGAATTCACTTCTTGACCAATGTGAAAGCTTTCGTCAAGTCTAAAAGAGAACGTAAAAAAAAGTTGATTTCAAGTCTTGATCAATGTAAAAGGGGTTTTACCCTTTCGTCGCTTCAGATCTGCGGCGAATTGCTGTCAAACTCACAGACTTGATTTCAAGTCTTGACCAATGTAAAAAGGGTCATGCAACTTTTTATGTAATGGTTACATGAAACTTTTTTATAATACTTTTCAGTTGAAAAGTTGTACATTTGGTACTTTTAGCTCCTTAAAGCCAACACATCTAAAATTTGCTGCCATGTACAGCGTTAAAAAATGAATACATTTTGATAGCCCTGAAAATTCTTCATCCGCTCTGGTTGTCAGGGATTTTTGACAGTTTCGCATTGAAAGCAACAACAAAAATATTTTGACCGCCATCAAACGATCATCGTGTAACTGGGGCCTTGTACAGCGTTCAAAACCGAACATATTTTGAACGCCCTACAAAATGTTCATCCGCTCTCACTCTAGGGCACCCCAAACGATACTAAATGTCGGATGGACCTGTAATGTCGTCACACATGTAGTATCGTTCGTGTGCTAAGAATCAAGTTAAATGGGCATGTCCGATGAAAGACGAAAATTTTTGACTTTTTGCTCGGTCCATCCGACATGCATACGACATGTGAGATCGTTTTTCTTATTCGATAAAAGTTTTTGAGTGAGAAACATCGCGCGGCAAAATGGCGAATGTAATAAACGTAGATTTTTAGAGAACTTCTCCTAGAGAATTGGAAAATGAAAAGTGAAATTCATAAAAACAAAATTTGTAAATATAACGCACTGCAAAATTGCTCGATGTTTCATTGCTGGCAACTTTACAATAATGAAGACCATCCGACATGTGCAACCGTGTGAGACCAATGAAAAATAGTGCCATTATTTTGTCGAATTACATTTCCATCCGACATGAAGTATCGTTTGGGGTGCCCTTCTCACTGTTTATTTACAGGTTTCCATTGACAACAACAACAAAACCATTTTGTTTTTGAACACCGTTCAAACGATCACCGTGTGACCTCAGCCATTGCGTTTAGCAAAACTCCGAAAGCAACAATTTGAATGTAACGACCGCTTTTAAGTCGAAAATAGCTGATAACGTAATTTTTCTTTTTATTTTGGGGAATAAAAAAAAGTTATTGGATGCCAAAGCAGGGCAGGATACGGCGGATGATCCACCAATTCGATGTTATCGCTGGTCTTCTGTAAAAAGAAATTGTGTTCAATACAATTTGAATGGTTGTAAGGTATTAACCACATTCTCTCATTGTACAACTGAGAGTCTTATTGTATTGGAGTTGCTTGCACAATCTGGGGAGTAGGTGGACCGTTTGATTTGATCAATGGTACCATATGTCTACGAAGGAATAGCAGTGATCCTTAAAATTTCTTCGCAAGGGGATAGTCGTTACGCTCGACAGACGAACGATCCCAATTTCAGCGGCACATTGGAATTGGTCTTATGGATGGTCTTATAAAGACTGGTTAAACGATGGTTAATATGGTGCATAAACTGGTGTACATGAGGCGTCAGAGTTGGGGACTCCGAGGTGAAAAGTATATCTTAGTAGTCTCGGAGTGCCAGTTTGAAAAGGTGGAAATTAGTTGTGACCATGTGTCACACACAACAGTGGTCTACGCTGTAGAATATCCAATAGTGCTGGCTTTTGCCATCACAGTCATGAAGAATGGGTGCAGATGTGTCGGTTTGTGTTAGTACGTGTCGAGGTAAATCCCACCTGCAGGGCTGGCCCTTCGGGGAGTATCGTGCTGGCTGTGGTAGTTCAATATTGCTAACAGATGGAGATGTTAGATGAGTCTCAATTTCCACCAATAAATGTGGATGGTGACCCAACTAATCATCCATAATTGTTACTGTTGCGTTTCAGCATGGGTTGTTATCTATACAGTATATTTATTAATTTAAATATACACTAAAATATGGTGTGTAACTGGTGTTGAAACTACAATGACAGGGCGTTGGCCGCGTCTGGAGTCATGGAAATGACGCCCAGGAGAGGTCGAATGGATTTGTTGTATTTGTATTAGCATGGTACTAACGTCGTAAAGATTTATCTATTGGGCATCAATTCCATGAATCTCAACCCCATTGTTATGGGCCAACGTGAAATTAAGCCCATACGGCAGGTGTTCACGTTTCAATAATATAGAATTATCAAAGGATAGCGGCCACACATACATTTTTTTCCGAACTATTTTTATATATTATCCAGATTTTTAATTATTTCAAATCAGAGCCAATTGAGAGAGTTTTTTCTTCGTAAAGAAATCCCTGCCACAAAGAATTCCACACGCTGAATGCACACTGTAATGAAAGCATTGTATTTCAGCATTGCTCTCTCTATTCCTCTTTTAAAACCTTCACCTCTTCGTTTTGCCATCGATTGCATTTAAGTAATTTTCACTTTGATTTTTTTCTTACTGCTGAAAGTTGTTTTTGTTTTAATTAAAATGTTTGTTTTTCCCCTCCCCCTACTTAATTTTCTGTTTGTTTGTCTTATGAAGAGAGCTAAAAAATTAGTTGCATTCTTTGTGCTCATGCACACACACATGCACACAATGTTTGGCACTAATTAGTTATGACTGCGCAGCTGGAAAGAAAGAAAGAAAAAGATGCACACAAAGTGAGTTCAGGGATTCAAAGAAAGAAAACAATGAGACATTCAGTTCAATGCTGTTGAGCAATCAATATTTTTTTAAGCACAAACTGAGAGAAGGTGAGGGAGTCAAGAGAATAGCTGGTTTAAATTTCAGAAAGTTTTCATGCTGCTTAAAAAATCTACAATTTTGCGTAGCATACATTGAGGCGCGCTTGAACTAAACCTGCCACAGGCGGCTTCTGAGATAATTTCATTTGAACAGAGCGGCACATTGCATGAGTGTTGGCGATATATTCAATTTATTCTAGGAATTCAATACCACATTCAAAACGCAACATCAATTTCAATTTGAAGCTGAATAGTACAAAATTTTGCATACTTTTAGACAGCATAAGAATGTGTGGCAGACAGTCCGCAGTGAAAAGAAAAAAAAAGTATTTCCACGAATTGTCACATACTTTACAGCTGGTGAAAGACGTGCATACACGCCTACATGCATATGTTATCTATATTGAAAGCAGAAAAAAATTTGCAAAATTGTGTTTGCGTCTGCTGTAAATGCCAGCCAACAATTTGCGTTTTTCTTAAGAAATTTCACTGAGATTCGTTTTTCACTTTTTTCTGTTTTTCCTTGGCATTTGCATAACAAGTAAAAATTTATTGTCCTTGTCAAACTAAAAAAAAAACTTCCACACTATTTCGTATTGTTATTTTTGTTGTTGTTGTTGTGCGGTTCTGCTAACAATAGAATGCTGCAATTTCATTGTTCGTTGAAGTTTCGAAATTTTTGGTTCGCATTGATTGCATGCGATTGTCTTCAAAGTGATTTAAGTTTACGGTTTAATTTTGTAAACGTATTGTTTGTTTGGCACCGAAAACGCCATTGGAATTTAAGGTTTAAGGAATTTTTAGAAATATTGTGGCAGTTTTTCGCAACTAATGGTTTTGCACAAATAATAAAATTGTTGACAATTGTTGTTGTTCTATGCAAAATTTTTGTTCACATTCCTTTTTAATCAAAGTAAAAATAACAAATCAAAGCAATTACAGACCTATTCTGATGAGTTGACAAAATTCACCACACTGACATATCTAGTTTTACAATTGTAAAGATTTTTACATTCTGAGAGCAATTTGAAAGATTTTGATTTCATTGAATATTTTTTGACATTTCATTCAATTTAAATTGAACAATTGCACAAAACAGTGTCTTTAACTGTTCTAAACAATGTCAATGTGACATTTGGAGAAAAACTGATCAAGCCAAGTTGTGCTGTTTTAAACATTTTTATTTTGAAAGCTTATTTGTATGCTAAAATTTCTTTGAAACAAGTCATATTGCGTTCACATGTGCAAGTAACCACTTGCAAGTAGATAATATATATTGTCTTCGAAAAAAGTTCGAAAGACTTGCAAGTTGCTTCAGCGACCACATGTGCAAGGGCAAGTTCATTTACAAAATGTCATCGAATGCAAAGGTTCTCGCTACAATTGTGTAAAATCTGGGTAAAATTTCCAAAAGCATAGCAAAAACAACACTCTTGTCCCATTTTTTGACATTTACTTGCAGCAAGTGTCAAAATCCACTGCCTCTGAAAATTCGTTGGCAGTAGCGCTGGAAGTACCCAACGGGCCGGAATGTCAGCAGCTCCCTATAGGAGCAAAACGTCGGCACTTATTTTTGTTGTTGCGCAAGCGACACAGAGCGCTCAGTAAGGGACACAAGAAAAAACAAACAAAAGAAAAAAACCATGGTGTAATAATAATAAGGTGTTAGCGAATTTGACATTTCTCTCTCAAAATGATAAATTTTTTCGTCCCGCTCCTGTCAAAAACAGCTGATGGTGAATTGGAATGAAAATAAATCAGCTAACGTGCAGTCGGTCGAAGCGCAATGCCATGTCCACTTCTTTTGATGGCTATGATCAGTTGAGGTATTAAACATTCTTTCATGTCATTCGATATTTTCTTGAAGCAGTCGATGTGAATGCAAGACAATTTGCATGCTGGCCAAAGCTTCATGTCGGTGGCACCTTCCAGCGCACGTTTTTGATAAAATGACAAAACCATTCAATGGCGCACTTGGCAAATGGATGAAGACAACTGCAATAACTTTTTGTCAACACAACACGGCACAAATAATTGAATTAAATATTTATTTAAACTTTATTCGCACAATAACCTATAATCATCATCTAGCAACTCAAACAAATAACAAAATTTGGCAACTATCAACGGCTCCTCTCTTTCGCTCTCAATTTTTTGACAGAAAGAAAGCTATTCTTGGTGTTGTCAAAAATTCACTAACACCTTATTATTATTACACCATGAAAAAAACTATCAAAGAAAAAAAAGCTCTCAATTGAGAGCGCTAAATAACGGACACAAGAAAAAACGAACAAAAGAAAAAAAAGCGTGGCATGCAAATATCAGTTGTTTGATACAAGTACGCAGGTCAACAAGGTAAAATAAAAGTGTTTTCAGTAATAAACTTTAAAACTAAATTGAATTGTTTCGAAAATGGAAACGATTGATGTAGTTGTTATTTCAGGAAAAATTTTGATTTTCTCGCTGATGTATTGAAAACAAAAACGAACTGCTGACCCAAAACTGTTCAAGGAAGATCTTTTGAAGCAGTATCGATAGTTGCAAATTCTAAATTTCTTTCTCTCTATCTCTCTCTCCCTTTCTGCAGGTCTATTTTTGAGGAAGGTATAACTAAAAAGTATGATACGAACTGCTGACCCAAAGGTTACCAAGAGAGGCCTTTCGAAGCAATCTAAAGTCAGCTAAATTGGAGTGCTTTTTTCCAATGACATGTAATGTTAAAATTACAATGGTGTGTCATACGTAGAGTCAGCGCTTTCAGCTGACTTGCAAGCACTCCAAATAAAATACGAGTGTGTTAGTAAAAAAATTTGATTGTATAGAGTTTTTCGAACTTGAACTTGCACGTGTGGACGCCATGTTAAGTATGAAATTACTCGTTCGTTAATTAGTGAAGCATGTTCGCGAGTGTGATTCACATGTTGGTCTGTTGACAGAAATTTTTTATTTTTCTCCGTTACACAAGCTAATGTGTGTCACACTTTTATGCTAATATGTACGTAAGCTTCATACCAACCAAGATTCAATAGAAGCAACATCGCTTTTCTCAGTAAGAAGTGTGTTGTTATAAAGATATAATGGATAGAGAGAAGGATTTTTTTGAATCTTTTATGTTATGTTATGAAAACCATTGTTCCTTATGGGACGTTACATCCAAAGAATACGTAATAAGAGAAAACAAAGGAAGCCAACATGGCGAAGACAACAAAAAACAATCACATGTGTGACACACAAATTCTTCTAATTTGAAATCTCACTCTTTCACACATGGTCATGCTGCCATTATGTGCGTCACACGAGCTCGCAGATGTGCACTTACATAACGCTTACGCAATAGAAGTTGGTTTCAGAAAGAGGCTTTGGAAATCCGACATGTTGGACGGTCATGGCATGTTCGACGACATGTCCTATCCTATGAAAGCTAATGAGACGGTCTGACATGTCGGATAAATATCATACATTTTTGATTTTTCTGCCGGTCTGTCCGACATGTCCGTTGTTATGAAAACACGCGGTCCGACTCGGTGTTTTTTTCATTTCAATAAAATTGTCAGCGAGTGAACATCAGACAAGCGTAAAGACAATAAAAATGTAGCAAACGTTTCCAATACAGAATTTTGGTTAAAAATCGTCGAAAAGTACAAAAGCTATCCTGAAATAAGGAAAATCAAAAATATATCCTCCAAAATTTGGGCAACTATAAAAATAGCCAAAAATTCTTTGGCCATCGCATCGAAGTGTTCTGCTTGAGAGTTATACTATGTTCAGACTGAGTTTTTAATGCGCATTTAGAAGTTCGAAAATTCTTACAAATGTCAAGTGTTCAAACTATGTAGAAGCCCTTAATTCGCATTAAAATTGACAGATTTCTAAATATTATTTCTATGTTGTGAGAATGCTGACATTTTAACAAAAATATGATTGCAGAAACGAACCAGAAAGTTTTCGGAAAATTGTAAACATTTATTATTTTTGTTTGAATATATTTATAAACTTTATTAATAATTAAACAAATGTATCATTGACAAATTAAATAAAACTCACAATTAACCCAAATGATTTTTTTTATATGATTTGCAATTAGCTTGAGTATGCGAGCCTGCGCAGGTGTCAATACTTTTCCTTCTTCGCACACGGTATAGTCACTATAGAACGCTAGAATTCCCTTTGCAATTTGGTAGGCATACACAGTGAATGTGGCTCCAGTGAGTGTGCAAAATCTTCGGGTGGACCTCCTTTTAATACCACTGTTTCTGTGGCTACAAAAACACTCCGAGCATATTCTACCGCTCAGTAATATTTTGTCCAGTCACCTCTCGCTTTGGCGTTTCAGTGGCAGTCCATCCTGTCGCGAAGTCTGTTGGAAAGCTTGTGGAAACCTGTTTCAACTTCTTCAGCTTTGTTACGTCCCAAAAATATTTGCATGGTATGATTTTTACCAAAGACAAATCTTGAGTTTGCTTTTCATTCTTGTCGTAGATCATTCAGCATATTATTGTGCATATTTTGCACCTGAAAGACAAGGATGAGAGGATGTTTTCCTACGCAGCGAAGCACGTCTTCTCCAATTTGTTGTTTTCAGGCCAGTCCTTTGCGATCGGTTTTCACCAACGGAATCTTCTTATTTATTTTTGAACAGGACTTTTTTTGTGTATTTAATTAATAAAATTAAGAAAACGAAAAACAAAAACTGTTCAAGTTTGTCAATCGAATGGCGAACAGCTGATGGAATTTAATAACGAGTACTGTCAAAACTAACGAGTAAAATGTATTCGAACTTGGAAACAGGGTCGCAAACTGCTAAATGCTCATTTGAAGTAGAATTTATGTGAATTTACTTGACAGAATTTTATATGGGTAAATTCGCATTTAGAAAAGCATTAAGGAAATAAATGCGAATTAAGCTCTAAATACGCATTTAGCTCCCAGTCTGAACATAGTATTAGAGAAATTCGAAAGCTCAATCAAATAGCCGCGTTAGTTTTCCATCCGACTTTGTCGTCTAACATGTTGGCCCATGTGAAACCCTCTAGACAATCCGATAATGAGACAAAGCCTATGTTCACACGTCAGTGAATCAGTCAAAATTTGGTGTTGCTTTTCCCCAACTCACACGGTGATTGCCAATCAAACAATCTAGTCGTTTTGTTGTTGCTTTCAATGTGAAACTGTCAAAAACTCTGAGAGCCAGAGCAGATGAACACAGATTGCAGCAATCTAAATTTGTTCATTTTGAGATTGCTGTACATGTCGGCAATCAGCAATCTGAATAATGTTGCTAGGTTACGAAATAAAATTTTCAAGGAAATGCCAAATTATGATTGGCGTATCGTGTGACCTACCAACAATCAGAATATGAAAGAGAGTAAGAAAAGTTCATCGATTGCCAATCAAGCAATCCCGTGTGAGTTGGCCATTTCCTATGTAAAAAAAGGAACTTTATCTCAGAGCGAAAATGAACTCAAAAATCTTCTCTGGTCAGTCTAAATTTTGATTGACCTGCATTAATCAGTCAAATGGTTGCATTATTTTAATTGTTTTTTGTTTAGTAGGAAATTATGTCAAGAAAAGTAGTTAATTAGTAGTTTTTTTGTAACAAAGGTAGTTTTTTGAAGAGAAAAGGATGTAATCTGAAACCCTTGCAAACAAATTCAAAAAATAGTAGGTAGCAGAAAAATAACAAATGGCGTCGTCAGAGCATCATTCTAAATATGGTGTTTGAGCAGGCGTCAATCAAAATTTTCAGAGAGAGTAAAAAATCGTGATGAACTTCAATCATTTGACTGACGTGTGAACATAGCCGTATCGGATGTTGTTGATGCGCGAATTTATATTCGCCTCGGCACCACCATCTTTGGTGAGCACGCTACCCAAATAGCTGAACTGATCGACATCCTCAATGGTTATCTGTACGCTATCATCAATGGCCACTGACAGGGGATCTTGACTTGGGGTTTCTACACGCATAAGCTTAGTCTTTTTAAAGTTGACTTAAGATTTAAGTTCGGCATTAATCTTTGACAGTCTGTGAGCCAGGATGCAAATGTCGTCAGCGTAGGCGAGGTCGCTAAGTTTTTTGTGTGGCTACCATTGAATACCACCGGGAGCATCGTAGTTTGTTTTCTTGAGGACGTTTCCAAGGACTGCAATAAAAAGAAGAGGAGACAATACGAAATCCTCTCGGACTCCTCTTTGGATAGTAATTGTTCTTTTATCCTTTGAGGAGCACGCTACACTCAGCACCCTCATAAAACTTGCGGCACGCCCACATTGCTGAGAGCGGACCAGATTGCGCGTCTGTTGATTGTGTCAAAAGCACGTTCAAAATCAATGAACAGCATGTACAATGGAGATCTCCACTCAGCTGATTGCTCAATTATTATTCTTAGTGTGTTAATGTGGTCAACATAGGATCGCTTTGGCCTGAAACCATTTTGCTCAGTGCGTAGCATGTTGTTCACAGCTGATGATATTCTATCCAGAATGACAAAAGTGAGAACCATTTCAACAGCTTTTAGAAGTGTAATGCCTCGCCAATTTTTAACATCGGCTCAGGGCGCCTTTCTTCGGGATGTATATTATTATTCCCTCTTTCTACTCACTGGGTATTCTGTTCGTCATCCAGATTTCTAGGAATAGCCATGGTAGAATAACAGAGGTAGACGCATTTCGGACTGAGCTCTCTTCCTCATAGCCAAAATTGTCTTTCAATAGCAATTTGAAAATGAAAAACAAAAACAAAAAATAAAAAAAATTATCGCTTTCGGATTTTCTATGGGCAGTCAATTTCGTTTTGACAGTTGTGGCAGTCTGCCTCTCTGAAATGCTTCTACCTTGTTTTCATTGTACCATGGGAATAGCGAACCATGGTATAATAATATAAGGTAGTATTGACAGTTGCTTGGGCAACGACCATCTGTCAAAAAAAATGTCTAGAAAGAGAGCGTTCAATTATTTCTTATGTTTTCGCCATTGTTTATGTTTCAGCGCTTGCGAATAACCAAACATTTTCTTAAAAAAAAATGCCTATTTTATTTAATCAATAGTGAATTATTATTACTACAACGAAGATAACTTGTGAACTTTATGTTATTAAGTGCAAACATAAGAAAAAATGTTGAAAACGTTCAAATGTAGCAACCTCAGCAGCTGCAGATGCATATGGACGAAATTAAAGAAGTTTCCAATTATTATTAAAACACCACGGTGGAAAACGTTAAACACATATCACACATAATTTTTTCACAACTTTCATTATTATAATTGTGTATTTAACGCACATATTTTGCGGAATTTATTTATTTTTACATTCGTTTAATTCTTGTTGCACGAACAACTGTTTTTGACAGATGGTCGTTGCCTTGTTGCTGAGAAAATCTATACTTGTCAATGCTACCTGTATAATTGTATCATGATAGCGAACAAACAACTTTTGTAATTTTTCGTCAAATTGTCAGTTAAAAAATTTCATAACGCAAGTGTTCACATTTTAAAATTTTTCGTCACACATAATTTTTGTCTTGAACACCGAAGTGAAAACATAGCGATGTCGAAAAAATTAGTTGCAGCACTTGTATTTGATATTTCACAAGAAGAAGAAGTTGAAATTATAAGTTCATACATTTATTTCAATTATTTCCGTCTATAAATTTACTTCAACAACACTCTTCTGTCATTTTAAATTTTACTCGATGTGTTCACGTTGAAATCTTTTTTGAACTGAAAAAAATCGTAAAAAATCGACGGGTATTCACATTATCAAACCACAGAAATTGAAAATATATTAATGTTCATCAAAAGAATTGACAAAAAATTTAATGAGAGTTCACGTAGTCAAATTATCGCCGAATTGTCTACATTTTGTTTTTCTTGTTTGTCCTATTTTTTAATGACTTGTTTGATGCAAAATTTGATAGTGTGAACTCCCATTTCGAAAGCTCGACAAATAAGACCCGTCATCGGACATTGTCGGATAATATGACCGATCATCTGACACAATTTATTGAAGAAAGCTTTTTGCTTTTTGCTTCATTTCTACAAAATGGAATGCATTTTTTAATTTTCTTTCTTTATTGCTTGCCTTTTATTGCTGGCCGATTTTTTTTTATTATCGTTTTTACAATCCGTCTCTCACCTTTCAACTTTTTTTAAAAAAATTATGTCATTGTTTTTTCATTTTCAATATTAATGCCTATGGAATTATGCAAAAATGTTGTTTGTGCATTTTATGGCCCACTAAATCATTAATGGCCACTTAACACGCTACATTAACAATTCATAACAATATCAATTTCAACATGATTTCCAATGACAACACAAGAAGGAGAGTATGAGAGCAACATGCGTCTTTTTCTGCACGTAACGATTGGCAACAATTATATGTCAAAATCACGCGTACCGCTAAATGATGATGACAGCTGTGCGTCATTAAGTACAAATTTGTTGGAAGCAGCGCTGCGCGTAAATATAACAGCATTATTTGTTGCGTGTTAAAAATGCAAGTTACTTAAAATGACATTAAATGCGAAAAAATTGCCTATCTGCTGACAGCTGTATGTTGGCAATGCGCCATTATTGATCAAACTGTTATAATTAGCTTTTCGCTCTTGGCAACAATTTTGCCGTACTTTAAAAGCAATAGCTGAGAACAACAAAAACTGAGCAAATCATTGAATTACACTAGAAGGATTGTTTTTTTGGTAGAAATTATAGAAAACCTACTTGACAGTAATGCATTCACTGGTTTTGTGAATTTCTATTTTATTGTTATGTCATCTGCGATAAAGTGCACATTTTGTCATATTGCATAAAATCTTGACATATTTTCTTAATACGCATTAAATAATAAAAAAAAATGTCTCAATGATTTTGTGTCAAAAAAGTGTGACAGATGTCAGAATTGGCGTTTGATTATTTCAATAGTCTTTTTGTTACTGCATCGTGCATCAGTCATCAGTCAAAAAATCATGTGTAAGCGGTCTTTCAGTTTCTAGAGAAAGTAAAAGAGAGCAAAAAATGCGACATTCTTCAGTCAATTTGACTGACGTGTAAATTGCCCCTATAACAATAAATCCGTCGATGTCAGAGAATATATTCAGCGTTGAGTAAATTCATCGGTTTGGAACAAATTTGTTGCTTCTTTTTAAGTAGCTTACACATCTACGAACTCGTGTGCCACACATTATGACATCATGAAATGTGTATGAAAGATTGAGAATTAGAATTAAATAATCTGCGTGTCACACATGCGGTTGTTGTTTTGTATATTTTGCCATCATTTTGATCGAACCAATAACAACATGTCAACTTCTTTTTTTTTCTCTTATCATGTATTCTTTGGATGTAACGTCGCATAAGGAACAATGGTTTTCATAACATAATATAGAAGATTCAAGAAAATCCTTCTTTCTATCCACTTTATCTTTACAACAGCATACTTCTTACTGAGAAAAGCGATGTTGCTTTGATTGAATATTGGTTGGTATGAACCTTACGTACATATCAGCATACACGTGTGACACACATTAGCTTGTGTAAAGGAGAAAAATCAAAAATCAAATCAAATCAACAGATCAACATGTGTGTCATACTCGCGAACATGCTTCTTGATTAGCGAACTTGTGTGAACATGGTCGCCTTGTGGCACACAAGTTTGGAGATGTGGAAACTGCATTAGGATTAAAATCAGTTAGACCCCTTTTACATTGGTCAAGACTTGAAATCAATTCTTTGCTATTCCCTTTTAAACTAACCCTCTCTCACGTTGATATCCGCGTCTTTCATCAACAAACTCACAGACTTTATTTCAAGTCTTGACCAATGTAGAAGGGGTCCTAGGGGCAATTTACACGTCAGTCAAAGTCAGTGATCAGTCAAAATTTGTTGTTGTTTTCCAAGCTAAAAAAAAGATGAACTCTCTGCGAGAGTAAAAATTAACTTTTTGCAATTCATCGTATCAGTCAAATTTTCAGTGAGCTTAAAACCTTCAGTCATCAGTCAAACGGTTGAAAACTTTTACATGTCTACTGCCTAGTAGCAAATAAGAAGGTAGTATATTCAGCATAAAAGCATAGTTGAATAAATAAGGTTGTCGCATGGGTGAGAGCGAGTTCCCATAAATGTCAAATCGAAGTTGACAGCTCATACAAAATCTGAAAGGGGAAATTATTAACATGCAAAGCCGATGAAGTTGTTGTTGTATCTTTTCATTGATTTTGACAATTATGGGTACTGAGAAGAGAGTACAATCAGCCACGAGACAACCTTATTTATTCAACCATGCATAAAAGTATTTTTATTAAAAAAAAAACAGAAGAAGCAGTAGGAAAGTAGTAATAAATGCTTGCTTGCATCGGTCATAAGTCAAAAAATCATGTGTAAACGGTCTTTCAGTCAAGTTTCTCAGAGAGAGTAAAGAGAGCAAAAAACGAGATATTCTTCAGTCAATTTGACTGACATGTAAACTGCCCTTTAAATATATCGCTTATCGTATCAGGGGGGTTCAGACGATCTTGCATGTCAAGGATGGTGAGATAAGCCTCGTATTTGACCGTTCGTACGCTCAAAACAGCGGTTTGATAACATGTTGGCTTGAATTAAAAAAGTTTTGAATTCAAGGTTTGATGAGCACCCATACTACCTGTGTGAACACTTGTTGGACGAACACGTCGAGCTTTGCCATTTTAAACAAATTGTGAAAAAGTTAAGTCATGCCAGTGCTTCATTAAATATTCTGGCTAGAATTCTGGCGGATGCAGATGGGGATGCGGAAGAAGTTGCGGTAATAATGTTAAAAATTGGTAAACTGTTTAAAGACTCCCTTGAACTTCTTAAATTAAAAATATTCTGGAATGTAAATAATGTGGCAAAATTAAAGCTGAAACAATGAATAATTTCTAAAATCTAAGTAAAAAATTCTTATAGTAAATAATAGTTATTTTTAAGATTTTTAAACCAAAAAAGCGGGGTGACAATTTTGTCAATTTGTTTTAAGACAACTTTAGAATTCTTTCACATTGTAGAATCTGATTTTCTATAAACTTTAAAACTTTTGACTTTTGAAATTTTGAAAAAAAAACCTGAATATTTTCGATTTTATTTTTTTAAGGCAAAAATAAAAATCAATATTTGAAACTTAACTGTTTCGTTTTTTATAAAAATCCTCTTCATCTTCTAATAATTCATTTATTATTACAGTGGCTGCCAAAACGTTCGACTTTTTGTCTTTACTAAATTTTTTAGCTTAATGAGGTTTGACAACATGTGGGATCGTTTGCCCGAAAAGCTTATTTTAATGTTACTCAGACATCACATCTGGCTTGACAACATGTAGTACCATCTGAAACCCCCTATTAACATCAGGAGTCACAGTAGACCAAATCACATAAAATGCATGCATGCTTCAATCATGCATCATGACTGTAAAGCATGCTTGGTTAAAGCACATAGAAAGCATGCATCGTATATGTGATAAATTTCAAATATCCTCAACTGAATAGAAATTTTAAAAGAAAAGCTTCAAGTTGCTTCATAAAAATACAAATGATTTATCTCAGCTGTCAGTTGCGAACGTTTTGTTGAATGCGGTCACTTTCTTGATAATAATTAAATTCTTGGAATATACAATGTAATACAACTAAATTTCATTAAAATGTCATTATGTAAAAATAATGGCCACATTTAATTTTGCCCTAACAAAAACTCACGCCACAAACTTAAAGCACAAAAGCCAAAGGAACATTTTGGCTTGAAGTGTCACATTTGCTTGAAGAGGTTATTTAATATGTTTGTGCCTGAGCTGCTTCTGCTTGTGCTCAACTGTCAAACAACTTATATGTCAAGCATATAAAAAATAATCGCTCTCAGCTGAAAAAGTTAAGAAAATATCGTGAAAAAGTAGCAAAAGTACAAGCTTGCAATTGCAGCAAAAACTGAAATTGTGGGGGAGCACAAATTTAACCATATTATTAAAAGAATAAAATAATAAAATGGCGGTGCACAACATGGTTGCTGATGCATGCATGCATTCACTACAACATTTGCGCCATGTAAGCAGCTGTTAACGCTGCTTTGCATTTAATTTTGTAACAACACACACAAAACACGAAAGGAGTAAAATTTACAAAACAACAACAATAACCAGCGCAAATACATTTCAAGCTCTGCATTAGCTCGCTTAGCTTAATGCCTAAGTATGCAGTTTATAATGTTTTTTTAATTTTGTTGGTTGGTTGCTTGTTTTCAGTCCAGCCATGTTAATTAAATGCAGTTAACAAGAAGTACTAGAAAAAAAAATAAAAATCAAGTAGCAACAATATACTTTCATATATATTGGAGCTCTAACTGCGCTCCACTCAGAAAAATGCAACGCTGCAGTTTTTAGTTATATCCATGGTATAATATAATAATACATGGTATCCATATATAATAATACATGGTAGCATTAACAACTGCTTATTTTCTCTTCAACAGGAAAACATAAACTGTCAAAAACAGCTTTTTGTGGAAATACATCAGCAGCTGCTGTGGTTGTTGTTTTTTTTCACTTCAACGTTTTCAACATTGCTTGTGTTTTCAATGGCGGATTGTGAGCGCTCTCTTTTTGAGTATATTTTTTGACAGTAGATGATTTCCCAAGCAACTGTCAATGCTACCTTGTATTATTATACCATGGTTATATCTAGAAAGTTATAGGAGAGTTCACACTATTAAAAAATCTTCGTCAAATTGTTGGTCAAACAGTTTGACATAAAGAAAAAAAAAATGTATAGAATTTTAACTCATTAAATTGTTTGATGTAAATGAAAATATTTTGATTTTTATGTTGTTTTACCAACAATTTGACGAACAATTTGACAATGTGAACACTCGTTTAATTTTCTAGAGTGATTTTTGCCAGTTGAAAAAAGATTACAACGTGAACATGAAAATACCAAAAAGATGTTTTTGGAATAAATTTACAAAAAATTTTTTAATTTTGTTGGTTGGTTGCTTCCTTCTGCCAACATCCAGAGTGGGCTTGTGTCTTCTGCTTCATTTATCATTGAAATATCAATAACAATTGTTCATGGACACGTTTTCAATTCAATTTCAGAATGTGACCACTTGTGTTGTAAAACTGTTGATAAATGCCCGTACGCAAAAGTTTTTGAAAGTTTTTACTATTTTTTACTTGAACGCGTTCCCGTACTCAAAAAGAGAACGATAATGAGAGAGCAAATCATTTCCCCTCCACGACAAAAGTTACTAGTTTTTACTCGAGAAATTTTATTGAGTAAAATGTGGTACAATCATTAAACGTCAAAACAATTAAAAAAAATATAAAAATAATTTTCTTGAAAATATCGTGTGTTTTGAAGTTGTTGATTTATTTTTATTTATTGTCGTAATTTTAATAATTAATTAATAACAAACAGTGTAAAATGGAAAATAATTCAATGCACTTCAATTGTCCATCAATCAATTGCAAGCTAATGCAAGAAGGTATGTAGCGATTTTTTACTATTTTTTACTTGAAAGCGTTCCAGTACTTTTTTTTTGTTTTGTGCTCTTTCTGAGATATTTTTTGCTTACTCTCTCTAACAAACAGCGTACGAGTAGTTGTGTCAACGCAACTTTTTTGGTGCATAATGCATATCTAAATCATAATGTAACTATTCCACATAAGCATTGGGTATAAATAAAATGATTTTGATAAAATTTAAAATGGTGTAGTTTTTTAGTTGAGCCAATAAACTTAAATTGAACTGAAAGTTTTAACTGAAATATTTCTTATTTTTCGTGGATGCTGAGCACTGCGCTTCGTTTAAATAAGCTTCTTATGAATTATCTATTGTTTAAATTCTTTTATGTGGCAATGGCGCAATTGAGTTAGCGCATTTCGTGTATATTGCAAGCAGCGGTTGAGTAGTTGTATTATCGCAACTTTTTTTGGTGCGTTATGCATGTCTTAAGCACAGTGTAGCTATTTCATATAAGCATTGGGCAAAAAGAACGGATTTTGATAAAATTGAAAATGGTGCAGTTTTCTAGTTGAGCCAATTAACTCAACTGATCTGAAATATTTGATAATTTTTGGTGGATGCTGAGCCCTGTGCTTCCTTTTAATAAGCTTCTTATGAATTACGCATTGATTAAGCTCTTTTATGTGGCCATGGCGCAATTGAGTTAGCGCATTTCGCTTATATTGCAAACAGAGCTTGAGTAGTTGTATCAAAGTAACTTCTTTTGATGTGTTATGCATGTCTAAGGCACAGTGTAGCTATTTAATATAAGCATTGGGCAAAAAGAAAGGATTTTGATAAAATTGAAAATGGTGCAGTTTTCTAGTTGAGCCAATTAACTCAACTGAACTGAAAGTTTGAACTGAAATATTTGTTAATTTTTGGTGGATGCTGAGTATTGTGTTTTGTTTAAATGGGTTTCATATGAATATCTCATTGGTTAAGTTATTTTATGTGGCCATGGCGCAATTGAGTTAGCGGTTAGTTAGTTAGCTGCAGCGGTTGGATAGTTGTATTATCGCAACTTTTTTTGGTGCGTAATGCATGTCTAAAGCACAGTGTAGCTATTTCACATAAGAATTGGGAAAAAAAGATTTTTATAAAATTAATAATTGGTGGATGCTGAGCCCTGTGCTTCCTTTTAATAAGCTTCTTATGAATTACGCATTGATTAAGCTCTTTTATGTGGCCATGGCGCAATTGAGTTAGCGCATTTCACTTATATTGCAAACAGCGCCTGAATAGTTGTGTCAACGCATTTTTTTTGATGCGTTATGTGTGTCTAAAGTACAGTGTAACTATTTCATTCATGCATTGGGTAAAATAAGAGGATCTTCATCAAATTAAACATAAAACGGTTTTTGATAATGCCAATAAAATCAAATATGAAGTATTTTTTTACTTAGACAATGATCATGGACACTTTCCTTGCTACTTAAATGAAAAACTTCTCTACGAAGAAAGTGGTAGGCACTTGATTTTAGTTAAATTGATTATTAAAAGCCTTGAAAGGCATCTAAAGCAAAAAAGAGCTCAGTTTGTATTTAAACTATCGACCACGCCCTCCAGTATAATGTACAAATTTTAATAAAAAGTTCCGAAAATGCTCAATTGAGGTGAAAATCCATAATTTGAAGCTTAAAATTCATTTGGGCTCTCATATAAAACTAACTTGAATTCAAACATGTGGCCACGCCCACTCAAATGATATATATGTGACATTTTATAAACTTTTTCTTATAATTCAGAAAATTTTCTGAAATTTCTTGCTTTTAAATTCAAGCCATTGAACGCTATAAAAGCGAGATTTTGTTCCCCTACAGCGCACGCAGCGGTCACAGCTGTCAAAAAAATCCGAAGTTGGCTAGTTTCTATGCTGCATGTCAAATGCTCACTTCAGCGAAGGTGCGCAAAGGGAAGCGCAATAATAATAGAGAAAATGTTCAAAATCTTTATTGTAGCCAGAACGAAAAACTTGGTTTTTGTTTGTACCTAAATATTTATGGCAATGCTGCCTGACAGTGCTGTCTGACAGCGTTGGCTGACAGTTAGCTGCAAAAGAATTAAAATGTTGCATGCTGTTTGCTTGCGCCTGGATGGCCATTCACGACACCCTCTTTTATGCTAATTTAGCAGTTTATACACAAAACGCCAAAAGGTATTTCAATGTTATGCAAGTGGTCGTTTTTCAAAACAACTTCTTCTGCCAAAAGTGGCTACATTTTATTTGGAACAAAAAAAAAAAAAAAAAGAAAAAACAAAATGCCACATTGTTGCAATAGAGTCAAGTGGCCTGAAGTGGCAACAAGAGCGCCTAAAATGCGGAATAAAGCGAGATAAAGTGTAGAATAAGCCGTTTGAAGTGTCAAATAAAGCCGGATATACTTGAACAGCATGGCCATGATGTAGCGAAGTGTGGCAAGGAAATGGCAGTGACAATACTCTGCTGCTTAAGTGTTGGCAAAGCAGCTGATGCGGGGTAAAAAAATAAAGAAAAAATAAGTAAAAAAAAATTTACTTTTTTTTTGTAGGTTTATTTCATAATATATTGAAATAACTTAAATGAAAAGAGATAAATTTTTGTGTTTTTTATATCACTTGAACATTTTTATGGAGTGTTGATTTAAGGTCGCTAAGTTGCCGCTGTGTTTAATGACGAGATATTTTTCTGTAATTTTCTATCACATTGGCCAGCGCCTCGGGCTATATGGCTATCATTTTAGCTCAATTGTGCCCCTTGAGCTCTTTTAAGGTATTTGGCTTGTTGTCACAACTTTAAATGTCAAAAATTAAAAAAAAAGATCGGTGGAGTCAAATCCGAATACTCAATATCGCCTTTTTTGGCCCACTCAGCAACTCTGTCTGGTGATGAACTCTACCAGCCTGTCCAAAGCCAGGAAAAAAGAGGATGGTCTCAGGCAACTATAGTAGTTTCGGAGTGTTGAGAGGCAGCCCAACACGATGAAACGAAATAGTTAACTATAGAACTTTTGGAGTATTGGACGACACGATGGGACGAAATAGCTTGTTATACAAGGTGGGGCAAAAGTAATCACACTATTGGAACACCCTATAACTTTTGCAAATGGCGGTTTTGACATCTGTGAAGTAAACAAACGCAGAATACGAATTGACAAGCCATGAATCGGTGTACTACGCAAGAACGCAGAATAATTGTTACCATTTTTTGCGCAACAATTTATCGGTTGTGTTGGCGCAGCGTAAATTTCATCGCAGACTTCCTGGCCGCCCCACACCAACTGGACAAACACTGCGGCGTTTGGCCACTCGCCTTGAAGAGACTGGGACAACACGAGATCTTCCCAAGGCTGGCCGGTGGGGGAGCAGCCGTTCTGCTGAGAATATCGCTGCTGTTACGCAAGATGTCGAAGAAGAGCCCGGAACATGGACCAAACGACGTATTAGCTGGCGGTCCCTATGCAGAATTTTGGTGAAAGATTTGAAGATGTTCCCTTACAAAGTGCAGACAGTGCATCAGCTGTTAGCTGTTGACCGCCAACCGCGTTGGCCAACCTACGCTTAAGCCATCCTGAAGCTCAACGAAGAGGTGGACGATTTTTCATCGAAAATTATCATAAGCGATGAGGCTCATTTCCATCTTTGCGGTTACGTAAATAAACAAAATAATCCTTTATGGGGCACCGAAAATCCATGAATGACCCACTCAAAGTTACTGCGTGGTGTGCTGTTTACGCTAGAGGAGTCATTGGGTCAAATGACGACTGTGGACGGCATGCGCTACACAGCCATAATTACCGAATTTTTTCTTCCTCAATCGGATGAATTTGAACTGGAGAACATGTGGTTCCAAAAGGAAGGTACAAAGGCGCAAACTGCTCGAGCCACAACCGATATTCTGAAGGAAGCATTTATGGGTCTTAATCTCTCATTTTGGTAATTTCCACTGGCCGGCCAGATCACCCGATTTAACCGTTCCAGACTTATTTTTATAGGGTTTTTTGAAGTCGCGGGTGTACGTCAAAAAGTCATGAATGCAAGAACCTGTCGCCCAAAGTTCTGGTAAGAGTGATGGAAAATGCCATAAAAAAAGCCCGTATGGTCATCAACTCTGGCCGATATAATAATTCCTCAACTTGATGGAATAAATTCTAATGGATTTAATAAACAAATTTCACAAGTAAAACCAAAGTAAAACATTGGGTGACTACTTTTGCCCCACCTGGTAGTACTTTCGGAGTATCAGAGAGGATACGAAGAGATGAAATAGTTAATTCTATAGTAATTTCGGAGTGTCAGAAAGTGTTACTATTGGAGCAGAGATGTTGTTGATTAGTGACTCAGAACTGATCTTGGTGTAGAAAGTGGCGGATTAAAAGTCGTTTCAGTCATGTGTGAGAAGTGGGTAATCCAACGTTACGGGCAGATCAGTGTTGGTCGGCGTGGAGTCTCGCAGTGGTAGAAAAAGGTGTCAATTCCCAAATATTGTCAGTGATTTTTGGTCGGTCTCGATTTTGATCAATAAATGCGGATGGTAATCAACATAAATCATCCATAAAATTGGTACTTTTGCGTTCCAGTACTGGTTACTATCCATACAGTATACACACTATACATACATAATTGTGATGTGTATCCGGTATTAAAACTACTATAAACGTTGGTTGGTCTCGAGTCATAAAAGTGACGCCCAGGAGATGGTGAAAAGGACGTTAGTAATAAATTAGCATGGTTTTAATGATTCGAAGATCTATCTGTTGGGAATTAAGCTGTGCCCGATAATTTTTCAAACAGTAAGAGGCCTATTACCTGGGTCTCATCTTAGAGAGGAAACTAAACTGGAAACCCAATCTGCTCGAGAGAGCAAAAAAGCCTATATTTATGCAAGAAAGCAGTGGGCAGCAAATGGGGATTACAAGCTAAGGTTACTCACTGGCTCTATACAGCTGTTATAAGGCGGTATATTATTATAGCGTGCTATAGTTTGGTGGCCCGCACTTAACAAACAAACACACCTCAATATACTTCGCAAAGTTCAACGGTCAGCTCAGCTGTACATCAGCGGAGCGCTAAGAAACACTCCAAAGGATGCACTCGATTTTATGCTCCACCTGACACCACTAGATATCCTAACAAAACAGATGGCTGCAAACACAGCAACCCGTCTGGAAGCCACTTTCCATTACAATGGAGGTACAATAGGACACTCTAACATTAGGAAACTTCTTCCTTGAATACCTGAGACCATAGACTACATCACGCAAAAACTTCTTTCCGACAAAAACTTTGATCAATCCATTCCCTCCAGAAATGAATGGGAACTTGGAAGTGCTCCACCAAAAAATGCCACTAAATTCTACACTGATGGATCAAAATTTGATGGCAAAGTAGTCTACTCTGAATTACGTAACATCAACCTTACTTTTAGGCTCCCTGACCACTGCAGTGTCTTCTAAGCGGAATACACTGCTTCAGATGGATGATAAAGGGTGGTTTAAATTTAAGGGCCGATGTGTAATGTGAACCGCACCTAAACGTCAAGGTTTTTTCTGCATTTCATTTAACATTTCTCAATTTCAGACTAATTCAATTTGAACCATGGAAAGATACACAATCGAACAACGCTTTAAAGTTATTCAGGCTTATTATGAAAATGGGCTTTTTAAAAATGAAATTTTTTCGGTCAATTTAATCGTCCAAATGTGCGTACAATCGGAAAAATCGTGCAAAAATTTGAGCAAACCGGCTCTGTAGGAGATGTGAAAACACCAGTGCATGCTCGTACAGCTCTTACTGCAAATAATATTGCTGCTATTCGCGATAGTGTGGCTGAAGAGCCGTCCACCTCAACTCGTCGTCGTGCCCAACAATTGCACCTCTCACGCTCGTCGTTGATGAACATTATGCATAAAGACTTGCATTTACACGCTAACAAGGTGTAATTGACTCAAGAATTAAAGCCTCTTGACCATCAAGCGTCGCCAATGGTCAGAATGGTGGCAAAATATGGCAACAATGGATGATCAACTTTCGAAAAAAATCATCTTCAGTGATGAGGCACATTTTCACCTCAGTGGATTCGTCAATAAGCAGAATTTCCGCATTTGGGCGAATGATAATCCAAGAGTGATTGTCGAAAAACCAATGCACCCACAAAGAGTGACTGTTTGGTGCGGTTTATGGGCTGGCGGCATCATCGGGCCGTATTTTTTCCAAAATGAGGCCGGTCAGGCAGTTACTGTGAATGGTGTTCGCTATCGTGAGATGATAACGAACTTTTTATGCCCCGAATTGGAAGATATGGATGTGGACGATATGTGGTTTCAACACGACGGTGCCACTTGCCACACAGCTAATGAAACAATGGCTATTTTGAGCAACAAATTCAATGGCCGTGTTATCTTATCTTTTTTGGGGTTATTTGAATGGAAAGGTGTACGTCGATAAGCCAGCAACAATTTAAGAGCTAAAGGATGAGAGAATTCAGCACATTAATGGCATAGAACCTCACTTATGCCTCAGCGTTATCGAAAATTTGGACCATCGGATGGAGGTGTACCGTTAAGGTCGCGGCAGCCATTTGGCCGATATTTTGTTCCATACATAATTGAACTACACCAATATTATCATAATAAAAAGAAATGACAATAATTTTCTAAATAACTCGTGTTTTATTCAAAATCAACATCGGCCCTTAAAATTTAACCACCCTTTATATCAACTAGAGATATTTGTATTCTATTTGATAGTCAAGCCGCTTTGAATGCCCTGGAATCTGTTGTAACAACATCTAAAACAGTCCTAAGCTGCCGCAGACCTTTAAATGAGATGGCATAACAGCTCAATATATTTCTATGCTGGAACCCTGGACATAGAGACTTCCCAGGAAACTGCAAAGCAGACGAATTCGCTCTAACGGTACTACCAAACCCCTATCGACAGATAAGAAACAAATTGGAATACCTCTCACCACATGTTAATTATGCACAAATGAACTATCCCTTGAAAGTACCAATATTAGGTGGTCTACGGGTAGCACATGCCATACGGCGCATCAAGTTTGGCCAACCCTGAACTTAGAACGCTCTAAGGAACTAATGTCCCTTAGAAGGGACCAAATAAATATTGTCATAAAAAATAAAAAATAAATAAATAAATAACTGGCCATTTCAGCCCTTGAAAGGACTTTGACCTAGCTTCTTATGATCAATTGTGTAGTGCGTGTTATTAAGTTTATACACAATTGACCGAGAACCGGACCTACATGCTTAACGCCGACTCCGAACGGCGATGAACGATGAATGTTCTCGTTCTCAAGAAACTTTACATGGCATTTTGATTACTCTCTGAGGCTTGCCATTGTCTGCAGAGAGGTGGCGACCGTACAGAAAAATTATTTTAATTCAAATAATTTTCTGTCGCTGCTGGGGTTCGAACCTGGGTTTCCAAAGTTCGTTGACATAGCGGCCACGCACTTTAACCACTATTGGCCAATATTGTCATAGGCGTTCTAATAGGACACTGCCTAATTGGAAACCATGCCAAAAGACAAAAAATCCTCCATAGCGATTTCTGCGATTTTTTTCGTGTCCGTCAATTCCTCCATCCTCTCCGATTAGTTGCGACTGTGAGTGAGGTTGCACTGTGAGCAGAATTGTACTGAGGTAAAGGCATAACACTTGCCTCTGTGCTTTTCATGTTTGCTCTCGGTGTTGCTCTCTTTGCAGTTGCAACTAATTACCCATATACCTTTTTTAGTTTAAATTACACTGTGAGAAAATGTCGGGTAATTTTCGTATAGATTTTTGCAATGTGCGTGGACTGAGGACGAATTTTTTCTCAGTTTATGCATATTGTACTCTTAATAGGCCTCAAATAATGGCACTGAGTGAGACCCAGGGGAGCGAGGATGCAGATCCACTGGATTTTCATATACCTGGGTATCACTTACTGCCATTGTTTTCTCTGCATAGGGGCATCGCTCTTTTTATAAGAACGGACGTAGCATATCGGTGCGAGAGGAGTCTGAGCGTTACAGATCCGGAGTTCCGCTCCTTGTGGGTGAAGTTCAGGGTTCGCTCGCACTTGATTCACTTTTGTTATGTTTATAGAAGTCCGAATTTAGGGAGGGAGTCCACTTTTAATAAATTGGACTCGCTCTCGGATTCGATCACGCACATTTTGGGGTTGTTTCCTGACAGTGAGATCGTTGTTGCCGGCCATTTCAATGTCCACAACCCGGCTTGGCTATGTCACTCGGGCCAATAAACACCTGAGGGTCAATATGTTGAGCTCTTTGCCGAATCGAACCAACTGATTCAACTAGTGAAGGAACCAACTTTCATCCCTAGAGTTGGTCTGCAAAGCCATAAAGTCCTAGATCTTTTTCTGACTTCACATCATGAAAAATATGACGTGACTGTCCATGCACCTCTTGGTAATTCGGACCACTGCACCATATCCGCTGCTTTTTCATATTCTAACCTATGCACTTCTACGCCTAAAGCCCCGAAGAAGATCGCTTGGTTTTATGGAAAGGCAAATTGGACTGCGTTAAATAATTTTTACCGCAATTTCAATTGGAAATTATGTTTCGCTGATAGAAATGTTAATGCCGCGGCTCTTATGGTACAAGAAATAATTTTATTGGGCATGCGGTCTTTCATCCCCAATAAAACGAGAAGTATTAAACCAAAAGACCACTCCTGGTTTAATGAGACTTGCAGGATTGCAGTCAGGTCCAAAGAGGAAGCCTTTCAGAATTGGCGTTCCAACAAGAATGCTGATACTAAAAGGCTTCGCACTGAGGCTAGGAATCGCTGTAATGCAGTTTCAAAACGCGAAAAGTTTCTTCACGAAACTCGTATTAGAGAACAGGTTCTTCTCTGCCCCAAAGGGAGCAAAAACTTTTGGGCATTTGTTAAAAGAGTTAAAAATCAGACATCTTCGTCGATTCCAACTCTTTTAAAGGATGACCAAGTCTTCACTGACTCGGCTGATAAAGCGAATCTATTGGCTGTATTGTTTGCACCAAATTCTACAACCCCGGCTAGCAATCAGCCACTGCCCTCTGTAGAGGAAAAATCTTCCGCGATGCAGGAGATATTTTTTCGAACGAGAGCTGTCAAAAGAGTCCTTGCAAACCTCAACATAAACAAATCTTCTGGCCCGGATGGTATACCACCAATTGTGCTAAAAATGTGTGCTTCTACACTGGCACGACCTTTGCGTAACCTTTTCAACATCTCCTACAGGACAGGAGTATTTCCATCTTGTTGGAAGGGGGCGAACGTTCAGCCAGTACCTAAGAAGGGCGATGCCACGAACCCTGAGAACTACCGACCCATTGCGATATGCTCTACGCTCTCCAAAGTCATGGAGAGTGTAATAAACTTCCACCTAATGAATTATCTGGAGCGCAACGAATTGCTTAGTGACCGTCAATATAGCTTCCGTAGGGCTCGCTCTACTGGCGACCTGATGGCGTTCCTCACAGAGAAATGGAACCATTGTGTTCACTTCTTCGGTGAAAGCAGGGTTGTTGCTCTGGATATTTCTAAGGCGTTTGACCGAGTGTGGCATAAAGCTCTCGTGTCAAAACTAATTGCATATGGTGTTGGTGGTAACTTTGCTCGATGGATCACGTGTTTTCTAAAGGACAGGTCGATTCGTGTCGTGATTGACGGCATTTCATCAAGTGAACACGCCATTGGCGCTGGAGTACCTCAGGGTTCAGTCCTATCGCCAACTTTATTTCTGGTTTTTATCAACGACCTTCTGTCGTTGACTTACAACCCAATTCATTCGTTTGCTGACGACAGCAACATTTGTCATTCATATTCCTTCAAAAAACGCCCGAACTCTCTGGAGATTGAGAGAAAAAGGCAACATATGAATGACACACTGCTTAATGACTTGGAAAAAATCTCCGGGTGAGGACATGCTAATAGAGTTGAGTTTAATGCTAGCAAGACTCAGTGTTGCCTGTTAACTCACAAGCGAATGAATTGCCCCTTAGCTCCCCTCAATATGAAAGGTGTGGATCTAGCGGAGTCAGATGCTCTTGACGTTCTGGGCATCTCGATCAAATCTGATCTTCGTTGGAATGATCACATTTTCGATGTGTCGAAAGAAGCGGCCAAGTGCCTAGGTTTTTTAAAACGGTGTAAAAAATACTTCACTCCAACTGATTTACGCGTGATCTATACCTCATATATAAGGCCGAAAATGGAGTACAATTCGCACATTTGGGCAGGAGCTTCAAGATCTTATTTGGAGCTTCTGGATCGAATTCAACGACGTGCGATATATCTGATTGGAGATGAAAACATTTCATCTTCTCTCAACTCTCTTGGGCATCGACGCAATGTTGGTTGCCTAAGCCTTTTATACAGGTACTATCATGGGAAGTGTTCAAGGGAGATACATGACCTGACGCCATCAACTCGTGTGTTTCCCAGGTCCAATCGGGCAGCTCACCAAGCCCATCCCTATACCATTGCGTTGATGCACAATAGAACCTCGCATTATCGAGATAATTCATTCTTCGGTCGTACAGTAAAATTGTGGAACAATCTCCCTGCGAGCGTATTCCCCGGCAGCTTTGAGCTATGTAAATTTAAAACTAATCTTCACCGACACTACTCTATCTTTCCACCCTCCAACTAACTATCACCCTTCTTCCGAATCAACACAATTAGTCTAAAAAAAAAAAAAAAAACTTAGATAAGTTCTCAAAATCATCGGTCTACCGAATACTCAGCTTTATAGATAGCTTCAACTGGTTGGTTTAGATAGAGTGGCAAATAATGAACCCCTGGTATCACAACGGGCCTAATTGGCCTAAGTGTCTTATAAGAGACAGCCACGTCAACCTAACCTAACCTTAGAGGCCCATTATCTCTCAGTGGGTATGTAAACGATAGTTGTATTGTTGCATTTGTGGATCTGAAAATCCTGAAATAACTGAACAGTGGCCGTTGCATCCACAAAAAACTACTGTGTGGTGTCACGTTATGGGCTAGGGGCGTCATTGGAGCATTTTTTGAAAACAATGAAGCTTTTATATTATGGCTCAACGTCAAGTCGCATGGAAGGTAGAAGAATATATTTAAAAGTGCCCTTTTAGGTGTAGAAGCTACACACTACAACAGATTGTGGCTTTATTGTGCGAGAAGTTTCTAGGACGCGAAATTTAACGTTTCCGCGACGGCAATTGTCCGCTAAGATCATGAAAATTTACGCCATTGACCTTTTTGATTTTGTGCAGCTATGAAAGAGATCATGTCTATGTGGGTAAACCTCGAACTTTAGATCATTTAGAAGCCAATATTTGTCAAGTTATGACCGAGATACCGTGAAATGAAATGTGTAAAAAAGAGATCGAAAATTACCTTAATTAAAGGATCAGCTATAGCAATAGATTTCGTGACGGGTCATAAAAAGATGTAGTATTTCAAACATTATGTAAATGTTAAGACTTTACAAAAAAAAAAAAAAAAAAAAAAATTAAATCAAGAATTTTATTCTTCTCTATCTTTTATTTACATATACTTTAGCAAAATGGATAACCCTGCCTTAAAAAAGTTTTGTTGTCTCCGTCGCTCATAGTCTTAACATATCTCTTCACTTATAAGTGCCATTCAAAGTTGTTATTTAAGATGCGTTCTCTACACAAAACAAAATAAATAAACTTTTTCAATTTTTTTCAACCTCATTATTTATTTATGTTGAAAAACACTGGAAGCTATTTTCTAGATTTTCTATGCATTGATATACTTTTTTGCAGCTGTTGCCGCAGGTCTTGGTTTCTTTTCGCTCTCTTTAGAGCGATGTGTCTTATTTATGTGACAGCTGTCATTACAATTGTCAAGGTAATGTCAAGAGACTAACTCAGCCAGTGCGAAAAGTTATGCGAACATAAACTTGAGAAGCTTGTGTTACGGCAATAAATGAATAAATAATGGCGATATAATCGCGACTTTCTGGTGCTTTATCATTCCAGTTCCAACAAATTTCTAAATGTAGCATAATAAATATAAACGACAGCGAAAACGTAAAACAACTTTTAAGCATTGAAGCAATAAAATTAAAATATTCCCAAATTTATTTATTTCCATCAAGAAATTTTGTAACTTGGCTAACTAGGCGTGTAGAGCATGTTAATGCAACAATCTGCCAATGTTGATTATGCAACAACAAGCAGACAACAAACCACAATTCTCCGACATACGGCAACCTTACTCTACTGCTTAGCATTGATTTCCAGTGAGACACAACACACAATCATGTTTGTTTCCTGCCCAACACACACGCAATTCTGACACTTGAAGCCATAACGCCCCCAAAGTAGAAAAAAACAGAAAACAACACTGTCTCTGCTCTTCCATTACATCAAACATTGCTATTTATCTTGTTGTATCATGCTTTATCTAGCCTCGGCATGTTGGCAGTCATGTTCATAGTTTTTGATATGCTGTCGCCTAGAGTTGCCAAAGCATATGGCTAAAAATAACTGTTAAATATGCAAAAACAACAACAACAACATGAGTACACTCACCATAACGTGCTTCCTCGCCCTCGGGTGCATGTTGTGTAATTGTATTGAGTTCCTCTTCCAAATCGACATGACAATCGGATACGTCCCATGAGAGGAAACCTGCAAGAGTAACAAAAATATAACAGTAAATATAGTATGCAAGTGAAGGAAGTATTATTTTGTTTTTTATTGCACAAGAGAAAGCATTAGTTTTGATTATAAATGAGATTTATTTTTGTTGTATTTTGAAATTAGAAAAGGTTAAAAAAGCTAAAATTACTTTTTATTTGTCTTATTTTAAGTTTAGAAATTAAATATATTTTGACATTAGCAGCAATTTTTGACATATACACACACATCTTCGTTAAATTGTTTGCTAATGCATGCAAACCTTGTCACGTTACGCTTGAATGTATTTCTACTAACTTGTGATAGATCGTGACATCGTTAAAATTCAACTGTCATTTTTTGACAGTTAAACACGCTTTTCCTATTTTGTAAGCTAAAATCAGTTTTTTTTTTTTTTTATATATATTATTTGTTGTAAGGAAATCAAAGAAGCAGACAGAGCATATTTAAATATAAGAAAACGAACTAATACTCGTCCAAAAGACTGTCAGTTTTGGCGTCTGGTTGTAACATTTGTCTGTCACGCACATATCAAAGTCATGTCGCATTTGACGGCGTTCTGAAGAAAAACGGCATCGTTTTAAAAGTAAAATAGGGCTTGTCATGATTTTACAATATTTATAGGATATTTTATGGTTTTGTTGTGTCATAGTTCAAATGAAAATATTCGATAAAAAAACAAATTTCAATTAAAGTTCGAGTTTTGTAAGGCTTTAACCCATTTTCTACCACGGGAAAAATTTTTGTTTTTTGTTAAAGCAGAAAATGGTTAAAGGCAGATTTTAAGCAAACATTTTTTGGAATATCAATTTTATTTTAATTTTTTTATTTATTCAATTCAATTCAAGGTAAGCTTAATACTAGCAATTTATACTTAAAAACTAAAACTTATAATTAGACATTTATTTCTTAATGATAGGATTTTTTTTTAGGGTAGGTCCTTATTCCCAAGAAAAAATTATTTTTTCTTTAATTTTGCGGGGCACCACGTAATTTAGTTCTATACCATAAGAAAGTATTTCAGTATTTTTTTTAAATTTTTTAAATGACATTTAGAGGTCGCTACTTAGGTTTGAATTTTAAATAAAAACTCAAAATCTGTATTTGCTGGAATCCTCTCTTTTTATACCCAGGTCTTACAAAATTTTACAAAATTATTGTTGTTGTTTGAATTAAGATATTAGGTAGATATCTGAATTGTTTATTTTAAGATACAAGGGTTCACTTGTTAGTATTAGGGCACTTTTTCCTATACTCTTTTACCAAAGCATTATATTTTGCGCTTTGAAAATAACATTAGTGCAAATCCCAAATCTCTCCGGAATTTTATCCAATCAAAAAAGAGTGACTCTTATATTCCCTCGTCAATGAGTTACAATGGCTTAAAATCAACATCGCTCACTGATACTGTTAACCTCTTTGCAAACTTTTTTAAATCTAATTATAATGAAGATATGGCGAAGATTACCTCCTCATTTTTGGCTAATGTTGATGCATTAGTTGACATCATATTTGTGTCTGTAACTGAATCTGATGTTTTCAAAGCGATGTTGGCCATGAAAAGCTCTGTTAAAGCGGACATTGACGAAATTACTTCAATTGTACTTCAAAGTTGTGCTAAAGCTTTATCTGTTCCTCTCTGCATAATTTTTGATAAATCTTTATCTACGGGTTCCTTTATTGATTGTTGGAAAATTGCAGCAATTACTCCAGTTTTCAAAGCTGGCTCTAAGAATGATGTGTCTAATTACAGACCCATTTCTTAGCTATCAAATGTTTCAAAACTTTTTGAAAGTATTGTCAAAAATAAGCTATTCTTCATCATCAAACGTTTTATTTGCCCTCAACAACATGGTTTTGTTACCGGTAAATCGACTGTAACAAATCTAGCCCTTTTTTCGGAGCTCTGCATTTCTTCTGTTGTCTTGGGCAATATAGTTGATGTTCTTTACACCGACTTTTCAAAGGCCTTTGATAAGGTACCACATAATTTATTAGTTGCTAAGCTGGCTAAAATTGGTTGCCACTCATATTTTCTTGAATGGATTAAATCCTACTTGAGCTCCCGCTCCTGTTTTGTTTCTATAAACAATGTAAATTCTGCCAAATTTACTGCTACCTCGGGGGTTCCACAAGGAAGTATACTTGGGCCCTAATTTTTTATTCTTTACATTAATGACATTTGCAAATGTTTTAGATCATCAACATTTTTAATGTATGCCGATGACCTAAAAATTTTTAAGGATATAGCGTGTTTGGCTGATATTACTGCATTACAGTCCGATTTGGATAATGTTTTTAGCTGGTGCAGTGTTAATGGTTTACCATTAAATATAAAGAAATATTTTCATATGTCCTTTTTTAGGGGATCTAATGCTACCAATTCAAGTTATTCGCTGGGTCAGTCTCCTTTGCAGTCCGTAAATACTATTCGGGAATACTATTGATCATCTTAATTTTATAATTCCTAAAGCGTACTCTCTGCTTGCGTTTATTCGAAGAAATAGTTCTGAGTTTGAGGATCCTCACACCTTCAAATGTCTTTACAATTCGTTTGTAAGATCTAGATTAGAGTATGCAGCAATAATTTGGAACCCGTATTATGCCACTCACTCTTTTCGCTTGGAAAGAATTCAAAAATATTTTTCTAAATTTGCATTGCGACCTCTGTTTGTTGACTTTATGCCCTCCTATAATGCAAGATGCATGCTTTTGGGTCCGAAAACTCTAGAAACGAGAAAAAAAAAGATTAGTTCTCTAGTCTTCATATATGATATTATAGCCGGTAATATTGATTGTTCGTCTCTTCTTGAACTAATTATGTTCAATGTGCCTTCAAGACAGCTGCGACATTTTAAGTTATTTTTTATTAAACAATTTAGAAATAATTATGCTAAAAAAGAGCCAATAACAAGGGATTTGTCTTTATATAATGATTTATCATTAAATTATTTTTTTTGATTTTGCTGTTTCTAAAGAAGTTTTTAAAAATTATCTTAATAGCTTATTCTTACTTTAAGCTTAACTTTATTGTAAATAGTTTCTAGTCTGTATGGAATTTGTCCAAAGACTGAATAAAGAATAATAATAATAATAATAATAATAAAAAAAGCAATTATTGTCGCTTTGGTCAATAGTGTTCCAATTGTTCTTAAATCTTTTAAATAATTGTATATCAGGACCACTAGATGGGGCAAGCGATTGATCCACTACAGCTGACAACATAATTTCCATTGTGTGGTGACGACAAGCAAGCAAAAGCATATTTTTATCCATTTTACGCTCGAATAGAATGCATTCTCCACTCCTTAAGCCGGTATTTACAGCAGTAGTGTGAAAACACAAACATTTTACTTTATCGCTCAAATTCCATGAATTTATAGCTTCGTAGACAGCTGACGCACATGCTTCGCTTGTTCCACGTTCCAATTTTGGAACGGCGAGTAGTTGATCAACTCCATGTCCTGATACCAAAATTGGCAGCCGATCTACAGTTTCATGTCCAGCAATATTTTCTATAAGTTTACCGTCCCATTGGATTTTTAATGACGAATTAGGTTTAAACTCGCTTTTGAGCAACTCTGCAACAGCTTTGCGATTTTTGACACGCTGCCGACGAATAGAAGATCTATTGACATTAAATTCTGATAGATCAGCCTGCACTTTTCAAAGTAGATGTCACGACCATAATTGATTGAGTGTCACTCAATTTATAGACATCAAGACTGGAAGCTAATTGACTGTTAACTCATTCGCGGACAAGGCGGCATATGCCGTCAAATTTAGAGAAAAATGTTGTGACAAGACGGCATATACCGTCAAAAATGTTTTAAATCAGACAGGATTTCCCGACGTGTCCTGTGTTGCCAAATTGGAATTGTGGCATGATTAAATTTGCCAAAAACTTTACATAATTAACTGTGTTTTTTGATTCTATTAACTTTGCTCCAGTCCCGGAATAATTATCTTCAGTTACTCCGAAGATATAGCTTATGCCCCACAAGAAGACCATGCAAAAATCAACTGTTCGCGAAGACTGTGCTAAATATTTTTATATATTTAACAAAGCGTCGACTTCTGGCGAAGCTTCAAGGATATTTAAAGTCTCTATAATTCTTTTCTTTAAATTATTAAATTCTGGAACGCGATGTAGTTAAAGGTTGCACGTTCTATTCGTATCTGATCTCTATTCAAATTTCTAAATTTTATCTCTGCTCTAAATGTCGTTCACCAACATTTTTTAATTTGATTTTAGTCAACGTGCAACCTATGATCACATCCAAACACTCTACGAATGGTTGACGTTCCGTGGTAAAATGCGACACTCTGCGACATATTTAAAATAAATAAATAACTGGCCATTTCAGCCCTTGAAAGGACTTTGACCTAGCTTCTTATGATCAATTGTGTTGTGCGTGTTATTAAGTTTGTACACAATTGACCGAGAACCGGACATACATGCTTAACGTCGACTCCGAACGGCGATGAACGAAATGTTCTCGTTCTCAAGAAGCTTTACATGGCATTTTGATTACTCTCTGAGGTTCGCCATTGCCTGCAGAGAGGTGGCGGCCGTACAGAAAAATTATTTTAATTCAAATAATTTTCTGCTGCGACATATTTATATTTTTAAATTTTTATGTATTTATATTTTTATATTTTTCTATTTTTATATTTTTATATTTTTATAGTTTTCTATTTTTATTTTTTTATATTTTTATATATTAATATTTTTATATTTGAATATTGTTATATTTTTATATTTTCATATTTTTAAATTTTAATATTGTTATATTTTTATATTTTTATATTTTAATATTGTTATATTTTTATATTTTTATATTTTTATATTTTTCTATTTTTATTTTTTTATATGTTTATATATTAATATTTTTATATTTGAATATTGTTATATTTTTATATTTTTATATTTTAATATTGTTATATTTTTATGTTTTTATATTTTTATATTTTTTTATTTGTATATTTTATATTTTTATATTTTTATATTTTAATATTTTTATATTTTATAAGTTTATATTTTTATATTTTTATATTTTTATATTTGTATATTTTTATATTTTTATATTTTTATATTTTTATATTTTTATATTTTTATATTTTTATATTTTTATATTTTTATATTTTTATATTTTTATATTTTTATATTTTTATATTTTTATATTTTTATATTTTTATATTTTTATATTTTTATATTTTTATATTTTTATATTTTTATATTTTTATATTTTTATATTTTTATAATTTTATATTTTTATATTTTTATATTTTTATATTTTTATATTTTATAAGTTTATATTTTTATATTTTTATATTTTTATATTTTTATATTTTTATATTTTTATATTTTTATATTTTTATAATTTTATATTTTTATATTTTTTATATTTTTATATTTTTGTATTTTTATATTTTTATATTTTTATAATTTCTTATTTTTATATCTTTATATTTTTATATTTATATATTTTTTATTTTTATATTTTTATAATTTTAAATTTTTATATTTTATATTTTATATTTTTATATTTTTATATTTTTATATTTTTATATTTTTATATTTTTATATTTTTATATTTGTATATTTTTATATTTTTATATTTTTATATTTTTATATTTTAATATTTTTATATTTTTGTAGTTTTATATTTTTATATTTTTATATTTTTACATTTTTATATTTTCATATTTTTATATTTTTATATTTTTATATTTTTATAGTTTTATATTTTTAAATTTTTATATTTTTATATTTTTATATTTTTATATTTTTATATTTTTATATTTTTATATTTTTATATTTTTATATTTTTATATTTTTATATTTTTATATTTTTATATTTTATAAGTTTATATTTTTATATTTTTATATTTTTATATTTTTATATTTTTATATTTTTATATTTTTATATTTTTATATTTTTATATTTTTATAATTTTATATTTTTATATTTTTTATATTTTTATATTTTTGTATTTTTATATTTTTATATTTTTATATTTTTATAATTTTTTATTTTTATATCTTTATATTTTTATATTTATATATTTTTTATTTTTATATTTTTATAATTTTATATTTTTATATTTTTATATTTTTATATTTTTATATTTTTATATTTTTATATTTTTATATCTTTATATTTTTATATTTTTATATTTTTATATTTTTATATTTTATAAGTTTATATTTTTATATTTTTATATTTTTATATATTTTTATATTTTTATATTTTTATATTTTTATATTTTTATAATTTTATATTTTTATATTTTTTATATTTTTATATTTTTGTATTTTTATATTTTTATATTTTTATAATTTTTTATTTTTATATCTTTATATTTTTATATTTATATATTTTTTATTTTTATATTTTTATAATTTTATATTTTTATATTTTTATATTTTTATATTTTTATATTTTTATATTTTTATATTTTTAAATTTCTATATTTTTATATTTTTATATTTTTATATCTTTATATTTTTATAATTTTATATTTTTATATTTTTTATATTTTTATATTTTTGTATTTTTATATTTTTATACTTTTATATTTTTATATTTTTATAATTTTTTATTTTTATATCTTTATATTTTTATATATGTATATTTTTTATTTTTTTATTTTTATATTTTTATATCTTTATATTTTTATATTTTTATAGTTTTATATTTTTAAATTTTTATATTTTTATATTTTTATATTTTTATATTTTTATATTTTTATATTTTATAAGTTTATATTTTTATATTTTTATATTGTTATATTTTTATATTTTTATATTTTTATATTTTTATATTTTTATATTTTTATATTTTTATATTTTTATATTTTTATATTTTTATATTTTTATATTTTTATATTTTTATATTTTTATATTTTTATATTTTTATATTTTTATATTTTTATATTTTTATATTTTTATAATTTTATATTTTTATATTTTTATATTTTTATATTTTTATATTTTTATATTTTTATATTTTTATATTTTTATATTTTTATGTTTTAATATTTTTATATTTTTATAGTTTTATATTTTTATATTTTTATATTTTTATATTTTTATATTTTTATATTTTTATATTTTTATATTTTTATATTTTCATATTTTTATATTTTTATATTTTTATAAAATGTAAATACAAGTACAAATATATTTTTATATTTTTATATTTTTACACACACATATTTTAATATTTTTCTATTTTTAAAAGTATAAAAATTTAAAAATGTAAAATATAAAAATATGATATTTTTATAATTCTATGTTTTAATAATTCTATGTTTTTATTTGCATTAATTTTTAATTTAATATTTTTATGTTTATTAATTATTATTTTTATATTAATTTTGTTTTAATTTAATAAAATTTTTTATTTATATAAATATATTTTAAATTATTATTTTAATTTTCGTCCTTATTTTTATTTTTTTTTTTATTTTTACATTCGTTGTTATTTTATTTTAACTGTTAGTGTAAGTTTTATTCTTACTTTTATTATAATTTTTATTTTTATTTTTATTTTCATTTTCATTTTAATTTTTATTGTTAATTTTATGTTTATTTTTATTTGTTTTGCCATTGTTATTTTTATTTTCATTTTATTATTTTTATTTTTATTTTTAGGTTTCTTAAAACATTACATTTTTTTTAAATGAACTGAGAAGCATAAATTTATTCATTAAAAAATAAAAAAAAAAAAATATAAAAATATTTTTATTTCAAAAAATTCTTAAATGATCCCTTACATTCCTTACATATTCCCTAGAGTAGCATTTTCAAATTAAAATAATTTTAGCCTAAAAGTATGCAAATCTTCTTCCATTTCTTCTTTGTTCGAGGTGTTTGTATTATAAATTTAGTCTGCTTTTTACTTTTTCGCCTTCAAACGATTTTTTGAAAATGTGCCAACAGCAATGCAGGCAGACTTTATTGTGAAAAAGCTAACTTCAAATTACACACAGCCACGCACACACACACACACACATATATAACTATACGTATACCCGTACAATGACAACTCAAGCTAGGCTATATTTTATCTAAGCACACATAAACATTTAACGTGCACATGAAGTTCAGGCAGTAGCAGCAGCCAACAATAAGGATCAGCAGCAGAACAATGAAGAAAATCATAATGAATACATAAAGAAGAAAAAAATGTATAATAATACATAAAATGCATTACGCACACCAGTGTATTTGCTTCACAAGCACAAGCGCACGCATATATATATATATACAACAACTGATGAAGCTCAACAAACACACTTACAGGGCAGATGAGCAGATATCATCGCATAAATAGTAAATGAGTGTGTAAACATTAGCAAGGATTTGTTTGCTGCATGTTGCTCGGTTGATGCTGTAGCTGATGCTACTTCAACTTCTACTTCTGCTGCCATTGTCAGTGTCGTACATATATATTGCTACATACATACATACATATAAACATATATTTATGTATGTCTCTTTGTTGCGCCTTTAGCGCCTTAAGTGTTTTGTATTTTTTAATTTTTGTGCTTTTGTTGTTATTGTTTTTTTTTTTGTTTTTCTCCATCCGCTCGTTCGTTCGTTTGTTTATTCTAAATGCTTGCTGAGCGCTGTAACAGGCACCTATACAAGCAGCAGTTGTATGCATGCCTACAGATACACTGGTAACGTCTGAGTGGCTTAATTTAGCTTCGTCTGCTCAAGTGGGCGTTGCCTGCCTGGCTGCCTGATTGTGCTCAACGTATTTCAAGCGCGCGCCCTCATTATTTTGGTGCAATTGCCAGAGGCTCAGCCTTTGTTTGATGGCCTGAACCTAAGGTACCTAAGACAGTCTATCGAGGTAGAGAGAGAGAGAGTAGAGGGAAAGAATATGAGAATTGAAAATATTGGCCATAAAATTGAAGAAGCTTGCTGCAAGTCTTTGAGTTTAAGTTGATACAAAAGTTGTTTTTTAACTAAAAAGTTTTTAAAAGGTAGCGGCCATCGGGGCGTATGACTAACATTCAATTCAATGTTGATTGAAGAGCGACAGCCTGGGTGTAGATTTATTTCATTTGCTCTCTAAAAAATATTTCGTATCTGAAAAATTTGAAAGAATTTCAGAGAAATTTTCATCAGCGTTAACTGATGGATAGGATACTGATATGAATTGATATGAAAGAAAGGCTTTATCAACAAGAGGTGTAGGGTTGCTAAGGCGTGTTATTATAATAGTAATGTAATAATATTTTTTATATAACAACTGATCTGTTGGCAGTTTTAGAAGATATTATATTTAATATATAATTTCTATGTATTAATTTTAAAATGTAATAAAAATTGATGAGTCATCTAAAAAATTGTTCGTTTTATTCAAAAAACAAATTGTTCACCTCTTGTTCATACACTCTTTACAAGAATTTAACTTTTGAAGAGAAACTATTTTGAAACAAAGGTGCAACAATTTGATTATCACGGAATAACTAAATAAAATTAAAAAAATAATTAGAAAAAAAAAAATTTGAAATTTTAAAAAAAATCGATTAAATTTCAAATCAATTTATATTAAAATTAAAAAAAAAAATTAAAATTAAAAAAAATAATTTAAAACTTAAAATAAAAATAAAATTATAAAAAAAATGGATTAAATTTAAAATCAATCGATTTTTTGCATAGATGCATGCATTTTTTCGAAGATCAGTACAATCGAGGAAAGAAGTAAATTTAAAAAATTCTTAAGATATAAAAAATCGAGGGGGGGGGCGGGGGGAAGGGAAACGAGATGTTATGCATTAAAACAGCGTCCTGGTAATTTTCCAGTCCATAGAATCCAATAAAACTGCCATGACCTACTGTTTTCGTAGATAATTCCAGTGGAACCTATCTATATGTCAAAGAATCATGGATTAATGTCAAAATAGCCCATACACCCCAAGAAAGTTTCAATGACCCAACAAGTTTTACAGATAATCCAAGTGGACTTTCAAAGAATATTGTTAGAAGCTTAACTTTTCAAAGAATATTGTTAGAATAGTTCAAAGAACCGACCAAAGTTTCAATGACCCAACTAGTTCCACATGTAATTTCAGTGGAACCTATTTCTCACAGTTACATAGAATTTTGTTAAAAAATTTCACTAAAATCAAAAAAGTTCCAATGACCCAACTAGTTCAGTAGATAATGCTAGTGGAACCTATTTCTTCAAGATTCATAATTTTTTTTTTTTTGACGTAGAATACGTCATTCTCGGAGGTTAGTAGGGCGGTTGATAGTGATCAAGCGGCGGTTGATTGCGTTTTTACGTCACATTTTGAGCCTTTGGTGTGCCTAAAGTACTGATCGCACAATGTTGATATTAGCACTTGTTGGTCTGCTTGATTCTCACTGGGTGAAAAATTCATGTTTGAACTCTCTAACTTATACAAATTTTACACAATTACATGAAATATAAAGCCAACATTTGATGTTTCCGTTTGCTTTGTGCATGGTTCTTGTATCTGCTGCATATGAGTTGCATGAGTTTCATTCAATCAAATGGCACTGCGGAACTATATAGTTCCGGGACATGTTTTGCAACTCGATAGTACTCAATTTGTTACACGAACGGACGGACAGACAGACGGATACGGCTAAATCGACTTGGGTGGTGATGCTGATCAAGAATATATATACTATTCTATACCTACGCCTTCCTATGGGCGTTACAAACAGAGTGACAAAATTAATATCCCCCTATTGCGTTTTTTTATTCGAGCCCATGTAAGGAGTGGTCAGAGGATATAGGTCCCCAAGGGAAAAATTTTCCTTTTATAAAAGTAAAGAGGGTCGTTCATACATATTAACTCTCTCCGGCACTCCCTTAAAGGTCATCTGTACAGGTATGTGGAATAAATATACAAAAATCATAAAATTTGTATGGAAGCCCCCCTAAGAAGTGATCGGAGAGAATAGGTGTCCAAAGCAAAAATGTTCCTTTTGTAAAAGTAATGGGGGTCGGTGATACATATTAACCCTCTCCGGCACTCCCTTAAAGGTCATATGCTCAGGTGTATGGAATAAATATACAAAAACCATAAAATTTGTATGGGAGCCCCCCTAAGGAGTGGTCGGAGGGAATAGGTGTCAAAAGCAAAAATGTTTCTTTTGAAAAAGTAATGGGGGTTGGTGATACATATTAACCCTCTCCGCCACTCCCTTAAAGGTCATCTGTACAGGTGTATGGAATAAATATACAAAAATCATAAAATTTGTATGGGAGCCTCCCTAAGGAGTGGTCGGAGGGAATAGGTGTCTTAGGGGAAAATGTTCCTTTTGAAAAAGTAATAGGGGGTTGGTCATACATATTAACCCTCTCCGGCATTGTCTTAAAGGTCATCTGTACAGGTGTATGGAATAAATATATAAAAATCATAAAATTTGTATGAGAACCCCTTGAGGAGTGGCCGGAGGGAATAGGTCTCTAAGGGCAAAATGTTCCTTTTTTTTTGGTTATAATTTGATTGCCATTCTTTGAGTTCTTATTGCATTTAAAGGACTCTGTCTTATATGTGAACATGTTAGTCGTACGAGATATTCATAAATAAATAAATAAAAAAAAAAGAAATAAACAAAGTCCACAGAACTCAAAATGGCACAGAGCCCAAAATTCTGTTCCTAAACCAAATAGATATAAATATAATACCATTGGAGCCTTTTTATCAAAAGATCATAGATTTTTGTGGCATCAAAGTAGTCCATAATTTGAAAATCCAAAGAATTTTAATAACTTAACTAGTTCCAAAGATAATCTGAGTGCAACCTGGAGTGACCAGCAAGACCAATCGTCCATTTGATTCCCATTTTATAGAAATATTGTCTATAAAATCAACATAAATAGACCTGAGTCAGAAGAACGTCTGCATATAACGCAAATTTATTTTGAAAATCGATATTCAATTCACGAAATGTGCAGAAAATTTCATGATTCTTTTGCTCCAATTAGAACATATGTCTAAAATCATATAAAAGACATTATATCATAAGGCAATCTTCCAAAATAAAGTGCCTTTAGCTCTCAAGTAAAGACCCTTTACATAAAATCGGCCCACCACATCTAACTTGTTACACCCTGACGTATGAGTAACATTTAATTCAGCACGAGCTCATTAAATAAATGTTACGCATACGTCATGTGGAAACTGCTGCCATTTCAAAAATTTACAACATTTTCTTAAATGTATTTATTAAAAATACTTTAAGAACTGCTCAGAAATCATTCTTATACTCATAATAAAAATAATAATGCATAAATAGTAATGATTCAAGATTATTTCCAAGCATTTTGGTTTTTATTGACTTCAACATAAAAGGGGCAAAAAACAAATAAAAAAAAACATATTCAATCTCTCTGTGGAGTTCATAACAATTTCATTATCCCATAAATGACGCGCTTAATATGCTCATAAGAGCAAACGCTACATGAATTAAATGCAAACACACGCTAGTTAGAACACAAGCATAGCAAACACTGCAAACACTTGAGCTTAGGCAGCAATATGCTTGAGCTATCCACTTGAAAAAGCTGTTACCTGCAGTAGAATTATAACAATATAACAGCACAAACTTGATTTCATTATTCATAGAATTGTATGAGGCACTCAAACAGAGTGAACGGGCTTCAGAAATGAGCTTATTGTATGAGAATGTATTGAAGTTTAATGCTGGCAGGGAACAGTGGGCTAAAATGCTGATTAAATGAAAAAAAAAATTGACAAACTTTTTTGTGAACTTTAGAAAATAAAGGGAGAATTCGTAAAATTCAAGTGTTCGTGGCGTATGAGTGACATTAAATAAAGATGCGAGGGTTGCTCTTGTTTAAATGTTGCTCATACACCACGTTGACACTAAGTTCAAGTGTTCGTGGCGTATGAGTGACAATAAATAAAGTTGCTAAGGTTGAGCATGATTAAATGTCACTCATACGCCCCGTTGACACTAATAGTTATATTTTTCGCAAAACTGAGTAAAAATTGCGTAAATTTTGTTTTTTAAGTTAGAAAAAGTTTTGTAAGTCAATAGGCGACATGGACTCGAAGCTCAAAAGTTTAAAACAAGGATTATTTTCTTGCATGTTCTTCAAAACTTTGCCGATAATAGAAAATTTTCAAAAATATACGAAAATTTTAGTCACAAATAAAGGCAATTTTAGATATTAGACACAAAAATATTTAAAAGTTGCTTAATGCATGTTTACAGAAAGCTAATTATGGGCAATTATTGAAATGATGAGCGTCAAACCAGCTCATCCTGACATAGGCTTTTTCAACATTGATAGCCATTGCGTGTGGGCTCATCAAAATATCGATTAACCATCAAAGGATTTTAATTGTCAAAAAACTTGAATATTTAATGCTCAAACAATTTATTTAGTGACTTCGTTTTATGTGAATCGATTAACTTGCTTTAATTTATACCAATCATAATAAATCTTTGAATAAAATTGTACGACTGTGCAGACCCAGTCGGATCTAAACCAAGTGATAAAATAATGATTGTTTGTATCATGATTATGGAAGCAGTGTTTTGAGCAATAATACTATAAGACATTTATTTAATGAATCGTTTATTTTCAGAAATTACTTGAAATCAGCGTAAAAAAACAAAGATTGGTTGTTGTAAGTAGCGAACTGATAACACAAGCCTACATTTTTTTTTTTTTTCATGAAAAAGTGTTTCAACTTTAATAGGTACCCTATAGTAAATGGGGTGTACTAATCACGAATCTGTGCTTAGTTTTTGTCCAGCACGTCAGGTTTTCAGGAAAAGTGTGTTTTTCCTAGAAATTTTTGTGAAATTTTTCATAGTGAAATTTTTCATAGAAACTGCCAAAAATACTGAGAATATATTTATTGAAACTATATTTAATAGAAAATTACACTGTAAAATTGAGTTGTTCCTAAAAAACAATGCAGTATAATCTACGTTAGACAATCGTTGGTTTTTTTTAATAAAATCGTTCTCTTTTTCCCTGAAAATTGCGTTTTGTAGTTTTCTTTTTGTGGATTTTTGTGAGCGATTCCCTCTTCAAGGTCCAGCAGTAATCAGCCATCATTCTAATTTCCCATCTTCCTTGGTAACGTTTCTTCATCTCCTTTATATTTTGATGGAACATCTCTCCCTGTTCCTCGCTGACAGCTCCAAGATTTTCGGGAAAAGAGTCAACGTGGGAGTCCAGAAAATGAAGTTTGACGTCCCAGTTCTTTATCATCCCAGTTCTTTATCATTTTCGCCCATGTCGGCTACGTTTTCTTTATAGTTTGGAGACTTGTTGTTTCCAAGGAAACCGTTCTTCTAAGAAAGAAGCCTATACTTCAGATTCTGGAATTGAATTGATGGATTGAATTCTGGAACGAAAATTCCTTCTTTAAGCTTAGCTTCAGAAAGTGCAGGAAATTTGCCGCACAGGCATTTAAAGCAGTCACCTAGATTATTTAAAGCTTTGACAAACTGCTTCATCAATCCTAACTTTATGTGAATAGGGGGGGCAAAAGAACTAATTTTGGGTCGATTAATGCATTACGCGGCACATTTCTTTGTTCCAGTACAAGTCTTTCTCTGAGTGGGCATGCTTGACTGTCCCACTCGCACAAAAAACATGGATACTTTGTGAATCAGCAACAGGTCAAGACTATAATACGTTTCTTTGAGATGCACGGAGTGAGCAACAGGCACCGATGCATAATTATCACCATTGTGCAACAAGATACCCTTCAGACTTCTCTTAGAAGAATCAATAAATAACCTCCATGATGTGGAATCGTAATTGTCAGCTCCCAGTTTCATGACTACTTCAGGAATATTTGTACAATACACCAGTAAACCCACTTGAAAGAAATATTCCGCGAGCTCTTTTTCGCGATGCCTATACCACGAAAATGTGGTTCCTGGAGCCAACAGATTTTTGTCATTCAATCGTGATCCTAAGATTTGTGCAGAATTCTTCGATAGGCCCAAGTCTCTCACTAAGTCATTTAGTTCAGCTTGAATAAACTGTTCAGGTTGGCCTATATCAGGATTGAATTCGTCTTCAATGCTTTTTTTGTTTGAACTTTCATCTGATTGCTGTTGGATGGTGTGAAGAAAAGGTGGAGGATTGGGAATTTTTGGTTAATGAGGTACAGGTCGTTTAGCAGACGTTAAATCAGGATACTGAAAGGTTTGTTCATTTTTCGAATTGAAACCTTTGACGTCGCAGGAGCAAAAGTAACAGTCGTCTCCATGGTTTTTTTGATCCCTCCATACCATAGAAATGCCAAAGGGTAAAGAGCGACGTTTACCTGTTGTCCATTTTCTTAGTAGCTCAACACACAGAAAGCACACTTTGTGTGGAACCCAAGGTTTGTCCTGATCACCAAGCTTTACACCGAAGTAAGCGTGATAAGCTTTCTTGATAAATTCTGTTATGTTTCGTTGATGCTTTGCTATCGTTAAATCACCACACATATAACAAAATATATCAGGACTGTTTTTACACTTTCTTGATGACAATCTGATGCACTAAGCACTCAGAAAACAAAACACAACTCGATGCTAACTAATAATTGACGCTAACACACTAAATATTTCATAAACAACTGCCGATGCTGTCAAGTTGGTACGAAAATTAAAAAATGCGAAAATGAAAAAGTGTTGCCATTGAAATGAAATAAACATAATATCATACTTATATATTTTCTATCGATGTATCAAGTATTTTAAAGAAATAACTTTAATGCAATTTAGGAAATATCAATAGGTACTTCTTTGCTCTAGTACAACATATCTCACAAAGTTTTTTTTTAATTTTGTGAAAAATTTTAATGTGATGGACTTAAAAAAATTCACATTCAGAATCAACGTACCCGTATTATCTAAGGACACTTATCAAATACAAAATCTGTGTAGTATAATAATATTAGCTATATTAAAAACTAATTTTCTCTTATAAAGGATGTATCCACAAGAGGTATGTAGTTTGCTTTTTGAAGGAAACGAACAATTCTATAGATATATGTTAAATTTTTATTGGATTATAAAGCCGACATACGGAAATAATGTATAAATAACAATATTTTTCAAATGGTCACCTTGGCTTAGCTTCCAGATCTTAATATTTTTTTCGAAATTTTCTCTTTCTCTCACTCTTTCGCATAATTGGGGGTGTGGTGAATTAAATGTTAATTTTGAGAGTTGAAATTGTTGTCGAACTTTTAGCGTAGACGCTACTCCTGACACTATTCCAAAGGAAGAAGTTTTAATCGAAGAAGATAGCAAGATCGCAATTCGCAAGATCATGGTGGAAAATTTGTGAATTCAAACGCAATATTACGCAACAGGGGAAATTCGTGCTTAAAAAATCGATTGTTTCGCAACTTGTAGGTCATGTAGCCCCATTTTATTAAAAGTATACACCATCTCCGACCATGAAAAATCGCTTTTCATGTCTTTGTAGCACACTCCAATGACTGTAATGACTCTTCTGTAGTCATTTTAGTAAAAATACAAAATCAGGGGCCCCCAATCCGCACAAAATAAGGGTACAGAAAGTTTTGCAAAAATAAAAACTCTTCTTATAAAGAAATGGATAATTTGATTCAATTCATAATAAGTTAATTTATTGGCTGCTTTCCAAATGCTCGTACTTTCCTTACAAGACCCTCCATTAAATTTTGTACAACCGTTTCTGTCACTTCTGAGGACGCCTTACGCCACATGGTTTTCATTTCAGGAATAGTTACCCGTTGCTTTTCCAATTTTTTGTAGCTTTCCTTTCATTAAAGCCCAAAAGCGTTCGATTGGTCGCAGTTCTGGCACATTTGGTGGATTCAGATCCTTTGTCACATAAAGAACATTGTAATCATTGCAGTACTTCTGCGTGACTTTGGCGTAATGTGCTGGGGCTAAATCTGGTCAAAACAATGTTGAACCAACATGGTTCCGTAAAAATGGCAAAAGTCGTTTTTGAAGGCATTCTTTTACATAAATATCTGTGTTTATTGTACCCACTGTAAAAAATGGAGTTGATATTTTTCCACATTCGCAAATAGCTTGCAAAATTAATATTTTTTTTTCAAATTTCTCTTTTTGAATTTTTTTTTCAGAATCCTCAATATCTTCTCCAGGTGCCTTAGAGTAAAATTGGTGACCAGCCAAAGTCCTTAAATCCATTTTGCATACGTTTTATCGTCCATAACGACACAGAAATTTTTGTTTGCAAGTTTTTTCTCGTACAGTTTTCGTGCCAGAGAAATGCTTTTTGCTGCTTGTTTTTCGCTTCGTTTTGGTACTTTTTTTCTTCTTACACGTCTTAATACCACTGCGTTGCTTAATGCGAACTACCTGAACTAGCTTTTTTGGAAACTAGTGGTCCTAGCTTTTTTGGCTTCATCTCTGAGTGACATTGATCGATTGGCTTTTACCATAGCGACCACTTTCTTTTCAATGTTTAAGTCGGCAGACCCTTTCCGGTTATCTTGTATGGAGAGATGTTCCTTAAATCTCAAAACGACTCTTTCGTGCTGTATGGTAAGATGCTCCAGATAGTTTTGCTAGCTTTTTATAAGTAACTGTGGGATTTTGAGTCCAAATGTCCAAAACTTTTTTGCGAAGCTCCTCGTTCGAGTTCATTTTCTCACAACTTACTTGACTGATAGTTGCAACTGATAGCTTTTTAGAAATGACAGAGATTATTAAATGCAAAACTTTAAAATCAAAGCCCATTCCATTTCTAGAAAAATTATAAAAAATAGGTTGAAAATTTGCAAAACTTTCTGCACCGGTTCTTATTCACTCATTTTAAGTACATTTGCATCTCCTGAATCACTCGCGGGTTTTGAGATCTGAAAATGTGAGAATTTTTCCAAATCAACGTAGTTGCCCATGTAAAAATAAGCTAATTGATGACCAGATAACAATAATAGTTTTACCAATTTTTATGTTTCAGCAGCTGTTAAAGTTACCAACGACATTCATCTGTTGCTGTTTATCTGTTAATTTACTGTGCAATATTCTACGCTTGCTAAACCTTTGAAAATTGTTGAAAAATATTAAAGAAGTTCCGACTCAGCTCTATAGTATGGCCAAAAATAACTGTCAGTAAAACAAAGTCGTCAACGATCTTTCACCCTTGTCTTTTATAACAAGACGTTAACGCTTGAAAAACGATTCACACATGCCACGAACCATTTTCTTATTCTTATTTTATTTCATTCCAAATCCTTGTCAAACGCTGCTTGTACTAATCAATTGTTAAGCTTTTTGTTGACCCAATTTTACTTAACATATAACCCAAAACATATATAAATGGATTTAGATCAGTCGACGATGCTAGCCATTCTTCGGCAGAGATGAAATCAGGCAAATTTTCTCGCCATCAGTCTTGAGAACGCTCTGCTTAATGGGAAGGTGCAGAGTCTTGTTGAAAGCAAAAATAATCGTTTTCGTATAATATCCTGGCGTGGGGAAGAAGATGGTATCGTAAAACGTATTCGAGGTTACATAGTTGTTGGCATCAATTTTGACACCTTCATCAATGAATAGCAAATTTAATTTGCCTTTTTGTTATACTACCCCCCACACCATGATTTTGGTCACGTTTTGATGTCGCTCCACAGCCATTTTACCTTTTGAAGCACTCGTAAGACTTCTTGAAGACACACGGTTATTCGGTTGTCTGTCTTGCAGGAAGAACTGTTTTACATCCGAAAAGATTATCTCATCTCCATCGTGCCAGGCAAATAACTCCTTACTTTTTAATACACGTAATTGCTTTTGCCTATATGTTAGCCCATGCAAGCGTTGCTTTTTATGGGCCTAGGTCATTTCTGATAAGAAGCTGCATTGAAGACTTTGGTATTTTCATATCTTTTGCTACAGAACGGGCCGATTGAACAGGATTTCGTTGAAATCGTTCTCTCACTAGTAAATAGGGAACGTGAATTTCATCGGCGATGCGGTGCCCATCAGCTGAGTTGGCATCACCAGACAGTCAACTAGGCTTATTTTGCGGTTTGATTTGGGTCTACATCCCTATAAGATTGTGCTGACGCAAGAATTGAAGCCGGATGACCATAGACAACGCCGTGAGTTCACTAATTGTTGCCGGTCAGCTGAATTGGGCATCGCCAGAGAGTCAATCAGGCTTATTTTGCGGTTGGATTTGGGCCATCATCAATTTAAGATTGTACTGACGCAAGAATTGATGCCGGATTACCATAGGCAATGCCATGAGTTCGCTAATTGGTGCCAATCAGCTGAATTGGGCATCACCAGAGAGTCAACCAGGCTTATTTTGCTGTCGGATTTGGGCTTCCATATAAGATTGTTAAGAATCTTCTCGGACCAGACTCATTTTTAGCTCTGCGGAACAAGCAATGGAACTCTCGAATTGGTGAATGAGAAATTTGGCAACTGGGCAATCTTACGACGAGCATTCATCAATTGATTGCCGTGATCATGTGACTTGACACCGGTCGATTGTTTTCTCTGTGGCTACGTCAAGTCCTCAGTCTACGCTAATAACTCAACCACTTTGGATGAGCTCGAGGTCAACATTCAAGACACTATTGCCAGAGTCATCACTATTCCCAGAGTATTGGAATGAGTCATCAAAAATTGGCCCGAGCGCTTGAAGCACTGACAACAAAGCTGAGACAGCCATTTAAGTAATGTGCTATTCTATACATAATGGCATGAATGTAGCTTCAAAATAAAGCTAGAATGAATTTTATGTCTTACAACATTGTTGTTTTCAAATAAATTATTTTCATATTCTTCTTATTTGTTCACCCTATACGTCAGAATACATGATTGATTTTTTTTTTTTTTTGCAAAAATCACCTTTCATGTTTTATAAGACCAATTCAGGGGTCAAACGGTGCTGCTGTTAGTCCACCAACTGCCGTTCTTGAGTGCGATTAGATTGGATCTAGTTCGCATACAGAGCCAAATCCTTTGTAAATTTCGCTGAAGTGTGGACGTGGTTGGATCGATTTCTTGAGCTCGTTGACGAATTGAGGTACTTATGTCGTTTTCAACATTTTCCATCATTACTTTGATATTTTTGGTCGCACGTCTGGGACAAAATCATTTCTGTGTTTTCACATCGTGCACTGAATCAGTCTCTTTGGTTTTTTTTTATTAGGTTGCGCATACACGCCTCTGAAGGCAAATGTATTCGAGTAAAATATTCCTAAATTTTGTGCATAGAAACTCTGATTGAGCGCGAAGTTTCGCAATAAAATTCAGCAAACTCTCTCCTTTTTTTCACTATGTAGCATTTAATAATAAATTTTCCTCGTTTATTAAAGATAACTGTTAACATAAAAACACTGCCAAGTGACTAGCTGTTAAATGATATGCCTGTGCAACCCTACACCTTTTGTCGATACACGAAGAATTAAATATCACGTCTTTGCTCTTTTAAAGTCTCTCTTTGAAACTTAATACCTAAGCTCAAAGTTGAACTTTTATCTCTTTTTAAATTATCAGTAAATGTATATAAGGAGTATTGCAAGACGCTAGCCACATGCGTCAAAGCGTAATCAAATTTGTCGCTCACAATTTTTCGCTAGAAATCATGTCCACAAAGATTCAAACTGGGGGAAAAATATACTCTGGATCGACGAATCAAAGTATAATAGCTTTAATTCAGATGGGAATGTGTTTGTTTGGCGTGGTGTTAACCAAGAGTTTGATCCTAAGTATACTAAAAAAACTTTTAAGCATGGCGAAGGAAGTATCTTAGTTTGGGGAGCCTTTTCCTGGTACGGCGTGAGACCGACTCACCAAATTGAAGGTATTATGGACCAAATCATATACAAGAACATTCTTAGCAATGAAATGATTCCGTTTGCAAGGGAAGAAATGCAAATATTATGGAAGTTTCAGCACGATAATGATCCTAAGCATGCATTCAAACTCTGTGAAGCAGTTCCTTACGGGTCAAACAAATTGATGTTTTAGATTGGCCGCCACAGTTCCCAGATCTCAATTCGATTGAGAACCTCTGGAATGATGTGTATCAATGAATAGATCGATACTTGACAACCTCTTTGGATTTACTTTGGACTCAAGTTCAAAAAGCTTGGAATGAAACTACTCTGGCAGGTTGTCAAACCCTAGTTGAATCTATGACCCGACGCTGCTAGGCTATAATCAGAGTTAAAGGCTTTCCAACCAAATATTAAATATTTTTTTAATGTTTTTGTTGTTACTTTTATTTTGTTGTTACTTTTATAAGTGTGCCAAATATTTTGTCTTTATTTTTTAACCTGCAGTCTTAAAAATTGCTGCAAGTTTTGTTCTGGTTAAGATACGAAAAGAATTTATGCACTGTTGAAATCAGGTAAGAGAGAACATAAAAAAATGTGAAAAGAAAAAATTTCACAGAGCCTACAATTTTGGTAAATTTTCTACAATTAAAATCGTGCTATCTAATTTGTCGCCACGTTAGTGTGTGTGAAACAATTTGTATACAATTTTAAATTTAATTTAAATTTTTAATTATTTATTGCACACAAATATGCATAAAACGTTGCATATTTTGTATAATTATGATACTTCTCTGCATTAAATGAATTTTTTGCAATTTTGTACTCGCTGGCGTATGAGTAACATTTAATTAAAAGTTGCGCTGAGCAATAATTTTTGCAACAGTTTCACTACCAGCTTCTTTGCGTGCATAATTATTTATGCATTATTTCAGCAATTGATGAAGTGATGCTTTTTTAAACCGAAAACAATGTCAATTATAACTTTAAAGCGCCGCATTATGTAAATGTTAGCACAACTTTAGGCGCAACTTAAGAGGAGGGTTCGTTGCAACACTTGTAAAACTAAACGCAGCAGAGCTAAGTGAAAGCTGTAGAAATATAGCGGAAAAGCAGCAGAGCTGCTCAAAAAGTCAGTATTACAATAATAAAATTGAAAAAGTTTGAAAAATATTTTGAATACTTAATGAAGAGTCCTTTTAATGCATTTATGCATGTTTTATAAAAAGAGAGAATTTTATTTAATTAAATTTTAAAATTTTCACTGCGATTGTTTTAAATTTCTATTAAAAAACACAATTTAGCGCGTCATAACTTTTCATTAATTGAAAGCAATTAATATTGAAGCAAATGTCAAACCGCAAAAACCGCGCTGTTAGCTATTTGAAATTTTATACTTATATATGTTTAAAACTTGCTATGTTGATTGCAATTAAGAGCGAATAAACACAAGCAAACACATACATACACTCACACATACAATTACAAATATGAGTGCTAGCACACTTGACTGGCAAACAATAACACAGGCCCATACTGCACATATCAATTACAAGTTGTTTAAAGTGGCGCTGGCTGGGGTGCTTAAATGCAGCGGAAGTGTATGGAAGGTGTGTTCGTTTTGTGTGTGTGTGTGTGTGTGTGTGTTTAGAAGTTTGTAGGAGTGTGCTTTTAAGCTAAGAAAACTTAGCTGCTTTTGTCAAGCATATTGTCAAACAAACACGAAATTTTGTGGAAAACCACACATACACACTGGCACACACACAGCCACTTACTCTCTCACCCATAGCTAAGCTAACAACCACGCTCATTAGGAGCTAATTGCAAATTTTCATTTGAAGTTGCCAAACATGAGCACAAAATTGTATGAAATACAAAACCTAAGCACTCACACATAAATACGCACACATTTACATGCCCTTATACACACACACATACTCTTAACTACAATCAGAACAACAACCATTACAAGACAGCGCATTTGTTCTTATGATTTGTGACATAATTTCACAGGCTGATGATAATGAATTAGCTTAAATGAGACATCAGTCGGAGTGTCGGTGGAAACTTGGCTAATTTTCATTTGTCAAAATGGCGCCGTCACGTCATAGTTGGGTGGGATGCACTGAAGTGCTGCCAATTGGGTTCGTTTTAATTTCTTTTTTCATAGCGCTTAACCACAGGAGTGATGTTTTCAAGCAATACATTTTGCTAAAAGCTAATCAATAATTCTACATTAATTAGCAATGATTTGAAAATCGATTATTTTGTTTAAAAATGAATTTTTCTTATATTATCAAAGTTTTGAAAATATGTCCATTTATTAAAAATTTGCTTTTTAGTTTAGAAAAATATAGCAACAACTTTTTGAAATAAATATTTTTAAGCATTCTCTCTCATTTGGAACCCCTAAAAGCAAATGACTGGTTGAAAAAGGATGAAAAACTACACGAGAGGCATAAAAAATTAGATTTGAGGTATGTGAGATCCTCACGACCCGACTATAATCGAACAATATTGCAATCGAAGATGTTTTCTATCGATTAATTTAACACAAAATCTTTGGATACTAAAAATGTATCATAAATGTGATTATGTGCCAATGCTCCTTGGTCAGTACCTATTTCAATGCAAAAGTAACGAAATTTTTCAAAAGTTTCAATTGTTTCACTAGTTTCATAGAAAAACTTGTGGAACCTATTTGTCTAAAATTGTATTTGATGTCTATTCAAAAAATCTTACGGAACCACAATAGGTTCAGACACCCAACAAACTTCATAGACAATTCTAGTAGCACCACTTAGTCAAAAAATTCAACATTTTTCTCCAAAGAGTCCATGAAACCAAAAAAGTTAGCTTGGCCAAACTAGTTCCACAGATAATCTAATTGGAACCTATTGTCCATAAGTTCGAAGAATTTTGTGTAAGTAGTCCATAGAACCCAACAAAATTCAAATTCAAATAAATTTTTTTCAAAAACTGTCCCAGAACCTTAAAAAGTTCCAATAATTTGACTTAATCCATAAATAAGCCCAGTTGAACCTATTTGACTGATATACATGAATTTTTTCCAAGAAATCCACAAATCCTAAAAAGTTCCAAACCCCCAGTTCCACATATTCCACAGTCAGTGTAAAATTTTTGTCTGAAAATCATGAGGTTTTCTACAAGGAGTTCACAGAACCCAAAAAATTCACATAATCCAACTTGTCCGATAGATAATCTCAATTTTTTTTTCAAGAAATCCACAAACTCTAAAATAGTACCAACTTCCCCAGTTCCAATAGATTATGTCAGTGTAAAATTTTTGTCTGAAAATCATAGGCTTTTCTTCAAGGAGTCCCCGGAACCAAAAAAATTCGAATAATCCAACTTGTTCAATAGAAAATTCTAGTGGAACCTATTTGACAGAAAATTTTTGATTTTTACCTAAAGAGTCCACACAAACAACAAAAATTCTAATAATGCAACTAGTTTCGTAGATAGTCCCAGTGGAACCTATTTGATTGATGTTAAAAGACTTTTGTCCAAGAAGTCCACAAGACCCAAAAAAGCCAACGTGTTCCATCTATAAACCCACTAGAATCTATTTGAATGAAATATTTTAAAATTCCAACTTGTGCAATAGATAATCCTAGTGGAACCTATTTGACAGGTAATATTAGATTTTTATCTAAAGAGTCCACAAAAACAACAAAAATCCTAATGATGCTATTAGTTCCAAAGATAGTTCCAGTGGAACCTATCTGATTGATGTTAATAAACTTTTGTCCAAGGAGTCCACAAAACCCAAAACCATCCAACATGTTCCATCTATAAACCCACTAGAATCTATTTGATTGAAAAATTTTAAAATTCCAACTTGTGCAATAGATAATCCTTGTGGAACCTATTTGATAGATAATTTTAGGTTTTTATCTAAAGAGTCCAAAAAAACAATAAAAATTCTAGTTCCATAGATAGTCCCAGTGGAACCTATTTGATTGATGTTAATATATTTTTGTCCAAAGAGTCCACAAAACCCAAAACAATCCAACGTGTTCCATCTCTAAGCCCACTAGAATCTATTTGATTGAAAAATTTTAAAATTCCAACTTGTGCAATAGATAATCCTTGTGGAACCCATTTGACAGATAATTTTTCTAAGGAGTCCAATGAAAATTTTAATAAACCAACTAGTTTCGTAGATAGTCCCAGTGGAACCTATTTGATTGATGTTAATAGACTTTTGTCCAAGGAGTCCACAAAATCCAATACAATACAATAATCTAACGTGTGCCATCTATAATCCCACAAGAATCTATTTGAGTGAAATTCGTAGGTTTTTGTCCGAGGAGTCCACATAACTCAAAAATATTCTAATAAACAACTGGTTCCATATAAAAACCCAGTGGAATCTATTTAACTGATATTCAAAGGTATTTGTCCGAGGAGTCCACATAACTCAGAAATATTCCAATAGACAACTAGACCCATATTTAATCCCAGTGGACCCTACTTGACTGGTTATGATAGTTTTTTGTCCAAGGAATCCACGAAACTCAAAAAGTTCCAATAACCCAACTTGTTCCATATGAAAACCCAGTGGAATCTATTTGTCTACATAACTCCAAAATATTTTAATATACAACTAGTTCCATATGTTATCCAAGTGGAACCTACTTGACTGATGATCATAGCTTTTTGTCCAAAAAATCCACAAAACTCAAAAAAGTTCAAATAAACCATTTAGTCCCATATATCATACCAGTGGAACCTATTAGCCATAGAATAATAGATTTTTGTAGAAAGAGTTCACAGAACCCAAAAAAGTTCCGTTGTCTCAATTAGTTCCAATAACTTCCATAGATAGTCTCAGTGGAACCTTTTTGTCAATGATTCATAGATTTTTGACAAATAAGTTCATAAAATCAAAAAAAGTTCACTTAACTCCACTATTTCCATAGAGAGTTCGAGTGGAACCTAATGGCTATAAATTCGTCCATATTTGTTAAAAAAGTTCACAAAACCTTGAAAAGTTGCAGTGACTCAACTAGTTTCACATAGAGTCCCTCTGGAACCTGTTTGTAAAAGAAGGGCCGATACTTAACCAAAAAGTCTACAGAATCTAAAAATGTTTCAGTGAAAAATGGAACCTATATTTTGAAATTTTTTATCCAAAAATCTATGTTACCAAAAATGTTTCCATGGCCAACATAGGTACCACAGTCAATGGAAGTGCATCGTTATGGCCATAAATGGATACATTTTTGTCCAACCAGTTCGTAAAAACCAAAAAAGTTCTAATGACTTTGTCCATATATAAGCCCAGTGGAACCTATTTGTAATAAAATGTTCGCTATTTGTCCGAGAAGTCCAGAGAAGTTAAAAAACTTTCAATGTCTCAGTTTGTTTCATTGATAATTCCAGTGGAACCTATTTGTAAAAGTTAAATTTTTGTTAAAGTAGTCTACAGAGCCCAATAAAGTTCACTGAGAACCTTTCATTCAAAGATAATTTTAGTGCAACCTTTTGACTCTACAAAGTTTAATCGGTATTTGGGCACGAAGTACACAGAACCCAAATGGAATGACCCAATTATTTCCTTAGACAAGCCGCTTTGCACCTATTTGTAAAGGAATGATCGATTTTTGACCAAGATGTCTAGAAACCCTAAAAAAGTTCCAATGACCCAACTAATTCGATTGGAGCCAATTGACTATAGTTACATCGATATTTGTCCAAGAAGTCCATAGAACTCAAAAAAGTTTCAATGACCCAGCTTTTCTCATAGATAATTCCAGTGGGACCTGTTTATTAGGATATAACAACTTTTATCCAAGGAGGCCACAGAACGATGAAAAGTTCCAATGACTCAACTAGTTCCATAGATAATCACAGTGGAACCTATTTATCAAAATATTATAAATTTTTCTTCAAAGAGTCTACAAAACTAAATAAGTTTAGATGACCCAACTTGTTTTATAAGCGGGCCTGACCAAGGAGTTAGCAGATCCTGAAATAGTTCCAATAACTTAACTAGATGCAAAGATAAGGCATGTGGAACCTATTTGTCAAATAAAAGATTTTTGATAAATGAGTCTAGAGGACCCAAAACGTTCTTGTGAAAGAACTAGTTCCATAAATAGTCAAATTGGAATCCATTGATCATAAAATTGTACATTTTTGCTCGAGAAGTAAATAGAAGCAAAGAAAAAGTTTTAATGACTTAAATTTTTCTATAAATAATGCTATAAGAGGGGTCTTTTTGTAAAAGAATCCATATTCCATATATGTCCAAAGATACCACAGAACACAAAAAGTTATAAAGCCCACACAAACCGTATTTGTTTCGCAAATAATTCGAGTGGAAGCTATTTGTCAAAATATTATAGATTTATAACTCAGGAGTTCAAGAAGATCAAACCAGTTTAACCTTTTTGTCAAAAAGTAATTGATGTTCGTCCTAGGAGTCCACAGAAATACTTAATCAAGTAAAATCCCAATGGTCTTGGTAGTCCCATATATAATCCATGTGGAACCTATTTGAAAAAAAATTTGTGGATATTTCAGTTTAACTTCCAGCTTAACGATTTGTCAAAAAGTAATTTGTTTTTTCCGAGATCTCCATAGAAATTCAAAATGAAATAGAGTTCCAATAATCCTGTTAGTTCGATAGATAATATAAGTGGAATCTATTTGAAAAAGATTCGCTGATATTTCAGGTTAACTTTCAGTTAAACATTTTTTTTTAAAAAGTTAGTGATATTGTTCTGACGAGGCCACAGAAATACTAAATAAAATAAAGTTCCAATTATCTTGCTTATTCAATAGATACTCTTTGTGGATCCTATTTGAAAAAGATTTGTCAATATTTCAGTTGAACTTTTAGTTTTACCTTTTTGTTAAAAAGTAATTGATATTTGTCTTAGAAGTCCTCAAAAATACTAAATTTAATATAGTCCCAAAAATCCTGATAGTTCAATAGATATTCAATGTAGAACCTATTTGAAAAAGATTCGTTTATTTGTATTTCAGTTTATCTTCCTGTTCAATCTTTTTGCCAAAAAGTCATTGATATTTGTCCTAGGGATCCACACTAATCAATTAAAGTCTCAATAGCAAGATTATTCGATAAGTAATCCATGTGGAACCTATTTGAACAAATTTATTGATGTTTCAGTTTAAGTTTCAGTTTCAACTTTTTATCAAAAAGTAACTGATATGTGTGCAAGTAGTCCACAAAAAATACTGAATCCATTTAAATCCCAATAATCTTGTTAGTTAAATAGATAATCTATGTGGAACGTATTTTTTCATTTTTAACCTTTTTATTAAAAAGTAATTGATATTTGTTTTAGGAATTCACAGGAATACTAAATCAAGTAAATTTCCAATAATCCTGCTAGTTCAATTGATACTCTATGTGGAACGTATTCGAAAAAAATTCGCTAATATTTTAGTGTAACTTTCAATTTAACTTTTTTGTTAAAATGTAATTGATTTTTTCCTAGGAGTCCACAGAATTACTTAATGAATAAATAATGCCAATAATCCCGCTAGTTCTATAGATAATCTATGTGGAACCTATTTGAAAATTATTCGTTGATATTTCAGTTTAGCTTTCAGTTTAACCTTTTTGTCAAAAAGTAATTGACAAAATCTGAAATACTTAGTCAAATGAAGAACCAATAATCTTGCTACTTCAATAGATAGTCTATGTGGAACCTATTTGAAGAGATTCGTTCATATTTGTTCAAATACTTCAAAGAACCAAAAAAAGTTCCTATGATTCAAATTTCCAGTTGAATCCATTTATCTTGTGAACATGGATTTTAGTCCAAGAAAATTGTAGAACCCATAAAAGTTTCTATGACTCAGTTGGAAGCTCTACAAAGCCTTCTTTTCCATACAACCATGCATTGCTATTTATTGCTATACGTGCATGAAGTTTCTAATGTTCATCAATCGTCTCTTATATTTTTAATCTTTCTAGTACATGAGCGAATACTACAAGTCGTCCTTTTTACAAACATTTTCCCATCAACAATATTTTTTTTCAACTAAAATTTTACTTTGACGACGCAAAAACCAAAACTATTAGTTTGGAGATTAAGTGGAATTCGATGTTTATATAATTGCGGACGCGTCAAACAGGCTGTCAGTTACATTTAAAACCACTTGATATACGAAGCAGGGTGTTTTCTTATAGCCCCTCATATAATGCTTCAATAAGAAGCCACAACTATGCAATAAAGACAAAGATTCTGCTTTAAAAAGCCAATAAAAATAAAAAAAAATTCAGCGGTTTTTGCGGCTTAAATCGATCAAATACTTAAAAGCAGCCGATAAGTAGCTGAAATGGTTGCGCCAATAATCGATAAATCAAATTTTTGAATATTTTACTCATCGCACAATGAACTGTTCATGGAGAATTTCATAATTATGATTAAAATGCTGAATACTTCCTTAATAAAACTACAATTTAAGCGAAAACACAACTTTTGCTTTCGTGGGCGAAGAGCACTTATAATTCCGCTTTAGTTTAGCTAAACTTTAGTAATAAACTTTATCAATTAAGTAGTTGATTAAGTTAATGGACTATAAAGGACATGAAAACTTTTGATGGGTTGGTGTAGTGACCAACAAAATCGCAGTGATTTATTTTTACAAAATTTATGATGATACAGTTTGTTAAAAAAAAACACAAACTTTAAAACTTTTAAAAAATTTTTTTTTTTTTTTTTTGAAATTTGAATATGACCTTTTCATTATTTATATTGAAAACAAATTTGAGCTTAAGGCTAAGTATGTTGACAACAAGACAATATGAAGACAAAGAAGGCAACAATCAACAACAACGGCTCTATATAGAGCAAATCATGCAGCTTGACTATACGGACTATTTCGTTGGCCATTGCACCAACTCATTAGTAGTTTTCACTGTGATCCACTCAAGCTACTTAGGTTCTACTTATACTGCCAATATGCCGAGAAAGTTACCTGGAAGTTTTTATTTTTCCTTTTAGAAGAGAGAACGCTTTTTTGCATTAGTAACTGAGTTCTTATCTACTTCGATGCACCCTGTGTATCTAAAAGTATGATACGATCAAGGTTAACCTTCTATTCAATTCGTTTTCTTGACCTGTACATCAAAATCAAAATATGATTTGAATGTTGGAAAAAACGCTGCTAATACTATATGTATCCAAGCCCACAACCAGTTCGGAGTAGTACATGAATACAATTCCATGGTGAGTTTCAGTTGGTTTATGTATAGACTTAATCGAATTACTTAGTGAATATCAAAATCATTGTCAATAGTACAAATAAGAAAATCAAGTCTTGCCTATGTATCTTACGTATATACAGTGCCTCCAACGAATAATCGGACGAAAATTTTAATTTTATTAAATATGTAATATATTACGAAGTAGCTGGAATAAGAAAAAATTTTAGATCGTTAATTTACTTTGTTTGTCACTATAATGATCATGTTAAAAATACAACAAAAAACTTTATTCAGACTAAACCCGTTTCGATTTAGAAGAAGAACTGAGTTTCTTGTGTTCAACATATAATCGGACAAAAAAAAAAAAAAGCAAAGAGAAAAACACCGTTACGATTAAGAGTAGTTATGTTTTTGAAATTATATTTTTGCTTATTAGTCTATTTAACTATTACCTTTCATTTAGTAGTAAATTTAAATTAGAACAGTTTTGTGTGTTATGGCTCCAAGGGGAAAACAATCTACTTTTGAAGTAAGAGAGTTTATTGTCAAATTGAATGTAGAAGGAAAGACAGTGCGGGAAATTTCTGAATTAGTCGAAAGAAATCGATCCACCATCCACGACATTATAAAAAGGTACTGTGAAGAATTTAGGTTTTCATACAAGACCAGAAAAGTAGGCTTGGGCATTTTAGTTCACCACAAAGATCGCTCTTTTTAGTTCAATCGTGTGTAATGAGCTAGTTCGTTCATTTAGTTATTTTAGCTCCTTCGTTCTTTTTACTCGATGCATGTTTACTTCGCTCGTTCTTTTAGTTCGTTAGTACTTTGAGTTCGTTAGTTCTTTTAGTTCGTTAGGTCTTTTAGTTCGTTGGGTCTTTTAGTTCGTTAGGTCTTTTAGTTCGTTTGGACAAACCAAAGACTCAAACCATAGCTTGGTAAATTTCATTATTTTTGCTCTCGTTAGTTTTGCTCCTACTCGCTGCAAAATCAATTGAACTAAAATGAACTAAAAGAACGAGAAACACTTAACTAGTTCACATAGTTCATGAGTAGGAATCGTTCAATTAAACTAGTTCGTTCATGAACTACCCAAACCTACAGAGAAGGTCAAGGGAAAGTTCTTAATGAAAGAGAAGAAAGAGGTATATTAGTGGCAATTGAAAAAAATATCCATTCAAAAAAGCAAAAAATTTCCAAATTTCTATAAAAAAATCCACCAAAAGTAAAAATGTTTGCGTGAATACGATCCAGAATTGTTTACATAGACACAATCATGACGGAAGAATCGCAAGGAAAAAGCCATTTATCAGCTCATCATTAAACATCGCATCAAACATCGCTCAAATTTGCTCAAGAATATTTTCTTACAACAGACGCGTTTTGGAAAAGGATAATAGCTGGTTTAAAAGATCAATAGTGATATTACACTAATTGTTTGCTTTATTTTAAAGGTACTTTATACAGATGAGAGCAAATTTAACACGGATTGGACGGGATTGGATGGGAAGCCACATGTGTGGTGTCAAAAAAATGCAGAATTCGAATCAAGAAGCACACATGCTACAGCTAAGCACGCTAAGGTGGTTCTGTAAAGGTTTGGGGCTGTACGTCCAGTGCTGGGGTAGGCAATCTCCATTTCATAGATGGTAAAATGGATAGGTTCGTATGTCACAATATTCTGAAGGAGAAAGCCAAACAGAGCGCAGTCAAATTTGGCATTATAGACAACTTTGAGTCCTACCAGGACAACGATCCCAAACACACTTCGGGAGTTGCGAGGTTTTGGTTGATCCACAGTTATCCCAAAATATTGCAGACTCCACCTCAGTCCCCAGACTTGAACGTAACTGCGCATCTATGGGAAGAATTAGCGAGTAGAGCTTACACGCGCCCATACAACTCCATACATGCTCTTAAAGAGGCCCTATTACAAGCTTGGACTTTAATACCACCTGAGTTCTGCAATAATTTAGTTCAGTCAATGCCTCGGCGATTTCAAGCAGTACTCCAAGCCAAAGGATATACCACAAAATAATAAAAACGAAAGGACAAACAAAATCAACAGAAGCATAGTTTTGAATTTGAATTTTAAATATTCGAATAATGAATTTTGCCATCTTAGCGCATTTTTCACAACCACTGTGCAATGCTCTCAAGCGCCTAAGAGACTGGCTTAAAACTACAACAATGACAACGACGACGTAATGGCAATTAAATAAACTTTAGCGGTGATGGCACAAATAGCAACAAAACTTAAAGATGGCAACGCTGTTACATAATAATTTCAATTTCATGCCAAAAATAATGAAAAATGTCAACGGTTCAGGGCCAAACACAAACAAGTCGCACAAACTTCAAAACAACCAGCTAAGCATAAAAGACGCGCCACATACGTTGTGCTATCAAAAAACAAAAAAAAATAAAAAGTAAAAATAAAACGAAAAAAAAATAGAAAAAATTGCGCCTGAAAACTGACAACATTTTTGCAGATAAATTAGATTATGGCGCCACGTTGAGCTGCTGCTGCTGCTGCATGCATGTACGGCAAAGATTAAGCATACTTTTAGGTGTTGACTCAGATTTGCGTTCGTAACGCTTTCGCTGTGCCAGGCATGCTTTTAGGAAATTGCATACTTTTAGGAAATTGCTTATCACTTAATCGGCATGTAGAATTTTTCTTTTTCCTCATATTTTTCTTATATTTCACCATTTTTGTGTTGTTTTTGTTGCAAAAGTTATGCAGACAATTTTGAAAATGTCGAAAATTGTTGCTATTTTTACGGTAAGTTTTGATAAGCTTAGGAAAAAAGAATGAGAAATTGAATTTGCCAACCAGGCTGGCATTTTTCGCGTAAGACACATTAAATTATGTAAAATGTTCTAATGTGTGTGTGTGTGTGTGTAGACGCTAAGCCGAGTGAGTTGCCATAAGCAGTAGTGGAAAAATAAATTGCTTTGGAAAAATTTTGGGGCAAAAAAATAAATAAGTAGAAAAAATTAGATTTTTTTTTGTGTTGCGGTGAGTGAGCAAAATGCTAGGAATGAGATTTATGGCAATGTGATGATTGATACATGAGCTTTTAATAAGCTTTTCCTAAGTAGCGTGTTTTTTTCCTAAGTTAGCGTGTGTTAGACCGGAATCGAGTGAGAGTTGCATGGTGTGTGGAAGGTTTAGATAAAATAATTTTTGTTTAGTTCAAATACATAAAATTTTAATTTTATTTTAATTTTATTTCTATTTTTTGTTTGTATTTTATTGTGAACATTTTTATCCCTTTCGAGCCCAAATTTTTCCTGTTGTTTAAGAAATTATTTTGGTATTTGAATTGTGATTTACTTACTCAAGGAGTATTTGTGCAAAATTGTATGTCATCACACTCCTCCATTTGGGTTAGAGAGAGAGAGAGTTGCTTATAGGCAACGTTGGGCCATAGTGGCATAAGTAAATTCAGAGATAGAATTATCTTTTTATTTGAGTTTATTGCTAAGTACTGCTAAGTTTAGAATGACAAAAAACCATTTTTGCGGTTGAGAAGGTAGAAGTGGTCTGTAACAGTGAATTTGCAATGTTAGCTGAAATTTAATCAATGTTTTTCGTTATACTTAAGTAAATAAGAATGCTTCCTGTAAAGAAGCCAAGCATTTGTAACTGATGTGCCTAGAAACCAGTAAAAAACTCGAATGTATCACTTATATTTCCTAACCAGTACATTTTACTTTAATACCATTTTTCTGTTGACGATATAAATTTGTTTGATCCCTTATATCAGTGGGGCCCAAGAAATTTTAAGCGCGGGCCAATGCTTAAAAAACAAAAAAAAAACACAAAATGTTGCATTTGGCAAAAAATCAAACAAAACAAAAAACAATTATAATGCAATAAAATCACATGTCATGAAAAATTACTCCACACACAAGTAACGGGACAATCAGCTTCATCATCGACATCATCGAGAGTGCGTTTTTTTTATTTTGGCTTTGCATGCATTTGTTTTTGTAAAGTTCCCTGGAAAATGTGCTGAACACTGAACGATTGCAGTTTGTGTTGTTATTTTTTGCAGGCGTTCTTTGATTTTGGCTAATCGCAAAGACAAAACTAAAAAAAAAAAAAAAAATTGTATGAAGGCCACGCGGGCCATACCGGCCACTACGTGGGCATGTTTGCTTTATATCAATAACCTCAGTATCGAAAAAGTCGGTAAAATACTCTAAAGGAGACTTCTTTTCCAAACACTTCCTGAAACTTCAAATGGTGTTACATCTCCATCTCAGAACCTTTACGTCGATTTTTTCGATATAACTGGCTATTTCCAGTTCTTCAGTTATTTGTTCATCTACTTCTCCAACAAAATACTTCAAGAGTCCAACTTCAATGTTCTCTCCACTTTCTACAACATTGCTCCGCAAAGCGTGTGCAGCGGCACAATGGTGTACCGTGGACATCAGATGCTGTGCCGCAGAAAATAGTTGAGGTTTTGTGAAGATAATACACCTTTAAAATGGGGGATTTGTAACCAGGTCTTCTGAAGAACACCCTGATATTAAAAATGCACATTATTTTTTACACAGAGAAGCACTGATGACGAAGTCTCTGCCTGATAAATTGTTGTCTGTCCCACAAGAAGTTGTTAAAATTGTCAATTACATTCAATCGCGACCACTGAACTCACGTCTGTTTAATGCAGTGTGTCAAGTAATGGGAGCAGATCATCAGTCACTTCTGTTTCATACAGAAGTAAGTCACGCGGAAAATGCTATCTCGGATTTACGAGCTTAAAAATAAGGTCCAGGCGTTTTTAAAGGCCCACGGTTCAGATTTTGATTCTTTGCTTTAAAAAAAAAGAATAGATCAGAACACATAGAAAGCATGCATGCATCGATGCTTTTGAAGCATCCTTTTTGAAACACATAGCAAGCATTTAAAACATATGTTGTCTGGCAAAATTGTTTAGTTTGTTGAGAGTTTGGTTTGTTGTTTACCTGTCAGTGCCTTGATGCTTTAAAAAGTTGAAAGTTTGACAACTTCAAGCATGCATGTTGATGCTTCATGCGCGCATGCTTTGCATTATGAGCGTCACCCATAAGCTTACTTGTTTTTAACTTAAACGTCAGAAGCTTTAATGCGTGCATGCCTTCTATGTGTTTCGACCTAGTAGGTAGTAAGCCTTGCATATCTGGCGGATATATTTGCTCATTTAAATGAGCTCAACTGAAAAATGCAAGTAATATTTTAACGTCTACAATCTACGTAAAGAATATACAATACCTTCTAAATTAGTCAACATAGTCGAGACATTTTCTTCATCATCTTCACTTTCCTCATCTTCAGATTGATTCCAACCGAACTCTAAATTGTTTTAAACCTCTTCATTACACAAACTTCTCATATGCAACGTCATGATCAAAACAAAATATTTTATATCCACTACAGCCCAATGTTGCCCACAGTTAACTTGTTAGTTTCATAAAATCATTACTTTATATATGAAACGCACAACTCTAATTTACTTTCCAATTAGTATTATGTGATGTGTATATGTTACAAAATATATATAAGACGACAAACATGTGAAATTGCTCTCAGACAACGTTGGGGTCGAAAGGTTTATGGCAGGCCAGTAAAGCTTTTCAGTTAAGTGCCCCTTTGAAAGACTTTTACTTTAAATTTTCTTAACACTTCAACAGAAGGTTATTAAAGCTTCATGAAATGATAATTCACAAATGACAGAAGGTCATTAAAGCTTCTCTGTTAACAGCTTTTAAGCTTCGTTTTAAATTCAGCGAGATGTTGTAAGCCTAAAGCTTACCTGCTGGATCAGCACGCATATTCCGCTCACATAGGGTGTTTATGAACTAAATGTTTCCACTTCCCACACAAGGTTGCCATGAACTCGAACGAAAATAATATTATTTCATGTTTCATGGTTATATCAGCAAATGATTTTTTTGAAAAAAGAAGAATAATTTAATTATTCAAACTGTTGCCTGTGGCAATAAAACATTGCTGTCAAAAGCTGAGCCCACAAAATTGTGTAAAAAAAAAACAACAGCATTTTTTTCCCCATTAACTTGTAAGTCAAAAATCGTTATAATTTAACATCGTTGAGCGCAACGCAAGTCTTGCGAAATGTGAAAATATATTCGTTTCTGGCAACAAAAAAAAAGAATTTATTTCAATGAAGCTAAATTCGATTTAAATTAAGCTAAATGCGTACAATTTCAGCTCAGCGATTGTTGTTGTTTATTTTTGTAATGTTTTGTAATTTACAATTTTCCGAACATGCTTTAGAAAATTCTAAAGAAATAATTTCGTTACATTTCAAACAATTTCAGTTACGTGGCATTATTTGCCCACAGCTTTAAGTAAAAATTATTTGAGGAGAAAAAAAATATGTATTTTGATATTTAATCTTAGTGTCACTACAGATGTCTATGAATATATTTTCTCCATCAATTATTCTCAAATATTTAGCACGCAATGTCTAAGATGACAAAAATCTCCATTTGAAAGACTGTCGTCATATCTGCCATTGCTATGTTTATTCATGGTTTGTTCATTGAAATATAAATTGTCTGCGTAGTAATTAAACACTAACAAAATCTCAAAAATCAACGCATTGAGCTCAAAATAAAGGATAAAAATAAGCAATTCCTGATTCCTAAGGAACAAAATAAGAAATTCCCGAAAAAATTCATCGAAATCGGCCGACAGAACCCAATATAACAAGTTTAACACGCACAACTTGCAAGACATCTGCTTTGCTTTCAAATACTTTCTCTCTGCAGCTCTTCGATTTCGAAAAAGAACAACTGTAGAGACGAGATCTTTTGATATGCAATACAAATTTTGCACGAAGAAACAATAGAACACTCCAGCATTAAAACTACAGAACAAAACTGAAGTAGAAGTTCTACTGAAGTAGAAGAAACAATAGAACACTCCAGTACTACAACTATAGAACAAAACAAAACTGAAGTAGAAGAAACAATAGAACACTCCAGCATTAGAACTATAGAATAAAACTGAAGTTGAAGTTCTGAAGAACAAGTACTGAAGTAGAAGAAACAAAATAACACTCTAGAATTAGAACTATAGAACAAAACTGAAGTAGAAGAAACAACAGAACACTCCAGCGTTAGAACTATAGAACAAAACTGAAGTTGAAGTTCTGAAGAACAAGTACTGAAGTAGAAGAAACAAAATAACACTCCAGAATTAGAACTTTAGAACAAAACTGAAGTAGCAGAAACAACAGAACACTCCAGCATTAGAACTATAGAACAAAACTGAAGTAGAAGTTCTACTGAAGTACTGAAGTAAAAGAAAAAAATAGAACACTCCAGCATTAGAATTCTAGAACAAAATAAACCTGAAGTAGAAAAAATAATGGAACACTCCAGCATTAGAACTATTGAACAAAACAAAACTGAAGTAGAAGAAACAATAGAACACTTCAGCACTAGGACTATAGAACAAAACAAAACTGAAGTAGAAGAAACAATAGAACACTCCAGCACTAGAACTATAGAACAAAACTGAAGTAGAAGTTCTACTGAAGTAGAAGAAACAATAGAACGCTTCAACATTAGAACTATAGAACAAAACTGAAGTAGAAGAAACAATAGAACACTCCAGTACTACAACTATAGAACAAAACAAAACTGAAGTAGAAGAAACAATAGAATACACTAGCATTAGAACTATAGAACAAAACAAAACTGAAGTAGAAGAAACAATAGAACACTCCAGCATTAGAACTATAGAACAAAACTCAAGGAGAAGTTCTACTGAAGTAAAAGAAACAATAAAACATTTCAGCATTATAACTATAGAATAAAACTGAAGTTGAAGTTCTGAAGAACAAGTACTGAAGTAGAAGAAACAAAATAACACTCTAGAATTAGAACTTTAGATCAAAACTGAAGTAGAAGAAACAACAGAACACTCCCGCATTAGAACTATAGAACAAAACTGAAGTTGAAGTTCTGAAGAACAAGTACTGAAGTAGAAGAAACAATAGAACACTGTACAAACCTGAAGTAGAAAAAATAATGGAACACTCCAGCATTAGAACTATTGAACAAAACAGAACTGAAGTAGAAGAAGCAATAGAAAACTTCAGCATTAGAACGATAGAATGAAACAAAACTGAAGTAGAAGAAGCAATTTGGTCTTGATGCAATTAACCCAATGCATAGCAAAAAAAAACAAAATATGCTTCCTACAGTACAGTATGTTCTAATTCATTTTGGTACTACTTCAGTTTTGTTCTACTTCAGTTTTGTTGTACTTCAATTTTTGATGTTCTATACAAGTTTTGCACGAAGAAACAATAGAACACTCCAGCATTAGAATTATATTCAGTTTTGTTATATATTCAGTTTTGTTCTATAGTTGTAATGCTGGAGTATTCTATCGTTTCTTCGTTTCTACTTTATAACAAAACTGAATATAGTTCTAATGCTGGAATGTTCTATTGTTTCTTCGTGCAAAATTTATATAGTACATCAAAAATTGAAGTAGAACAAAACTGAATTAGAATAAGAACATACTGTACTGTAGGAAGCATATTTTGTTTTTTTTTCTATGCATTGGGTAAATTGCACCAAGAGCTGACTGTCTAGCAAAGCGTAAGGTGATAGTTTTGTTCGCAAACGATTCTGTGAGTTGTTTTATTTACATTTTTTTTTCTATTTTTCTTATTTGGTCACCCTTTGCATAGGTAGGAAAGAACTAGCAATCAAATCAGATATTTTTAAAATATTCTAAATATTCTAAGCATAGCGGAAAGCTGCTCAAACATGTTCCTTTCGTGATTGCTCCGAGTTTTGTTGTTGTTTGTCTTAATTTCTTTCTCAAGATTTAATTTCAAAGTTTGAAATTTTAATTTTTCTTACAAATCTTTACATAATTTCTTATCTTTTCACTCAAGGGCTTAATATTTTCCGCACCTTTAAGCAGCCAATGATTTGTGCAAATATCATTTTGCCCACTCTTTTAATTGTTTTCTTTAATTAATGCCTATCACGTTGAGAGAGAAAAAAAAGAAAAAAAAAACATGAAAAAAATATAAGGCTTAGTTCGTAATCCTATAAACAAAAGACAAGGGCTCGTATAGAATGCTTAAAATTTCCCAACAATTTCTCTGTATTATATCCATTAATCATGCTGTTGGATTTTGGGTTGTAAACAATGCATGTCGCAAGTTAAGGTTATCTTTTTCTGCTGGCAATGCCTTTTTTAATACTTCATTAAACGCGCGTGTAGACAATTAGGCTTGAATTAAATTGTGACTCGCGTCTTCAATGGAATAATTTTTGAAAAAGCTCTTAGTTTTCTAAGCTTAGCGGCTGATAAGAGCTCAAGTTGAGAAATTAAAAGTTATAAATAAAAAAAAAAATATAAAATATTAAATTAAGCATAAATAAAAATAAATGAAAATATAAATGAACGCACCCGTTGCTTTTGACGTGACGGGGTATCTCTATTCTTATTCTTATCCCTATACTTTCCTTTGTTTCCAAACTTGTTCTCATCCTTATCTTCATACTTATATTTGTCTATTTATAAATAGGCGTAGGCAAAACATTAAGAAAACTGAGAGAAAGTTGAGAGAAAGCTGAGAGAAAGAAACAAAATACAAGCGTTTCGTTGGACACACGAGAAAAGCGAAGCTTTTTCGCAGTTTCAAAGATTTGATAATTAAATAGGTTTTTGTTTTGCTATTTTTGTTGTTTGGATGGCCAATACACAAACCTTTTCATAGATATTTTGCAATATAGAGAATAGCCAATACATTTACCTTTTAATGTACATTTTGCGATATGAAGGATAGCCTATTAACAATCCTACTAGTAAATATTTTACGATATGAAGTTTAGCCAATACACAAACCTTTTAATAGAATATTGTGATCTGCTGGAACATAGTTTAAGTTAATACTTTATATTGAATAAGCGACGTTTCACAACGAAGACTTATAAGCAATAGAACATTCCAGCACTAGAACTATATAACAGAACTGAAGTAGAACAAAACTGAAGTAGAACAAAACTGAAGTAGAACAAAACTGAAGTAGCACCAAACTGAAGTATAACATACTGTACTATATGCAGCATGTTTTGATTTCTTTTATACGTTGGGATAATTTCTTCAAGAGCTGACTGTCTAGCAAAACTTAAGGTGATAGTTTTGTTGGTAAACGATTCCGTGAATTGCTTTATTTAAATTTCTTTTCCTATTGTTCTTATTTGGACACCCTTTGGATAAGTGGGAAAAAAGTAGAACCATCAATTGTTGGGAAATGAGTTCAATTCCCACGGCAAACAAGGAAATATTTTTCATTTTACATTTTCTTGTTATAATAGACTTAAGCAAAAAGCAACATCAAGGTATCGGAAAGTGTCGTATTTGAGATTTCACTCAGGTAAATCACAAAACGAGGAGTAAAAAGGTTTGCCTCAAAAAAAAAAAAAAAGTTCGGCATTGTTTCGGTAGATTTTTTGTATCTTAACACAGTGGTACAAGTTCGGTTTGTTTCCCAAATGAGCGAGGAAAGAGAAACCAAAAACAAAAAAAAAAAAATGCGAATAATATAAGCAAAGACGAATCATTTTCTGTGTATATATGACGGTCACAAAACGTGCACACAAAGAAAGTTCTATATAAACAATTCGCACAGAGTTAAGAGAAAGAAAGCTTGCCACTTGACGCCAGAAAAGACTCTTTTTCTTTTTTAAGATTGCCGTTGACGTTGTGCTCTCTTCTGAGCTAGAGAACTGGTGGCGAATTCATTAGGATAGTTAAAGTCAAGCCAATTTTTTTATGGACAATCACATGTTTTTCACATTAATTTTGAATCAAATTTAATTTCAATGCAATTAAAATTCATTGAATTTTCATTAAATTTGATTTCAATAGAATGCATTGTGAAGTCAAATTCTTCTGGAAAATTTATTGTTACCAATCCAGAAGACTACGAAACCTAAACATAAATAACAGTTCACCATGCATGCATGCCAATTATTTTTTTTCAATATAATCTTAACTTAATAAATGAAGTTAATCCTAGATTCACTTCAATAACAATTCATTTTGATTTCATTCATTATATAACCTAGAGTATTAATTTGATGTTTGCTTTGCCAAACGTTTTTCAATATAAGTAAAAATAAAAAAAAAAAATCGAATTTTGACCATAGGCAATACTAGTCCTAATAATTGTCCTACTTTTTGACAATACTCTTGTTATAATCAATGTCCAAATTCCTGACCTAACCCTTGTTCGAATACCTCTCTTAATCCTTGTTCTACTTCTTTTCCCTTTTTTGTCTTAAATATTGTCCTTAGTGTGACCTTAGTTGTTCTTATCTTCTCCCAATTTTGTCCTAAATATCTTTATAGATGTGTCCAAATCTTTGCCTTTTTGCCCTTGTTTCAATCCTTATCATAGTACTTATTCCAATCCTTGTCTGAATTTTTTCCAAATCTAAGTATTCTATGCTCCAATTTCATGATCTCATCTTTTTCAAAATCTGTGTCTTACTCCCGATCCTTGTCTGAAATTTTTTCTTAGCCCAGGAATTCTATGCTCCAATTTCATGCTCTCATCTTTTTCAAATTCTTTGTCCTATTTTAAATCCTTGTCTAAATTTTTTTCTTAGCCCAGGAATTCCATGCTCCGATTTTATGGTCTCATCTTCTTCAAAATCCTTATCCTACTCCCAATCTTTATCTGAATTTTTTTCTATTCCAGGAATTCCATGCTCCAATTTCATGCTCTCATCTTTGTCAAAATTTTTGTTTTACCCCTTATCTTCTTCTTGGTCCTAATAATTGTTCAAAACCTTTTACTCCTTTTCTAAAATTCTTATCTTATCCAAATCCTTGTCCCTAATACTTGTCTTTATTTAATTTTTTAATAATTTTTTTTTATATTTATTTTTCCTTTTGCTTTTGCATTTGGTGCATTTAGGTTATTTTGAGAGCTTTCTTGAGAGAGAAGACGCCTCATGACGTCTTTAATATTTTTTTTTTTATTTTTATCATGTGATCGAAAGTCTCAGCTTTACTGTCGTTTCATAAAATCCACCGTAGCGCTAATAGTCATGGCGTTATAATTCCATGCAACGTTTTTTCATTGTTGTGGCATGGTTACTACATTAAGCTGTTACTTCCTAGGTCTCGTGGCTCTAAAAATTTTTGTTTTATTTTCGTTATGAAGTCAAAAGCCAGTTTTTGCTGACGTAAAATAAAATTGTTCGTAGCACTTCTTCTCAGCGAACAAAAATTCCATGTAACGATACTGCATTTTTGTTGCATAAGCTGCTACCTTCGCGATCAGACGATGTCATAGTTTTTATTTTTGTCATAAGATCAATTTCAAATCCTTTATTTTCAATTTATAACATTAATCGGGCTGCATATGCTCACTGAGTAATAATTGCATGAACGTCATTGCATGATTGATGCATTTTCGATCTTAAAGTGGCTCTCTTCTTGGCTTCAAGACGTCATGAATTTTCGACTTTTCAATTATTTCTTAAAAAAAATTGTGGTTATTTGAAATTATTTTTGTACTGAAATATTTTAAGATTTTTTTTTATAGTTTCCTTTTATGTTTCATCTTTTGCCTGGGAAGTTGTAAAAACGTTGTATTTGCAACGTTATGCAAATATTACGCAACTCTTTTAGGTTTCAGCTCATATTTTTAGCTCATGCCCATTTATGGCATAAATATTGTTGCTATAAAAGATAAAAAATACTTTGCATACAGCGCTTTATGACAGGAACAATAAGAATAAAAACAAAAACAACAACAACACCAACTATAATAGATAAATCACTTTGACATTTACCTTTCACCTACAGCTGTTTGTGTAACGACAGGAAAGCAGACACGCACACTCTTAAAAACATATATATTTATAGCTATATACATATGTATTTATAAATATAGATGCATGCTACAAGCTTCTTTATACATAGATGTATGCGAAAAATGTATCTATATGAATAAAGTTATTTAAGTTCTCTGCGCTGCGTCTGCAGTGCAGATAAAAGTTTTTGTTTTTTTTTTGTTCATGTCCTGCACACTTGAGAACGACCTCGTTGCAGCAATGGCAGGCATCAAAAATACTCGCAACCTTAAAAGATTTAAAATTTGAAGCACACTTTCAGGCATGTTTTAGCAGAGACAGCAATCAAACACTTTGTAAAGAGACATAAAAAGATCTGTATCACAACGGTGGCCGTATTTTTTATTTCATTTACAAAACACCAGGGAGTTCAAGCCTGGAATTCCTGGACATAATTGGAAAAAAAATTGATCATTAAATTTATGAAAACTATTTAAATCTTTTATAATCTTAAGGTCAATTTAATCTTATCCCCAACAATTACAGTAGGACATACCATCATCCCTGATTATTGCATTTTAATTTGTAAAAATTTTAATTTAAAAAAAAATAGTATTTGTTAAAAATGATTTCTTATAGAAAAATCTTTATTCATTACAGGCAAGCGCGCTGCTCTACATCTAATATCGCTCAAACTCTTACCTCATCATTCACTATCACGAAACGAGGCACGAACGAGAAAAAAGAAACGATCAGCAATACTTTCTTGCGTTCAAAAATCTATTGCTTATCGTGTCTTGCTTATCGTTGGTGTGCTTTATCGTGATACATAATGAAGGGATTACTATTTCTTGCTATTACAGTGCTTTTTAAAAATGTTCAGCCTGAAAGTATGCATAGAAAATTTATTAGTAATTTGCATAAATCGAACAAACTGTTTGTCATATTTTTTAAACTAATTGTTTACAACCCGTTCTACTAGTTCTAGTACTAGTACTAGTTCTCAATAAAGCAACATGGGCTGAAAAGTTCCGGGATTTTTAACCCATTTTATAACCCAGGTAACCCAGGTAACTGATCTTGTTGATTTTTTTTCTGAATTTTGGAACCCAGACTATTTTGGACCTTATCAAGAAAAATCCATCAACATTTTTTACAACATTTTATCTGTAATCGCTTACGTGTAACAGTTGGGGTAGTTTTCTACCAATTGGGCCAATAGACCCACTTTTTAGACAAAAATTAATAGTTTTTGAACATAAAGATAATATTTTTTGCTTATATCAGTACTACCATCCATTTGCAACATATAACGAATAAAAATTTTTTCTTATTAAATATTTAAATAATTTGATTTTTTAAATAAAAAAATTGTCTTCTTGCAGACTCTCATTTATTGGGAGAGGATGGTAGTGGGCGTGGTTGAACCATGATCATCGTTATACATACATGATAGCAAACATACTTAATGTTATTTATAAATCAATAAATACTTTTTATAAATGAAAGTTTCATAAAAACCCTATTTTAGTACACGGGTAGAAATCATCCATTGTCAGAAAATTTTTAAAAAAGTCCGTTCGATTACATTGCAACAAAGCCAGCCGGCCGTTGAATCATCAACGTGCTGTCCCTGGACCGATTTAATAAATATTTACGAAGAAGTTTTTGCTGCTAACATAAACATCTGTACCTATTGATTTAATTGTTATTAATTGCTTTTTGTGGATTCTATGAAGAATTTTCATTTCAGGGTAAATGTTATGTGTGGAGGACGTATTCTTTGTCCGATTTTGACATAATTTCATACATTGTTTTTTGTTGATATCACAAACCTTTCTGTAGAATTTTATTGTAAGTAATTTATTATTGCGGATTTTATACCGGTTTTTCGTTTAAGGACATGAAAAGGTAGCATGTCCTTTATCCGATTTTAACCAAAATTTAAATTTATCCTAATTTAAGCAATACAATCATATCTACCAAATTTCTACTCTCACGACAATGCTTTATATTTTTGGCCATACACTGTATGAACTCGCGACACTGTGCTGCCTTGCTGTGTACCACCGATAAACAGTGGTTTCTGATAGTGCTCTATCGCCGAATTAGGTCCAATTGGGTTCATCGATGCACTCTTGTTCAGAAAATTCACGCCGAAAGTTGTTACGCAGTTTAACGCACGAAAACGTTCATGTGTTTATTTAATTTTTTTTATAAAATACAATTTAAAAAGCACTGTAAACAACATATCGGATGTGCTATAAAACGTTGTGAGTAGGTATGAGGTAAAAAATGTCAAACTTTCCAATGAAAACATCAGTTTAACCGGAATGACATTAGCGTAGCTAGATCCCGAAATATACGTAGTAGCTTACGTATCCAAATACTTTTTCTTATCCTTTTCTCAATTATGTTCTTACTATTGTTTTAGTTGTGCCTAAAACTTTGTTCCTATCCTTAACCCAATCCTTGTCATAGTTGCTTCCCAATCCTTATCTGAATTCTAATCCTAATTCTTGTCGAATAACTAAGTTACTTAAAGGAGTTTCCTGGGAAGCCTTATGACACCATTAATTTTTGTTTTATTTTTAGGACACAGATTGGCAAATATGTGGGACAAAGACTTCTGAATTTCGACATCGATTTAAACTATTTTTCGTACAAGAAGTGATACAATTATTGGGACAAATAAAAGTATAATAATAAGGATGAGAACAAGTTTGGAAACAAAGGTAAGATTAGCGACAAAAATAGGGACAAGGATAAAAATACGCTGTCATGTTAAAACCAATGGGTGTGTCCACTAGAGTGGGTTGAATAAAAAAATTTGAAAAGTTCACCCCTTATATGAAAGCTTACCTCGAGAGTGTTTCATTGCTATAAAAATGTTTGCCCATGCTATAGGTAGTAGCAACCCATGAAAATTGTCATATTTTCTTTCTTAAAGGGTGCCTAGGAAAAACATTTTTTACTTTGATCGTCTGTAACTTTTTTATTTATTAACTAATGTAAATATCTGAGGTAGGAAATAAACTGAACGAAATAACGAAATCTAAGAATAATTAAGCTGCGTAAGCAAACAGTTTCATTATCTTCTTATGTTTGGCTCTTTGCTACAAACAACAATGCGTACCAAAGCAAGCAGAAAATAGGAAAGAGACGAAGAAATGTTTTCATACGACCACAACATGTATTTCGTTTTTTGTCACGATCACAACCACAACAAGAACCAAACAAATAAAAACCAGGGTTCGTATTTTTAAGCATTAAGCAACTCAAGAGTACAAGCAACTCAATTTGTTATTTTTAAGCAATTATAAGCATGATACAATTACAAGGTGGTAATTTTTAGTTTTTCTAATTGTTGTTGTTGCTTTTGTCTCTTTTGACGTTTGTAGGTCCTACAGCTTTGTTGTTGCGAAATTTCTCAATTGAGCAGCCATCTTAATATGAGCTTACCTTGTAATTGTATCATGTTTATAAGCGGGGATAAGCACCACTACATTTAAAGCTTCTGTGTGGTTTCTGTATTTGTCTTTTGTCTTTGATTTGTTGTTGCGTTTTTTGTTACTACAAAAGCCTTTGCTCTCAATTCTTGCTCTCAACGCTCCCAGAGCGCTCTCTGCCCATAGCTGCTTATAAGTTATATACGGACAGACAGACGGACATAGTTAAATCGACTTGAGTGGTAATGCTGATCAAGAATATATACTTTTCTATACCTACCACGCCTACTTATGGGTGTTACAAACTGAGTAACAAAATTACTTTACTCCTGTTACGTTTTTGTATGGGAGCCCCCTAAAGAGGGGTCGGAGGGATAGATTCCCAAGGGAAAAATGTTTCTCTTATAAAAGTAATGGGGGTCGGACATATACATAAACCCTCTCCGGCCCTTCCTTAAAACCCCCTGTTCAGGTGTAAGGAATAAATTTGGAGATTGCTAAAGAAAGTTTACTTAGATTGTGTTTGTGACTGCGATTCAAAAGCATACTAATGAAGGGTTTTCTGTTCGAAATACCAAACATTGCATTTTGCTTTTCTCTCTTAACACTGCTTGATCTGAATAGGCTAAAATAACTGGTTACATTTTATGGGCTTTGAAAGAGGGGCGTGGTACTTCTCAACAGCCCAAATTTTCGGTATAACTTTCGAACTATACGTCAAAAACCAATGAAACTTGGTAGGAAATTCCTATTTAATCGTGTTCTTCGACTGGAAGAATGAAAGAGCATACGACAAAGGGGCGTGGCTCCACCCATACAATTCAAAGTTTCTATATTGACTTTTAAAAAAGCATATTAGGTGCCAACCCTATTGTTGAAAATTTCATAATTTTGAAATTTTGACAACGGATCCGGTTTCAGCGACCCATTTTTACCTAGTGTTCGCCCCAGCACCAAATTCGTAAAAATTAAAAAAAAATAGGTGGAAACCCTATCAGCTATCTTTAATTATAAAATTTTGAAATCAGATTCGAAATCAGTGACCCCCTAAAACTGTTAGATAATGTTAAAAACTACTAAAAAAACACATTATAAGGTGGCGACCCTATTGTTCAAAATTTTATAATATTAAAATTCTGACAACGATTTCGGATTCGTAAAAATGAAATTTCTATTTATCAATGGTAGAAATAATTACTTCGCCAAGGTTCTGTTGTGTTAGATGTGATTGATGCATTTTTTGCTGTTATTAATTGTTCTGTTTTTATAAAACGAACAACATTGTGCTCTGTTAAAGCAAACGGCGAACATGGTTTGCTTTGAAGCTGACGAGTGCTCTGCAGTGCTCGTTTGTTGTCATAAAATGACTTGGATACGCTCTGCTTGACTAACAGAGTTCTGTTAAGCTCCTAACTCTGCACTGTTGGATCTACTGTAGTAGAAAAAACGAGTGCATTCGTGCAGAGGTTTAATAGCTAGTCTTAAAACACAGAAATTCAGAATGAAGTTCCTATTTGGGGATTTATTTATACTAAAAAACTTGGACAGGCATTGGTCAAGGGGGTGTGGCTCCGCCCATGCATGCAAAAGTTTTGATATCGAATAGCTTTGCAAAAAATGGTTGTCAAAAATACTCAATTGCAATTTAGGTTGCACGCAATTATTACAAAAGTACTCAATCTACTCATACCCAACTAACCAAGTAGTGTGAATACCCCTAATGTGTTCACCAAGAAATAAGGAAAAAATTTAATTTTTTGAGAAACCAAGATCTATGAATGAGAAAACTATGTATATGAAGAGTTTCCAGAACCTCATTTAATTGGCTGTATCCGTATCCATTTGCTTATCTCGATCTTTTGTGATGTAAAAATTTCGAAATTAAAATAAATATTTTTTGTTTTATAGTCAGCATAGCCTTAAAGCTTTTTTCCATTTTTTTTATTTCTACCAATAGACTTGGTTTGCTTAACAAACATTGTGCCAGCAACGTAACGCTGCCAAGGTTTGTTCAAAATCTCGCATGTATTTGTGTGTGTGTGTCTTCGTCCCCTTTAGGATGCAGAGGCAAAAATTTGCATATTTCTATTACTTTATTGGAATTTTCGTAGCGCTTGATTTCATTTTAAAAAAGTTTTTTTTTTTTTTTTTTTCTTATAGCTACCAATAACGTTCCTTTGCATGTCATTCAAGGTAGCACAGCTATGGCTATGCTTGTTCTAGTAGAGCTTTGTTTGTTGTTATTTGGCTTATATATGTAGATTATAGGTTTATAAGGAGTTGTTGTAGTTGTTATTGTTGTTGTTAAGGTGTTGTTGTTGTTGTTATTGTTGTTGTTTTTGTTGTTGTTGCTGCTGCTGTGTTGGCAAGCACATTTAATGCAAATTTGCTCAAAGTTTTCCATTTGTTCGTGTGGCAGTAGTTTTATGAGCGGTGCGGCATACTTTTAGGCTCATCAGTTAATTAACATTTTAAATGAGTTTCTTAAAGAAAACGCGTTTTCTTCAAAAAAACTTTAAATGGCTGCAAAGGCTTTGTTAATACATGAAAAAGCTTTAAAAGAGTGATAAATGCAAAAAAGCCTAAAAGTAGGCTTTTGTTTTTCACAACAAATAGCGCTAATTTCAAAGCAGCATTTTAATTACACGCTGCTTTCAACTTAAGATTGTTTGATATCGTATATTTTGCAGAAATTTTTCTTGAAAATTTTAAATTTCTTACAACTTCAAAGGTTTTATATTTAGAAGTTGCCTTTTTTTCACTTCCCCCAACTTAAAGCAAAATTAATTGCTTTCAATGTATATCTATCTCATGTACAGCAGCATGTACGTAACAAAGATTTGTCAGATTGAAGTGTAGCGAACAAAGCACAAAAAGATACCATAAAAAAAGGAGCAAAAAATAAAAAGTTCAATTGAAATTGGCAAATGGTGAAAAATTTCCAAAGCGGAAATTCGCACATAAGGTGCAACAGAGAAAAATGACCAGAATTTTTTTTTCGCATTTTTATTCACTATTATTTTGTATTATATTGCATAGATATATAGTTGAAGTGAAAGAGATTACAGAACAGAGCAAGCGAGATACACTAACATAAGCTCGATGTGAGGAGAGCAACAATAAAAGCAGCAGCAGAGCTTAAACTGCAGCACATCGCTGGCAATAAATTGCAATCACAAACGCAATCTATCTATGTGTGAGTGTGTGTGTATTTGCGGCGCCATTTTGATCACAAACAGGAAGCGGAAATTGAACAAATCTATACATACAACTATATATGTGTGTGTGTGTGTGTTTTTATCTGTGTATAAAAAATCAACTGCGAATTATTGGCAAAATTTTACAGAGGCGAATTTTTATTTTTATTTTTATTTTTATTATTTGTCAGTCTAAACGAGATAATCTTGCATGCAACGATGTGCTTGAAAATATTTTTTTTTTTTTTAATTTCAGTTGTAATAAAACTGATTTTTAAGCTGATTATTGGTGGAAGTAGATGATGTAAGTCATGTTGCTTTATTGAAAATCCTTAATGGATTTACAACATTAAGCTCACACAGCTGATTTTTCTTCTCTGAATTCGCCATTATGAGTGAATTTCGTTTTTTAGTTACACAATAGCATAGATGCTACAGTGAGAATAGTTGAAATGTTTACTTTAATTAATCACTTCAATGAAAAAAAGGAATTGTCTGTATCGTGGTTACACCCGCATGTTTTGACGTGACAGCGGCATTGCCTTCCTTTGTTCCCAAATCAGTCCTCACGATTATTTTTATTCTTATTTTTGTCTTAACTCTTGTTCTTCTTCTTGTCCGAACTCTTAATTTAATCTATGCCCAAATTCCCGACCTTATACTTGTTCAAATTCCTTTCCTTATCCTTTTTCTCCACCAATGGTGACATCAATTTTCATTTGAGCACAAGGCTGCAGCCATCTCTGCAAGTTCTTGCTTCATATGAAGAACTGATACTGATATGAAAACCTCATCTTCTACACTTGCCAAAGTTCTTTTCTTCGTCAAATAGTAAAGTCCACACTTTTAGAAACAGCTGCTTTTGACGTTTTCAAGCACAAAATCCTTCAATACTCTGAACGAACCTTCACCGTTCGAACCTTCAATACTCTCAACTAACCTTATGCCATGTCTACACAGAGAGTTTAGATTGAGTTTAGTTTTAACCCTCTGCAACTGACGTGCTCCAAATTTAACAATATTCCTGACGTGGGGTCTAGCAGATCTCACTTTTAAACTGACTTCCTATGATGAAGTTTCTGACTGTAACTTTCTTGATATTATTCCATATAACAGCAAATGATAATTAGGCTAACATAAGATTAAAATTTGAAATAAAATACGTTTTTTTTTAAAGATTTGGTCTATCGAAAGATATATACTTTTATGTTTGTACGCACGAAGTTTTGATTTTCGGTGTCTGACAGACTACGACGTCAGCTGCAGAGGGTTAAGTTAGCCATAGGTGTTCACACAGAGATGCGTCGGCAGAATTGTGTTAAGTGTCAACCATATCTGCGTACACATGCGAATTCTTCCTTGCGCTGCGCAATTTGGAACTTTTATCGACCCCATACTAATATGAAGACCTCATCTTCTACACTTTCCCAAGTTCTTTTCTTCGATTTTTTTGTTCATTTTTTGCAAATAGTAAATTACACACTTTTAGAACAGCTGTTTTTGACATTTCTCACCACAAAATTGTACAAGTTGCATCTGAACGTGCCTTTTTATAAAAACAATAGCATACTTTTAGGGATTTCTCAAATTGAGTTTTGATAAACACAGAAACAAAGTTGGGTTTAGTTGAGTTTTATCCTGCAAAATTGTACTGGAGAACTCAAGAGTTTGTTTTGCGTTCAATAGCAAAACTCAACTTTGTACTGGAAACTCAAACTAAACTCTCTGTGTAGACATGACATTATCTACAAAGTTTCATCTGAACATTAGCATACTTTTAGGCATTACTCAAATTGAGTTCTGATAAGCTCAGAAAGCAAATCGGTTTTGGATTGAGTTTCATCCTGTATAATTGTACTGGAAACTCAAGAGTTTATTTTGAGTTCAATGGCAAAACTCAATATTTTGTTGAGATGATGTTCTAGTCGCCATACTCTTACCATTAGTTGCAGATCTAGCTGCGGCTTCATTCTTAAGAGCTCTAATTCGCTGTCTATGTACACGAACGTGATCTGCTCCTTTTTAGGCTACTTTTCTTAGCTTCGGGACGTTCTTTACTTCTCGACTTCCTGCGTATCGTTTTATTATTTTATTTGAAAAATTTGTACGGAAACTCTTTTAAGTAACTTCAATTTAACTTCAAGTTACTTGAAACAAGTACGGAAACAGTCCTTATATATGTTCTTTCAAAAGTAACCAATACATTTTCCGTGCATGCTTTTAGGCTGAAAATTAAATGTTTGAAAGACATTGGTTTGTGTCAGTGATAAACTAGAAACGGAACAGGGTGCGTGCAATATTAATAGCATTTTTTGCCTGTTTGAAAACATCAATGTAGCATAATGCTAGAACGTCCGACTATTATTTGGTGCTTGCGACTTTCCGAGGTTCAATGCCTGCTTGTGGCAAAAATTTTTATATAAATAATTGCTTATGACATTTTTATAAGCTTCACGTATAAAGCGACCTCGAAAGTCGTTTTATTTTTTTATTTTTATTTTAAATTTTTGTTAAATGTAGGGGACAGAAAATATCTGGTTGTGCTTAACGTAGACACCTGCCTTGTCGGCTCAAATCTACGGTGCCCCTTGGCACACGGATCCTATGGGTTCAAGGATATGAGATCTAGTGGATTAATCTTTAGGAACGCCAATTTAGCAACGTACGGTAATAAACGTCCATCCAATCAGAAGATCTTCCGGACGCCAACCCAGCTACGTTCTATTAGCGTCCTTCCGACAATCCACCGAACCCACCTCCTTGAACCCGGACGCGACCAACGCTTTATTTTATTGTCTCAATAACGGTTTCACCACAACACTTAAGCATATTTAATTTTATAAATATCCTGTATGGATTCTATACCGATATAGAGACCATAGTACCAATCATGGAAGGTTAGTCTTATCACCTTCCACATTTATTGGTAGAAATCGAGACTGATCTAAACTCTCTGACAATTTGAGGGCATTTTCACCCGGTTCTAAATAAGCGCAACTCCACGCCGATCCCCACAGACCTGCACGCGACATTGTACTACCACACCCAGCACGAAACTCCCCGAAGGGCCAGCCCACGATGGTCTCCTGGGCTAAAGGATTTGCCCCGATATAGCACTTATTACGCATGACTGTGAAGAATAATATTCAACACTTACTACACCAAGATCATCCTTGAGCCACCAAATGACGTTCAACAGCCTGTCCAGCATCACCAATTCTGCATAACTGCGTTGGCAATCACAGTAATACAAAATACCTTGAACATCCCGATAACCTCTTAAATAGAAATGAGATTATCTTTGTGCCCAAATTCACTTTGAACGCTCTGAGACCACTTTTGGCAGAAGTGGAACTCATCACGCCCGTAATTCACCTAACAATCCGAGACCACCTAAGGGTGAGTTAGTCCCAAGGTGAGTCTCTTCTTGCCGTTAATCTTCAGATTATACTTCTAGCATACGCCTTCAGTCACTTCAAATTTTATTCGCTCTGATTTTTACTCACGCTTAAAAAAAATAAATAAATAACTGGCCATTTCAGCCCTTGAAAGGGCTTTGACCTAGCTTCTTATGATCAATTGTGTTGTGCGTGTTATTAAGTTTGTACACAATTGACCGAGAACCGGACCTACATGCTTAACGCCGACTCCGAACGGCGATGAACGGAAAGTTCTCGTTCTCAAGAAGCTTTACATGGCATTTTGATTACTCTCTGAGGTTTGCCATTGTCTGCAGAGAGGTGGCGGCCGTATAGAAAAATTATTTTAATTCAAATAATTTTCTGTCGCTGCTGGGGTTCGAACCTGGGTCTCCAAAGTTCTTTGACATAGCGGCCACGCACTTTAACCAACTACGCCACGGACGCCACTCACGCTTACTTACTTTTAAAACATCGCATTTTGCTCCGTGTTATATAGCTCTACCATATACACACATCGCCTACTAAAACTAGGCTGTCAGAATATTCTAGTGGCTTACCGTGTACTGCACAAGCAATCCCACAGTTTTGCAGTTATTACTGCCACCCATTTTAAAGCATCCGTTTAACGCTCTCTTAAGCCATGCCATTTTGTCAATGTATATTGTGTTCATGTTTCTATCAGGACAAGGACTATCCCCGTGCTAACAAATTATTTTTCGTATCATTGCTACGCCTTCATAGGTATTAACGCTACCGTTGATCATGTCAGACGGTCCAGGCTATTGCCATTGATTTAGCTAAACACGCAAGGCTCAAGGCGGGCCTGTATGTAGGGGATGGTAGGGTGAAGCGTTTCACCTGTGCAATTTTTACAGCGCGCTTACATAGAACCAAGCGTCATATTGTCACGTGTTGCTTTCATCGCCGCACATTTTTTCATGAAACAGCGAAGCTTTCAGACGTGCATTGTGTTGCTCTTCCAAAGGAGTAGTAAATAATTTTTTCCAAAAGTTTTTTTTTATCAATTGAATTTATCATGTTTTATGTCAACTACTCAACACAAATTCAAGGTAAATATATCAGTCGAGTTGGTTTAATACTATTCTTAAAAAATATGAAATATGAAGTGAAATATCTATCGAGTGGTTGTGTGATGCCAGCCGTGTTTTCAAAATGAAACGTTTCACCCCACAAACTCTGTTTTAATTCGTATTTAGTGTTTTTGTGTGTGTTTAATGCGTTTTTATTAGTTTTTTTTGGCATTTTTCTTGAAATGCTTCACTCCATCATTTTTCAAAAATCGAAAAAAGAATATTATCGAAGTATCACCATAATTTTTTGCCGAAATCGAAAATGTGCAAATGCGAACGCATAGAAATTAAGAAAAATATTCACTAAGGTGGGTCAGCCCATATGAAAAAAAAAAAAAAAATATTTCAAAAGACCGCCCTTCATTTGAAAGCTTTTGTTAAGGGGGTTTTAGTAGCATACAAATTTTTTTTTAGGTTGACCCAAAATCTGTCTCAAATGGTAATTTTTGGATAACTTCATGGGTTTTTAACCGATCGTAAAAAAAGTATATCGTTGGATAGATCTCTGTTGGAGTCCTTGAAGATTCCAAAGGACACTAATTTGTCTTAACAAAATTTTTACCTCCGATTCCATCTTTGACTAGATATTTCAACTTTTCGTCTTATTTCCTCAGTAACCCCAAAATTTTAACTTTTGTTTCTAGGAAAACAAAAATTTCGTAAAAAATCATTAAACTTTTGTGAAGAAACTGAAAAAGTGGCAGGCCATTGACATCGAAAACCGACGAAAACATCAACAAAATCAAAGAATGGATGACCGTAGACCGCAAATTGACCATAAGAGAGATGGCAGAGGAGTTGGGCATTGCTTTTGGATCCGTTCGAGATATTTTGGTTAATGATTTGGGCCTCAGACGTGTCGCTGCAAAGCTAAGGCCGAAAGACCTGAATTTCATGCAAGAAAAGGACCGCTTTGACATCGCAAAAGACATGATTTCCAAGGCCGAGTCCGAACCAACATTCATCAAACGGCTCATTACTGGAGACGAGTCGTGGATTTATGAGTATGACATGCAATCCAGACATCAAGCAAGTGAATGGCGTGCACTGAATGAGCCGAGACCGAAAAAACCACATCGTTTCAGTCGAAAAATAAGGCGATGCTCACAGTTTTCATGGATTATAAGAGTGTTGTGTATCATGAATTCCTTCCAGATGACCAAACATTCAACAAGGAGTATTATTTGGGCCTTATGAGACGTTTGCGTGAAGCAATTCGCTAAAAAATACCGGATTTATGGGCAAACAATTCGTGGATCTTGCACCACGATAACGCACTGTTGCACAATGCCATCGTTATCCGTGAACATTTGGCTAAAAACGAAACGAAGACTATTCAAAAATCACCGTATTCACCTGATTTGGCTTCCTGCTACTTTTTCCTATTCGGTCAACTCAAGAAACCGCTCCGCGGAACGCGTTTCAGCACCCAAGATGATATCATGGAAAAATCGAAAATGGTTCTGATGGCCATACCGCAATCCGAATAAAAAAAATGTTTCGATAATTGAATCAAGCACTGGCACAAGTGCGTTGCAATCGATGCGGAGTACTTTGTAGAGGACAATATCGATTTTGGTGTATACTCTTGTATTTTTAATTTCCTGAATAAATTCCGGAACTTTTTGACCAGGTGGTATTTACAAGAAGTCATTAATAAAAATAGTCTAAGAAATTGGATGAAAATTGTTAAAAAAAAAACAAAAAATAAAAATAATATTAATCTTAAAATTATATAAAATTAGCCTTTTCCCGGCGCGCGTTGCTGCACCCTGCAACTATATGGGAACATAATAGGTGCATTCAAAACTTTTCTTAGACTCATAGTTTGACACCACTGTCGTTTTCCACTGCCCGTTACAGTTTCCCAGTAGCAGGAGATCACCAAATAGTAACTCCATTTTGAGTTTGTATGTAAGTACTGCTACTTTTACTTTCAAAGCTATTCGATAATACAAATTTTAATTGTATGGGCGGAGCCACAACCACTTATATAATGCCCATCCCAGTCTTCTAGTAGATGGACATTACCCAGTTTTAGTACAGTTGTCGACAATGAGAATACAAACTAAATTACCAAAATGTAGCCAAATCGACAAAAACCGTAGGAAATATAGCATTTTTATTGTGACAGAAATTAAAACCATCTCGTACTTGAAAAAATGTACTGCCAAAATTTCAGCTCTATCGGCTCAGTAATTTTGAAGTTTCCGGCCATCATACAGACAGCGTTTTGCTTTTTGTATTTAAAGATTATTGGCTATAACTTTTGATTAGTAAGAGATACTAATATAATTTTTTCTAAAAAAATTCATTTTTTAGCGTGTTTATTTTTTCAAAAATATAAAAACACAATATTGGAAAAAAAATTTTGTTCGAACAAATCAAGGGTAGGCCTTGCTCTTTAATCACAAAAATGGTTTTTAATTTTTGCGTAAAATTGAAATAGTTTTTGCTTATAAATGTTATAACTTTTAAATAGAGTTGAAAATTTGCGAATTTGAATTTAAATTATTTTGACAATAAAAATAAATTTTGAGCCTTTTTTGAGGAAAACTCCAAAATATCAGACCTTTTTTAAAAAAAAATATTTCAAATATATATACTCAACTAATGGTATTTTTGCAATAAGGTTTTTATAGTACTTTGATGAAGCTTTAAGACAAAAAAAATTTAACAAAATGTATTAAAAAGCAGCGGAGATATTTGAATCGAAAGTCACAAAATTAAATTTCTGATTGTGTTTTTTGAGCTCATTTTTGAGCACGATGTTGCATTAAAAATATCGTTGTAGTAAAATTTTTCACAGTTTTCAAGATATGTTCATGTTTTTGATTTCAAAATAACGGAAATTTTTTTAATTTTACTAAATTTAAGAAATATTTTATATTTTGTAAATATTTGCATATGTAACAACTAAAAATATGCGATTTTGTAAAAAATTTGTACTTCAGCACCATCTGGTGTCCAAGGTGGTTCAAAGAAGATACTGTCAAAAAACTCATCGTACTTGAGAACTACTATATACCACTTTTTATTCTAATCGCATGAGCAGTTTGGGAGTTTTAGGTGGTTTTGTAAAAAACTTGTACTACAGCGCCCTCTGGTGTTTGAGATAGGTCAAAAAAGATATCAGAATAACACTCAACCTACATGAAAACTATTGTATACCACTTTTCATTCTAATCGCATAAGCGGTTTGTGAGTTTTAGGCAGTTTTGTAAAAAATTTGTACTACAGCGCCCTCTGGTGTTCAAGGTGGATAAAAATTGATAGCTTGCAAACACGCACCGTACCAAAAACTTTCTATTCACAAATTTTCATGCTAATCGGATGAGTAGTTTAGGAGTCTATTGCATAGTTACATACGACATTTAGTTCCAAAGCAATTCGATATCATAAATTTGGCCTGTGTGGCCAAATTCCCCCTTGTCTAATGTTCGCTCAAATATATAGTAACTACCTCTTTGGCCCATAACGTCTACATATCAAGTTCCACTCTCAAAACATGTACAACTCAGGAATAATAATGATTTCTCAAAAGTGGGCGTATATATAGTTAGACCACGCCCAGTTTTAGTATAGTTGCCGGCAGGGGCGGTTCCAGGAATATATTTCGGGGGGGGTTTCAAAAATATTTATGTACGTTATATATATAAAGGGTTGTTAAATTTTAAAGGCCGATGTTGATTTTGAATAAAACACAAATTATTAAGGAAATTATTGTCGTTTCTTTTTATTATGATAATATTGGTATGGTTCAATTATGCATGGAACAAAATATCGGCTAAATGGCCGCCGCGACCTCGGCGGCACACCTCCATCCGATGGTCCAAATTTTCGATGACGCCGAGGCATAAGTGAGGTTCTATGCCGTTAATGTGCCGAATTGGCGGGGTGCAATAAGGCCAACGGCAATAAGGCCGAATTGGCTTTATTTCCTTTTCAAAGAGAAATAAGGCCGAAATTGTGAATTTGGTTTTATTTCCATTGGAAAAGGAAATAAAGCCTAAAAAAAATTTAGCAAAATGGTAATAAGGCCGAAAAATAATTTTTGCAAACTAAGGATTATTTTTTATAATTATTTTTAATAAAAAGTACGCACCCTGTAGTCTGTTGTTTGAAAAGTTACTGGACTCAGCGTAGGTACTCAATTTGCAAGAGAACAGTTGCCATTGTCAACCTCAATGTGCTTGTTTTCGTATCAACTCGAAAAATTTATTAGTAGTAGTTCAATAGTGAAGGTGAAGAAGTTTTAATATTATAAGGAATGAGCGCCGCAGGCAAAAAATTTTATTAAAAATCGCGGCGATTTATTATAAACCTGCGGCGCTCATTCTTTATAATATTAAAGCTTCATTAAAAATTTTAGTAAAAATCGCGCATATTTTATAAATTTTCATTCATAACTTTTACGTTTATATTTTACATTTTTTTCTCGACCACTTACAAAAAGATGTATGTTCTTTAGCATTTAAACGATCATATTTTTCGCTTTAAACGGATATATATTTCTATTATTAGAATAAGATATCCTAGTCTTATAAATAAGTCTGATAAAAATATGTAAATTTATCAGACTTTCACGATTTTTATCTCGTAAGCCATTTGAGACCTACCAATTTTTTTGCAGCATTAGATTTAGAAGTTCCATACACATTTAAAAAACAAAAAAAAAAAAAGGAAGCGTGTACATTTTTCAAACTTTCACGATTTTTATCTCCTAAACCATATGAGACCGACCTTTTTTGCAGCGTGTGCATTAGGCGCTCCAAATGCACATTTAGAAAAAAAAGAAAAAAGGAGCATGGGCCCTAAAGTACAATTATTCCAATACTATATATCTTTAATTTTTCATTAAATAAAACTAAAAAACTTATTTGATGGCGTTTTAATATTGGTTCCTTTTAAAGGGAAATAAGGCCAAATTGGCTTAATTTCTTTTTCAAATGGAAATAAGGCCGAATTCGGCCTTATTGCCGTTGGCCTTATTGCACCCCGCCGCCGAATTATCTCATCCTTTAGCTTTTGAATTGTTGCTGGCTTATCGACGTACATCTTTTCTTTCAAATAACCTCAAAGAAAGAAGTCCAACGGTGTCAAATCACATGATTGGTGGCCAAATGACATCGCCACCACGTGAGATAATACGGCCATTGAATTTGTCGCGCAAAAGAGCCATTGTTTCGTTAGCTGTGTAGCAAGTGACACCGTTCTGTTGAAACCATATATCGTCCACATCCATATCTTCCAATTCGGGCCATAAAAAGTTCGTTATCATCTCACGCTACCGAACACCATTCACAGTAACTGCCTGACCAGCCTCATTTTGGAAAAAAATACGGCCCGATGATGCCGCCAGCCCATAAACCGCACCAAACAGTCACTCTTTGTGGGTGCATTGGTTTTCGACAATCACTCTTGGATTATCATTCGCCCAAATGCGGTAATTCTGCTTATTGACGAATCCACTGAGGTGAAAATGTGCCTCATCACTGAAGATGATTTTCTTCGAAAATTGATCATCCACTGTTGCCATTTCTTGCCACCATTCTGACCGTGTAAATGCAAGTCTTTATGCATAATGTTCATCAACGACGAACGAGAGAGGTGCAATTGTTGGGTTCGACGACGAGTTGTGGTGGACGGCTCTTCAGCCACACTATCGCGAACAGCAGTAATATTTTCAGCAGTACGAGCATGCACTGGTGTTTTCACATCTCCTACAGACCTGGTTTGTTCAAATTTTTGCACGATTTTTCCGATTGTACGCACATTTGGACGATTAAATTGACCGAAAAAATCACGAAGTGCTCGATATGCATTTTGATTTGAAAGCTCATTTTCATAATAAGCCTGAATAACTTAACGGTTCCAATTTAGTTAGTCTGAAATTGAGAAATGTCAAATGAAATGCAGAAAAAAACTTGACATTTAGGTGTGGTTTATATTCAACATCGGCCCTTAAAATTTAACCACCCTTTATATACATTAGAGCGGGATAATTTTTTTTTCAAAAAATCGTAGGCTTGGGGAGAAACCGTTAGTCTAAAATCTATTTCGAGCCTCTGGTTTTTCAAAAGAAGGTTGTAATTTGTGTTTTGCTGCAATATGTGAAAAAATTATTCCACTTATTGGAAAAAACTTTGCTACGAAAAAAATAGCCATCCACATTTCACTCCATATTCACTCCATATGATTGTGTGGTGCTCAGGATTATTTTTTGTGTTAAATACCACAAGCTGACGATGCGGTGAAGATAATTATAATAATAAAAGTTATTTCTCTGTTTATTTGACTCGAATACAAATCTTAAAGACCAACATAAAACCAACATCAAAATAAATAAAAACTACAAAAACCGGAATTTTTCTCCAATACTGTATAAAAAGGAATTTTACGTCAAACTACAAAAACCGGAATTTTTCTCCATTACTGTATAAAAAGGAATTTTAAGTCTACACTTCCGATACTATCGAAACTGTGGGTTTTTAAATTAAGACTGTGCGGTGTTTGGATATATTTTATCCAAAAAATGCGGTGTTTTTGTGATTTCAGGTTAAGATTGTATGTGTGACTGTTTACAGCTACAGGCGCAATATCGCAAAAACAAACAAAAACTGGAACAGAATTCAGTATTTTAGCAATACGTGTAGAAACAGCTACAAACGTTTACAGCATAGGGGTGTGAATATTTAAAGTAAATTATAAAAAACCAGTTTTTTTTCTTTTTGGTACTCTTAGCCCACATAATAAACATCAGTACATCACATTTAAATACAGGTTCTTTTAGAATTTCGGGGGGGTTTGAACCCCCAAAACCCCCCCCTGGATCCGCGCCTGGTTGCCGGTAGTAACCATACAAACTTATTTACCTAATTTTAGTGTAATACGATCAAAAAAGTCTTAAATATAGCATTTTTATTGAATTGTAGGCAGTAAAGGGGGTATGGAAAAATAGGGGTATTGAACATTTTTACTATGCCTATATTTTTCGCGCAAATGCAAATTAAAGTGAGACTTGCCAAATTATTCCAATATTCCATTTATTTCCAATTTCCCTTGCAAATAATTCCCCATATACACCATATATGCGCATCTGTATTTTTTCACACCTGTATTTTGAAAAAGTTCACTAAAATGCCTATAATTCATGAACCAATACACATACAAAGACCATTTATAAAAAAAAAACCTTTGTATTGACGTCACCTTTCATGGGAATATTCCAGAAACAAAATCGGTTCACGCAATGCCGAGAACATCAATTTCATACACAATGCAACTTATTTTTATATATAAGCAGATTGATTCTAACAGCAATTTATATTGAAAATAAACGAACTTCAACTCAACGTTAAAGATCTTGTAAGCTCTCCAAGTGTCTTTGAAAACTTTCTATCGAACTTGAGGCGTCACTTTACTCAATTTGTTTTCCACATGCTGCACAACTTTGAGTGCTTAATTAAAAACCATTCCCCAGTTTCGTAAGCAAACTACATCCTTCTATGATGAGCACACAACAGAAAAGCATTGAACTTTTTCATCATGAAAAAATATATATTTTTTTTTTAATATTCATTATCTGACTGAGTTTTCACTGGGCATCGGATGTCCGCAGCGGCATTTATGCTGCTCATATGCTCCGCCATAAATGGTTAGCCAGCCATATTTGCTGGCGATATGAGCAGCTCATACCAAAAAAAAAAAAAACACAAAAAACAATGATGGGTAAATATTTGCGGAAGAAGATTAAAAATGTAAGAACAATGAAGAAAAAAAATAAAAAGCGGTTTAGTAGAGGAACGAAAGTCCTGCCACAAACGCAAGCAATTCTTGCTTTCGACTTGCATTGATTTTTTTTTTTTTTTTTTGTCAAACATGTCTGAAATTAATTCTCTGTCTGTTCGCGTGATATTATAAAAACAAATAAAGAATAAAATTTACGCGAAAAATATAATCTCAACAATATAAATATTAAAAATTTAAAAAAAGAATATTATAAATCAAAAGATGAGAAAATAAATAAAAATACAAATCAAAACTTGACAGCGCTCTGCTTTAAGCTGTCAGCCTGTCAACTGTCATCGTTGTGATGAGGATTGTGCCTCATGCAGACATGCATTCATTCGTTCAGTCATTCATTTATGTATGTTTATGTCTGTGTAAAATGACTTACAGTTGAGTGGAGTGTGAAAAATGTAGAGCTTTTCCATGGAATCCAGATGGTTTTCTTTTTTTTTGTATGCAGCTATTTTGGCGGAAAATTAAAATAAATAACAAAGTAGGGGCTGTGTTGGTGAATGATGTGTAGCTAGTAGCTTACACCTAAAAATATGCTTTGCAAATTTTAAATGCAAACATTTAGCAAGAGAATAGAAATTAAAAAAAAAACTAAAGTTCAAAATATAAATATAAATATATACATATATATAACGGGTGTATACATATCTATATATAAGGGAGAACTATAAATAATAATACAAGACAGAAATATTGTTGGAGTGAAGTTTTTTTTATTATAATGTGGTAGATAATTTCATGGCATTTATTTTTTAAATATGATTTCTGGCATATATCCGCCACGGCTACGAGTTACATAGTTCAATTTTTCTCTACTTTTTCCAATAAATCTGGCCGTATGGCGTCAATGGTGGCTTGAATATTGGCTTCCAGCTTCGAAATTTGCTGGTTTGTCAGCATAAGCCAATGACTTAACATAGCCCCGTAAAAAGTAATCGAGAGGCGTCACCAAATTGATTTTTGTTTTTTTTTTAACTTTGAACCAATGATTTCAAGTGGAATACCTATTCAGTCAAGTCTGCCTTGGTTCGAAATGGGATGATAGATTAGTGAGAAGGGAAAGAAAGGGCGATCAAGTGAAACACGTGTAGGATGTTCTAAGCGTGGTGAAAAGCCAAAGAAACATGCTAATTTGAATCAGAGGCAAGTGTTATGCCTTTACCTCAGTCAATTCAAGTCATAAGGCAATCTCATCCACAAACTTCTCTACCATCAACTACAACTTCAAGTCATAAATATTGATGAATTTTTAATTGCAGTTGATTAGAAATGAGGAAACAAAACTCAGACAGGTTTCGAGAGTAGGACCATGACCTGGCTGGGAATTGAATCCGGATCTTCACACTATCTACTTGACTACCGAGGCCGCTGATGATTCGTTAATGGCTTGAGGATTGTCTTCGCTGCATATACGGTAATTTTGCTTATTGACGAAGCCATTTTACCAGAAGTGAGCTTCATCACTAAACACAATTCTTCGGTAAAAATGCTCATCATTGGCCATTTTCCAATTAGCCCAATCAACAAAAATTCGACGTAAGCGATGGTCTTTAGCGATTTGGCTTTAATTCTTGCTCGAGCTGAATTTGATAGGCCGTAAGCCAAGATCCTTACGTAAAATTTTCCACGTAGTCGAAAGAAAAACGCCAAAATCAAAGTTGAGAATGGCGACGAATCGACACTTCGGCGTCTTCTTCAACACTTCGCGCTACAGCTGCAATATTCTCTTCGGAACGTAGATTTCTTTGTCTTGTTGATCGTTTTCAATTGAGAAGAGTAAAATTAGTGCGAAACAATCAATAACTGCACGAATTGTTTGCTCACTAAGCCGCTTATGTTGACCGTTAAATTAGCCAAGTGCTCTATGAACCTCCGCGAACAGATTTAATTTTTTTAAAGTTAATTTCCACAATTTGGAAGCTTTGTTTTGACTTTAAACGATTTATGATGAATTGCCAAGCCTTACTGAACAGAAATGTCAACACAGTTTGACATTCTCAACTGTCAAACCATAGTCAACAACCATCAAAACTTCTCATGCAGTCAAAACAATACTCCGTATATTATTTTACGCAAGCGCTTTTTTTGTGATGCTCATGAAATTTATACCGTAAATGCGATTTTCATAAATAGTGCAGATGTGCAATTAGGTCTTTCTTTTTCTTAAATATTGTCAGCCTTATTCATAAACACATTTTAGAGGCAGCGTAACTTTAAACGGGCTTTAAACAAGAAAACGTTATTCATAAACATTTTTCGCAGTTGTTTAAGAGCTGCCTAACTTAAACGCCGAAATTGGCGTTTAAAGGTTGCGTAAATACTAAACCTCTGCACAAATGCACTCGTTTTTTCCACAACAGAAGATCCAACAGTGCAGAGTTCAGAGCTTGACAGAACTCTGTTAGTCAAGCAGAGCGTATCCAAGTCATTGAATGATAACAAACGAACACTGCAGAGCACTCGTCAGCTTCAAATGAAACCATGTTCTCGGTTTGCTTTAACAGAACAATTACTAACAGCGAAAAATGCACCAATCACACCTAACACAACAGAACCTTGGGGAAGTAATTATTTCTACCATTGGCAAATAGAAATGTAATTTTTACGAATTCGATGTTTGGGCGAACACTAGGTCAAACTAGGTCGCTGAATCCGAAATCGTTGTCAGTATTTTAAAATTATAAAATTTTTAACAAAAGGGTTGCCGCCTTATAATGTATTTTTTACGAGTTTTAAACATTGTAAAACAGTTTTATGGGGTGGGGTCACTGTATTCGAATCTGATGTCAGAATTTTAAAATTAAAGATAGCTGAAAGGGTTGCCACTTAATTTTATTTTATTTTTCAAATTCGGTGCTGGGGCGAACACTAGGTAAAAATGGGTCGCTGAATCCGAATCCGTTGTCAGAATTTCAAAATTATGAAATTTTTAACCCTATAGGATTGCCACCTAAAAATATGCTTTTTTAAAACTTTTAATACCTATTCTACAGTTTAAGGGGGTCGCTGATTTCGAATCTGAAGTCAGAATTTTGAAATTCAAGATGGCTGATAGGGTTGCCACCTAATTTTTTTTAATTTTACGAATTCGATGCTGGGCGAACACTAGGTAAAAATGGGTCGCTGAATCCGAATCTGTTGTCAGAATTTCAAAATTATGAAATTTTTAACCCTTTAGGGTTGCCACCTAAAAATTTTGAAATTCTGACAATGGATTCGGATTCAGCGACCCATTTGAACCTAATGTTCGCCCCAGCATCGAATTCGTAAGAATAAAAAAAAATTAGGTGGCAACCCTATCAGCCATCTTGAATTTTAAAATTCTGACATCAGATTCGAAATCAGCGACCCCCTAAAACTGTTAGATAATGTTTAAAACTCTTTAAAAAGCAACATATTATTAGGTGGTTAAAATATTGTTAAAATATCATACTTTTGAACATCTGACAACGGATTCGGATTCAGCGACCAATTTTTACCTAGTGTTCACCCCAGCACCGAATTTTTTAAACTACAAAAAATGTAGGTGGCAACCCTATCCACCATCTTTAATTTTAAAATTCTGAAATCAGATTCGAAATCAGCTACCCCCAAAAACGGCTAAACACGAAATCTACAGAACTCTAAACGGTCTTAATACGTTTAAGTTTTTCCTACACTTCATTGAATTATTTTGATACTTGAATTATTTGGATCGGAGCCACACCCATTTGTCAAATCCCCATCCCAGTACCCTACTTCCCATATTCTACTTTCTAGTAGAAAGATAAACCAAGTAAGAACTCCATACATATTGAGTTTCATTGTTATACGGCATTTACTTCCAAAGCTATTCAAAGACAGCATAACTCCAAGCGTTCTGCTGTTGTGTACATAACAACATAACTTTCTAGTCAGTGCACACTTCTTTTTCGAATCGTGCCTAACATTGCTTTGGTTTTAGTTTGTTCTTGTTCTGTTCAAGCGACGAGTGCTCTTTGTAGTGCTAGGCTTGATTTCATTGATGAGAGCAAAACATAGCAAAAGCTTGCACTACAAACGAGTGCTTTGAAACGCATTTCAAGCGCACTCGTGCAGAGGTTTAGTAAATACAACCGTGATTTTTGTTGGTCTTTTCGTTTAATATCAAAGACATGCTCCATATTCGCCCTTTGCACCATTTTTTATGCGGCGGCCATTGCAAATACATAGGAATTCTTAATTTTTGTAGAGATTTTCTATAGTTCAGACACAAACCTTACAGACATAATCAGAGAATGAAAAAATGTTTATGAATAACAATGTTAGCAAGGTAGCATAGAGGCTGCATAAAGCCTTAAACAGTGTGTAACTAAACAAGCGTTGAACGGTTGTTTAATGAAATATACTGAATAAGGCTGTGTGTTTAAACAAAAAAAAAAAAAACAAAAAAAAAACAAACAAAACAATCTTCTGCAAAGAAAGAAGGCTTTCTATGGGATTGATGCCTTAAAGTACACAGAAAAAAAAGAGTAGAACTTTTACCTAAAAATGTAGTCAATTCAGCTAAAGTAATCCGGTGATTTTCAGTCAACGAATTTGATTAGGTGCGCTACCAATTTCTAAATGTTAATTATATGCAATTGTATTGGGTAGTTTAACTGCGAGAGTAGCTAAAAAAACCTAAATATTTAGGTGTACCTTCAACCATAAAATAGATAAGACACATAATTTATTAGAAGAATTAGCTAATTTTTTTTAAACTATGACCACTTCAGATTAGGCAAGCCACCTACTAAGTGTAGAAAAATCATCTAATTATTTAGATAGAATTCCCACTTAAGAGTGGGAATGCCGTGCAAAAATTATGCAAAAAATTTGTTTTTTGTTTTGCAATTTCTATTTTGAAGTGAAACTTTCCCTCCTTAGGTGACTTTACTTCATTTCGTCACATGATTGAGAAGAAAGATTTGTTTTATAGTAGATAGAATGAGAGAGATATATACATTGTATAAATGACTGAAAAATTTCTTTTCCACCGCTGAGATTCGAACCTGTGATCTCAAGATTTCAACAACCAACGCCTTATCTATTGAGCTAAATTTCCAATGCAGGAATTTACGCTACATACCAATTAATCAAATTGCTGTAGATGCCCATAATTTAAGAGTTGTGGACCTCATATTTTTATATACATTTTGTTCATAATTTATCAAAAGGCGTAACAGCACAGCGGTAAAGCGTTTGACTTGAACGCCAGCGGCCCGAGTTCAAATCTCGCGTTAGACTTTACTTTTTGTAAAATTTTCTCACTTTGTTTTTATTTATGTTTTTTATAGGAGAGCGCTGTGCTCTCCTTGGGCTGCACAGAAATAAAAAATTCAAATACTGGAAAAAAACAAGTTGTAAGGAAAGCATTTGATTTATCCACGTAAATATTTATATAAAATTTATACTGAGGCGTGGATAATGCTAATATGCGTTATTTCCCTAGTGTACGAACAAATCGACAACTTGCATTAGGTAAAATAACTAGAAGAATTAGATGATTTAATAAGCAAAATTTTAGTTGAATTAACTAATTTTAATTAGGTGAATTACCTAATGCATGATTGTTAAATTAACTGTGTAAGTAGAAAAGTTGTTGAAAAGATTAGGTGAAATAGAAACTTTCACATTAGCTAAACTAGTTTAGGTAATAAATCAATTCTTTTATTTTCTGTGTATGTGATGAATTTTTTTCTGAAGATTTCCAAAATCATACTTTTGTATAATTAAAGCAGTTGAGCAAAGCGAAAGACGATAAAATAAATGTTTTCTTGATGTACCAGCCGCAAAAGAGCAAGTTCATGCAAAATCGCTAATTCAGTAGCCTTTACTGGCATCGCAGCTAGCTTGGTTGAACGAGGACGTACCTGGCGCAGCCAATTCAAACTTCCTAGATCTCTTCTTGAGATACATGTGTATCAGGCATTAAGCTCATTTGCTCATTTTGCGCACGGAAGGTACTTTAATTATGCTCATCTTCTTATTGTTGATGAAGAAAGTATGATTGCTGCAGTAGCACTGACAGTAAGTGATTGATTGATCGTACACTAAGGGAAAAAAATATTAAATTTATCCAAAAACTTTTTTAATTTATCCAAAAAGCGAGTCATTTTTGCACCAATAACGCATTTATTTAAATCGACCACGTAAATATTTTAAATTTATTTAAATACTTTTTTAATAAAATAAAATATTAAAATATTTAAAATAAAATTAATAAAAAATATATTAAAATTATGCACGAATATATTTAAATATCTTTCCAATATTTACTATTTGAAAATAAAACTATCGCATTTAAGGAAAATTTATATAAAAATATTGAAATTAAAAACAAATATATTAGAATGTTTCCCACGAGATGCGTCCATCAAATGGCATTTGTAAGTATATTTTATTTTCTTTTTTACTTTTTTTGTTCTCTAATTTATACTATTTTGACAGTAAACTAGAGAAACAAAAATTGAAAAATAAAATACTAAAAATATGCAGGCAAATGACAACCGGTGCAAGACATTTTTGAGAAAATGTCCGGTTGTCACTCAAACCCTATTTATTTTGCGATCATCAATCGCACTTACAAAGAAAATTGGCCAAACATGCGGCTATATTTCCCTTGCAACAATAACTAAATGAGAATTATAAGAACTAAGGTTGCAACTGCAAGAAATAAAATGCAGGAACAGAGTGCGATGCTGTTGCTGCTTGTCGGAATATGTGTGTACGTGTGCGATGCTGTTGCTGCTTGCTTGTATGGAATATGTGTGTATGTGTGGTATAAATAAAATTCAAATACGGGAAAAAAACGAGTTGTAAGGAAAACATTTGATTTATCCACGTAAATATTTAAATAAAATTTATACTCAGGCGTGGATAATGCTAATATGCGTTATTTCCCTTAGTGTATGTTTCGTTATATTACCAGACATTCATAAAATGTTTTTTGAAAAGTTATTATATTTTCTGGTTATTTTAAGGAAACGGTTCCAATAATCCCTTATTGTGAACACGTTGTGAAAATAGAAAATAGCATTTAAAGTCATGAATTTTGGTCTTAGGCAAAGCAATAAAGCTTGAAAAAAAACATGGCATTAGACAAAGGCGAAAAGGAAGACAAGTTGGCTGTGGCACACTACCTAGAGATAGTAGCGGACAATTAATTTTTGATCAGCTCCTTTTAGGCCATGGATTGCCTATTGATCTTAATTATGGTGATGCACAAATTGACATAAACAGTGGGCCATACTAGAAAAAGCTATTCTTGCACCAACAGACGTAGTATGGTTACAAAATTAATTTTTTTGGTAATTGAACTATTATCTTATCTAGAAGTTTCGTATAAAAGCATTGGCACAACCGTTTCTGATGCAGTGAGCACACAAATAAACTTTTTAAAGGAGTTCCTTAATAGCACTGAAGTAGGTAAAGTGGTCTTTCGCGACACCACTTAACGCTCAAAGCAGATACAATTGTTAAGCTGATGAGGAATCTTAATACAGCGATAGGACCCGACTCTCAATAGAACCTGACTGCAGAACCCGACCATAATACTGTCCACAGCATTTTACTAATCGGTGCAAGCACTGGTCAAAAAAAAAACAAGTTTTTGTTTAAATAATGATTTAAAATTGTTTATTTATTAAATTTAAACACATAAAAATAATTCAAAATTTTAAAATGGGTCATTTAAGCCGCCGAAGTAGGTTTAGTGTTAAAGTAAAAAGCTGAAAACCATCTTTGAAGTTGGCTCGTTAAACTTAATCGGCGATTATCAAGTCATAAAGAAAATAAAAATCCAAAAAATCATGCTCATTAGACATAAAAACACGAATTATGCGCAAAAAATATGATAGGATTAAGCTAAAAGCTTAACGCGCTGCACAAATAACCAAAAGAAAGTGCGAGAAATGCTCAAGAGTTTGATAAAAAAAAAAAAAAATAAATAAATTAAAAATAATTCAAAATAGATTTCAAAGAACCCGATGATGGCAAAACCTGAGGCGATTATTTAAACCTGGGCAAATCTACACAATTATTTAGATTATATAACGAAAGAAGAGCTGCACTAAGAAGAAGAAGAAGAGCAGGAGAAATAAATTTAACGGATACGACGAAGAGAACATGAAGCTTGTAGCTGTAGCCAAAGTAGTAGCGGCAACAGCTAAGGAAATTAAATATTTATTAGCAGCAACTTAAGCCACAACCAAATGAACACATCCCACAAGAGTTAGAGTTGCCAACAGTTTACAAAGCAACGCGACGCAAAATTGTAGAGAACACAAGGAAAAAAAAAAAGAAAAAAAATGGCAAATCTTCCATGCCAATGAGTTTTTAGGTTAGCAAAGGATTTGAACATGCTTTTGGGCGCCTCAAGTTGCAAGTCTTTAAGACGATTTCCTGTCGTTACAAGACATTGGGGAAAATGAGAAAATCTTAATTAAAAAAGAAGACAAAAAAAAAAACAACAAAAATTTAATTCACAACAGCGCATTAAGAAATAAGGTGGCAACAAACAACTTGCAACATTTAATGAGTTGCAACTAATGAATTCTAATGGCTTTTTTGTGTGCACGCCACAGAGCAAGATTAATCGATGAGCTTTATGCGGCTTACAAATACTTGACTTTCGAGTCTAATCAAGGACACTCAGAACAAGTGTGTGTAATTAAGAGAAAAGATATTGGTTAACGAAAAAAAAAAAATAGAAAAAATAAATAAAACAAACAAGGCAATTACGTGTAACAATCTCGAAAAATCAATGCATGAAGTCATTATGTTAAGTCGTTAATGTAAGGAAGCTAATTTTTTATCAGAAGTCAACTGCTATAAAATAAATTTCACTTAAATTTGCGGTTTTAAGAAAAGAAAGTCAAAATAAATTTAATTAAAAATAAAAAAATGTAAAGATATTAAAAGAGATATTTTTGTTCAAATATCTGAATAAAAACATTAAGAGCTCAAAGAAAAAGAAAGTTAATTTAATATATGAACGAGGTGTGTTCAACGAGTAACGAGAATATTGAAATTTCGTGGGCTATGTTGGTCCGATTGGCACGATTTTTGTTGTTGTTGTTGTTGTATTGTCAATCATGTCCAGAAAGTATCTAACCAACACGTACGTAGCCAATCGGATCAACACAGCCGGTGAAATATCAAAATGCCCGTTACTTTTTGAACCGATTTGGATGATGATGAAGAAAATTATGGCTGAACATTTCCATTCATAAAGATTTTTAGCCTAAGTGGCGTCATTATAACTTGTTTTGCCTCTTGATGCCTTTAGAATAAATAAAATATCAACTTATTATAAAATTATTGGTGTTTTACTTTCCGACTTTTATTGGGCATTGCCAGATGGTTCACAACTCAGCCACTTTTTTGGAAGAGCCAAAAATCACGTCTTTAGAAAATTGGCAGTAGAGAGTTAAATGTTAATCAAAACGCTAATCTGTCTGCATAAAAACGTTGCGTTGTATATTCACCTTTCTAACGGTATCTTGGATTGTTCGATAAGTTTATTCTGTGTAAAGTTAGAGCCTACATATGAAGAGGCTCTCTCAAATATGTGCATATGGTGTGATTTTATGCCTGACTTGCTTACATAAAAAAATTCGCCAAAAAAAAAAATCACACGGTAGATTTCCTTCAAATTTCTTTGACAGTATGTTCCTAATACTTTTTTGAAAAAAAAATTTTAAAGGTAAAGGCTAACTAATCTTAATGGTCGTATGATACTTCATTAAATTGCTCATTTTTTGTCATTAAAAATGAAAATAGAACAGTTTAAATAGTACACACAAAAAAAAAAAGATACAGTAGTTTCGACTATGTCGTAACACAAGACGTAGAATTATTCAATTTGCTTTTGATGACTTCTTCTTTAAAAAAATATTTAGCAAATATTTATTCCATACACCTGAGCATATGACCTTTAAAAGAGTGCTGGAAAGGGTTAATATGTATTACCGACCCCCATTACTTTTGCAAAAGAAACATTTTTGCCTTTGACACCTATTCCCTCCGACCAATCCTTAGGGGGGCTCCCATATAAATTTTATGGTTTTTGTTTATTTATTCCATACACCTAAGCATATGACCTTTAAGAGAGTGCTGGAGAGGGTTAATATGTATCACCGACCCCCATTACTTTTGTAAAAGAAACATTTTTGCCTTTGACACCTATTCCCTCCGACCAATCCTTAGGGGGGCTCCCATACAAATTTTATGGTTTTTGTTTGTTTATTCCATACACCTGAGCATATGACCTTTAAGAGACTGCCGGAAGGGGTTACTGTGTATAGACGATCCACATTACTTTTGCAAAAGAAACATTTTTGCCTTTGACACCTATTCTCTCTGACCACTCCTTAGGGGGGCTCCCATACAAATTTTATGGTTTTTGTTTATTTATTCCATACACCTGAGCATATGACCTTTAAGAGACTGCCGGAAGGGGTTACTGTGTATCACCGACCCCATTACTTTTGCAAAAGAAACATTTTTGCCTTTGACACCTATTCCCTCCGACCACTCCTTAGGGGGGCTCCCATACAAATTTTATAGTTTTTGTATATTTATTCCATACACCTGAGCATATGACCTTTAAAATAGTGCCGGAAAGGGTTAATATGCATCACCGACCCCCATTACTTTTGCAAAAGAAACATTTTTGCCTTTGACACCTATTCCCTCCGACCACTCCTTAGGGGGGCTCCCATACAAATTTTATGGTTTTGTCGATAAAACCGGAAACTGTCGATAAATAGGTAGAAAACTTAAACAAGCAAACAAAATATGTTCAATGCTACCAAGTTCAATAACCCATGTGGAGAGTCGAAATGTCAAAATTTCACTGTCAATAATATGCGGAATTTTGACATTTCAATAACAGATTCTGTTAAAAAAGCATGCCCCTCAAAATTACTCAGAATTATTGGGCTACGCGATTCTGTTAAAAACAATATGCCCCCAAAAGTATGCTTTTTGACGTGACGAAGTTACGTTATACTGCTCTAGTTTCCAAAAAAGTTGAAAAATTTATTTTTTAAAAATTCATCTGCGTTTCATTGAATTGTTACTCGCTGGGTATAAGAGCTATGATTAAAAAGATAGTATGACCGTAAAGGTTAATTCTTTGGCTATATTAAAAAAACAAAAAAAAAATTTAATACGGCATAGGGACGTAGTGCTAGCTGCGTAAGCAACGCAACTGAAAATTTGTTACATGGAATTATTACTCGCTGAGTATTAGCGCTAGGATTAAAAATACGATACGCCAATAAAGGCCTACTAGAAGCCCTTACAACAAAATTAGACAAAAAATTTCTGACATCATGGGGACGCTGAGAGAGCCGCTCAAAGATCGATAACGCATCATTCATGCAGCGGCGTTGCATTGAATTTTTACTCAATGAGTATATAACCTACGATAAAAGTTTAAAAAGGAAAATAAAGTTTTTATACATGGCTTTACGACAAAAATAAACAAAAAATTCCGGCGTCGTCAGGTCGTGAATATAGCAGCTTATGTAACAGAAATGTAATATCGTTGCATGGAATTATTACTCACTCAGGAGGAGTGCTACAGTAAATTTTGTTTTACGACAGCAGGGATGTGTTATTACGCTTCACAACGAAATTACAAAAAAAATTTTGTTGTCATTATTTTAGGGATGCAATCACATAATGCAGTAAAAATGCTACAGCCATGAAAAAACGTTGCATGGATTTTTAACTCTGTGACTACTGGTGCAACGGTAAATTTTAAGGAACGAAAACAAAGGTGAGGTCTTCGGGCATATGACAAAAATAAAAAAAAAATTTGACGGCGTGTCAAAAACCCCCAGGGAACCGCCTAATGTGACGCATATGCATCACTTTTGCTGGATTAATTGAAATTAGAGCACAACCAATGGGGAAGCAAAAAAAAAGCTAAACGAAAAGCACCAACTCCAAATCCAACAACAACTTCAACACCAATACCAACAGCAACACCAACACCAACACCAACACCAACACCAACACCAACACCAACACCAACACCAACACCAACACCAACACCAACACCAACACCAACACCAACACCAACACCAACACCAACACCAACACCAACACCAACCCCAACACCAACACCAACACCAACACCAACACCAACACCAACACCAACACCAACACCAACACCAACACCAACACCAACACCAACACCAACACCAACCCCAACACCAACACCAACACCAACACCAACACTAACACCAACACCAACACTAACACCAACACCAACAGCAACACCAACATCAACATCAACATCAACATCAACATCAACATCAACATCAACATCAACATCAACATCAACATCGAAATCAACATCAAAATCAACATCAACATCAACATCAACATCAACATCAACATCAACATCAACATCAACATCAACATCAACATCAACATCAACATCAACATCAACATCAACATCAACATCAACATCAACATCAACACCAACATCAACATCAACATCAACATTAACAACAACAGCAAGAAACTTCGTCACGTCAAAACCTACGGGTGTATCCAGGGCACAGCCAACTCTTTTTTTTTTAATTATAATATTTATGTCTCCACGCTAGATGGCGCTGTCTTCACCGTTAAGCAAACTTAAGCAAACAAAAACATTAACAGCCTTATTCAATAGATTTCCTTAAACAACCTTTAAACGCTTGTTTAGTTACGCACTGTTTAAGGCTTTACGCAGCTTCTATGCAACCTTGCTAACATTGTTATTCATAAACATTTTTTCATTTTCTGCTTATGATTGTAAGGTTTGTGTCTGAACTATAGAAAATCTCTACAAAAGATTAAGAATTCCTATGGATTTACAATGGCCGCCGCATAAAAAAATGCTGCAAAGGGCGCATATGGAGCATGTCTTTGATATTAAAAGAAAAGACAAACAAAAATCATGGTTGCATTTACGTAACCTTTAAACGCCAATTTCGGCGTTTAAGTTACGCAGCTCTTAAACAACTACGAAAAATGTTTATGAATAACGTTTTCGAGTTTAAAGCCCGTTTAAAGCTACGCTGCCTCTAAAATGTGTTTATGAATAAGGCTGTAAATGTTGGCTTTATATTTCATGTAATTGTGTAAAATTTATATAAGTTAGACAGTTCAAACATGAATTTTTCTCCCAGTGAGGATCAAGCAGACCAACAACTGTTAACATCAACATTGTACGATGAGTACTTTAGGCACACCAAAGGCTCAAATTGTGATATAAATACCGACACCTGACCACTATCAACCACCCTACTTACCTCCGAGAATGACGTATTCTACGTCAAAACGTAGAAATGAGAAATGATTTTCCATTTGACTCATATAGAAAAAAATTGTTAATGTAAATTTTGTTGGCTCAAAGACAATTGCATTCGGCCCAAATTAATACAATTAGGAATAAGAATTTAAAAAAGTTTTTCCAAGTATTTTTTTTTTAAATTGGAAGTGTATTCAAGCAACTTTTTCGGTCATTATTATCTATATCTATATATATAAAAATAAGTTGCATTGTGTATGAAATTAATGTTCTCTGTAATGCGTGAACCGATTTTGTTTCTAAAGAAACTTCCCATGAAAGGTGACGTCAATACGAAGGTTTTTTTGTATAAATGGTCTTTGTATGTGTATTGGTTCATGAATAGGGCATAATAGACATTTTAGTGAGCTTATCAACAATACAGGTGTGAAAAAAATACAGGTGCGCACATATGGTGCGTATGGGGAAATATTCGCAAGGGTAATTGGAAATAAATGGAATTTTGGAATAATTTGGCAAGTCTCACTTTAGTTTGCATTTGCGCGAAAAATATAGGCATAGTAAAAATTTTCCATACCCCTTTTTTCCATACCCCCTTTACCGCCTAAAAATCAATAAAAATGTTATATTTAAGACGGGTTTGGCCGTATTAGACTCAAATTTGGGAAGCAAGTTCGTATGGTTACTGTCGGTAACTATAACTGGGCGTGGTCTAACTATATATATACGCCCAATTTTTGGAAATCATTATTATTCCTGAGTTGTACATGTTTTGATAGTGAAACTTGATATGTAGATGCTATGGGCCCAAGAGGCCATTACTATATATTTGAGCGAACATTAGACAAGGGGGAATTTGGCCACACAGGCCAAATTTATGATATCGAATTGCTTTGGAACTAAATGTCGTATAACAATGAAGGTCTTTCTACTGAAAAACTGGCACGAGAAATCGAAAACGGGGCGTGGCTCCACCCATATAAGCCAAATTTACAATACAGAATAGCTATAGAAGTAAAAGTCATAGAACATTGAAGCTCAGAATGTAGATACCATTTGGTGATGTCCTTCTACTAGATAAGGTGACATGCATTGGCAAGGGGGGTGTGTCTCAACCCATACAAGCCAAATTTATGATACAGAAAAGCTATGGAAGTAAAAGACAAAGAACATAGAAGTAAGAATGAAGTTACTACTTGGTAATATCCTGCTACTGGGAAATGAAAAATGCAAAAAATTTACAATAGAGAACGCTGCTATAGACTCCAAAACTACTTAGCCGATTGAGCTCAATTTTGCGCAGTAACTATGGGGTCATTCATAAATTACGTTACCAATTTAGTAGAGAGAGAGGTTTTAAACTTTACTACGATAAGTAACGAATGGTGGAGGGGGTCTCAGATATAGTAATGTGACCAAAAATAAAAAAAACTCGAAAAAATTGAAATTAATACAACCCAACATATCAAACCATTTTCACCCTATGTTTGACCATCTAAATTGACTGTTAACTATTGGCAAGTGTAGTAAGGGCATAATTTTTCTTTGCTTGCTTTTCGAGAGTTATTTTTTCTATTTTCAAATATTTTTTAATCAATTAATTTTTTTACTACGTTACTTTATGGGGGTGGAGGGGAGTTTTTTTGAAATGCACTACAAAGAGTACCGGAGGAGGGTAAAAAAAAAATTGAAAATCGGTGACGTAATTTATGAACGACCCCTTTGTTTCGAATACGAGATGGTTTAGAAATAATAACGCTGAAGGCATTGCAACATTTTCCGGTACTTACCTAGATAAGGTGCAGCAAAGCGCACCGGGAAAAAGCTAGTTTGTTTATATGTAACAATTTGTCCAAAAAGTAACTCTGAACTATAAGCATCATACTTTCTCTTCAATAACATAAACTTTCAGTGATGCTTGGTGTGCAAATGCGATTGTATTTGACTCGAATAATTTCTGCATTTAGTCCAAATGAACTTGCTCTTGATTGGCATATTTTTAGTCAAGAGCAATTCCGCATTTGTTTCAAATGCAATGTCGGTAGCAGAAATTTGGAAATCAAATACAATTGCGTTTGAATTAACTGCAATTTCGTTATAGCAACTACAATTGCTTTTGAGCCAATTGCAATTCGCTAACAACAGCGCTAAATGCAATTTTTATTTGATTTAACTGCATTTTTTATTTTCAGTGTACTAATGCATAGATTCAATTGGTGTGAGTGAGTACGCATATAGTATGAATTGGAGAAAACAATGTGCGACGAACTGCATTTTTAATGTTTTTTCCGTTTCTCCCAATTCGTAACCCGTTTTGAAGTTAAGTTTCGATCAAATATTTGCTGTCAACTCCTTGTCAACTTCTTGTTCTAACGCAATTGCACAAAAAAAAAACTTGGTTGATATTATTAACAATGTCAGTGTTGTAATATTTGTTTCAGAAAATGTTATTAATAAAAAAATTCTTCCCTTTAATTTTTTGTATTGACAAGATTTCTTGATGGTTGTTTATCAACAAGATTCTTGTTTAGTTGAAAACAATTTTATTTTAATAATCGTCAAAGAGAAAATGAAGAAGCTGAGGTAGAAAAAAGGACTGGGACTGAATTTGATACAGTCTAGACGGCCGCATGACGAAAATATTTCTACCTGTCGAATTAAATTAACTTCTTGGAATTACTTAACACGATTTGAGCCAAATTATATTAAATGTGCTTGTGTAGTAATTGGATTCCATAAAACTAAAATATTTACTAAATCGAATTAAAATCAAAATCAGTCGCTCGCCTTCTCATTACTTATCCCACATGCATATGTATTTAATGGTAGAGGTGTTCGAATATGTGTATATGACAAACATTTAAGCAAAAAATTAAAATTCAATGTGGCCGATCCTAGGGAGTCAGAATGGAAATACGGAAATTTACGTGACTAGTCTGTTAGAAGTAAAAAAAAATCTGCGAAAAAGCAGTTAGTTGACAATATTTTACAAGTACAAAAAGTTTTTAAATCTGCTTAAAACCCTAAGATATTTTCATTGCCTATTTTTAGGCCGTTTTCATTAAATTTTCTCTCCTCTTCGCTTTCAATTAGTCCTTTTTTTGCTTAACTCCTTTTAAATTGCTTTCAACTGTGTTGCTTTATGGTCATGTTCTTAAAACCAATTTGAAAATGGTAACGAGAAACAAAAAGAGTACCTTACCCACAATAAATTGCTTTCACCTTTCCGCTTTTTTGCCTAAAAGTATGCTTTTCTCTTCCTAGAAAAGTCTTTAAAAATCCAAAAATCCACACTTATTTATATCAAAAAAAAAAAAAAAAATAAAAATAGGAGAAACACCATTAAATTTGAAGTAACTCGCAAGCACTCTGCAGGTGTTTCCTGTGCTGGAATTCTATAAATCATAAATAAGCTGTTCACTATTTTAGACAAAGTTGGTGTCGAAGAAAAAAAAAAACAAAAACAAAATTGAAAGGCGTTGTTATTGCTGCCTGTATGCGTTGCCACCAGAGTACTGGTCTCTGGAGATAATAGCTTTTTTGTGTGTTTTTTTTTTCATTTTGGTGTTTCTGGAGAATTCGAACATAAATCCTCCCACCGCACTTCGCCGTTAAGCCTTGTTTATTTGCCTTAAATTGATTTTGTCGATTTAATGCAGTACTTTTTTTTCGTGTTCTTGTAGCAAGCAGCATGTTGGGCGGAACTTTTAACACTGAAATGTAATTAATCGATTTAGCAGCAGAACATCTGCCCAATTTCCAAATAAATCTTTCGATTTCCTTATTTGGCTGATTTTAATTTTGTCGAAAATAATTTGTTGCAGCACATCAGCGATTTTGTTGGATTACTTGTATGACAGAGCTGCCAATGCGAGAGATATCCACTGTGATTTATTTGGGGTAATTTAATAAAATGTAGGTACGTGCATTTTAAGAGGAACTTTAAGGCGCAGCGATACTTTTTATTGCTTTTAGCAAATTTATAGCTGCTGCTGGCAACAATGTAAACAATTTTTTTTTTCGGACTAAGAACGCCCTAGGAATCAGCTGAGTTGAGTACTTTTAATTAAATTGTTGCATATTTTTAGGAGTGATTATTAATAATTGCAACAAATTTAAGAGCCAATAACTCAAAAAGAATCATTTTACTCTTAATTTGATACATTTTGCTGCGTATTCTTAAAAGAAGACTTGGGCTGAAATTGTTGCATACTTTTAGGAGCAGATTTAAATAATTTTAACGCATTTTTTAGAGGAAAAAAATCTAAAGAAATTGATAATCGAATTTTAAATGTAATTGTTACATATTTTTAGGAATCAATTCCGGTATTATTTTTTTGTTAAAGCTGTTGCATATTTCAAGGCGGTGATTTTAATAATTTTAAACATTCTTAAGTGAAAAAAGTTAGAAAGATTTGACTTAACCTTTATTTCAAATAAAATTGTTGCATATTTTTGGGAATCATTATAAATAATTGAGACAAATTTAAGAGCTAACAACTCAAAAAGTTAATAACTCAAAAATTTGATGCATTTTGCTGCGTGCTCTTAAATGGTGCCTTAGGCTAGAATTTTGCATACTTTTAGGAGCAGATTAAAATAATTTAACTCATATTTGGAAGACAAACAAATCGAAAGAAATTGATAATGTTATTTTGAACGAAATTGTAGCATATTTTTAGGGATTAACTTTTGTATTATTGGTTGTAAAAACTGTTGCATAATTCGAGGCGGTGATTTTAATAGTTTTAAACATTCTTAAGTAAAAAACATGGAAAAAATTTGACTTAGCATTTATTTCAAATAAAATTGTTGCATATTTTTGGGAAACATTATAAATAATTTCATCAAATTTAAGAGCCAATAACTCAAAAAGAATCATTTTACTCCTAATTTGATACATTTTGCTGTGTACTTTTAAAATTTGCCTTGGGCTGAAATTGTTGCAAACTTTTAGGAGCAGATTAAAATAATTTTAACGTATTTTTAGAGAAAAATATCGAAAGAAATTGATAACATTATTTTGAATGAAATTGTAGCATATTTTTAGGGATTAACTTCGCCATTATTTTTGTTAAAGCTGTTGCATATTTCGATGAGGCGGTGATTTTAATGGTTTTAAACATTCTTGAGTGAAAAACATTAGCAAGATTTGACTTAACCTTTATTTCAAATAAAATTGTTGCATATTTTTGGGAATCATTATAAATAATTGCATCAAATTTAAGAGCCATTAAGTTAAAAAGAATCATTATAGTCTTAAGTTGTTACATTTTTCTGCGTACTCTTAAAAGATGCCTTGGGCTGAAATTGTTTCATATTCTTAAGAGCAGATTAAAATAATTTAACGCATTTTTGGATGGAAAACATATCTAGAGAAATTGATAATGTAATTTTAAATGTAATCTTGTAGCATATTTTTAGGGATCAACTTATTATTGGATTATTATTTTAGAAAAGCTGTTGCATATTCCGAGGCGGTGATTTTAATAATTTTAAACATTCTTAAGGACAAAACATTAGGAAGATTTTACTTTACCTTTATTTAAAATAAAATTGGTGCAAATTTTTGGAAATTTTCTCGTGCATTGTTTTTTGTTAAAAATGTTGCATATTTCGAGGCATCGTTTTTAATAATGCGAAACATTCTATAGGGCAAAATATTTAAAGAATTTATTTTTCCCTTAATTTAAATAGACTTGGTGCATTTTTTAGCTATTCTCTTGATAATTATTCTTTTATATTTTTATTTTTTTTTTTATTTATTTATTTGCAATCTGTCTTTTTTCTGCTCAAATTTGCAATTATTCTTTATTATTTGTTCTTTAGTTCATTAGAATTCTGTTTGACTGTTGCATATTTTGAGGAGTTATCTCAAATATCTAATTTAATAATTTATTTTAGGAGAACAAAAATTCAAAATAAATTAATAATGTGATATTCTAGGGATCATAGTGGGCATTATTTTTTTATTAAAAATGTTGCATATTTCTAGGCGGTAATTAAGGGCAAAACATTAAGAAGATTTGACTGAACCTTTATTTCAATTAAAATTGTTGAATATTTTTGGTAATCATCTCGTGCATAATTTTTTGTTAAAAATGTTGCATATTTCTAGGCATCGATTTTAATAATATTCAACATTCTTTGGGGCAAAACATTTAAGGAATTTACTTGTCCCTTACTTTGATTAGAACTTTTGCATTTTTTAAGCTTTTCTCTAGATAATTATTCTCTATTCTTAATTCTTAATTATTTGTCCTTTAGTTTATAAGAATTCTGCGTGACTGTTGCATATTTTGAGGAGTTGTCTCAAATATCTTTTTTAATAATTTACGCGTATTTTAGGGGAACAAAAATTGAAAAAAAATTCATTATGTTAATTTAAATTAAGTTCCGGCATATCGCACACCCTATTCAAAAGTGACAGAACTCGAAATTTTTCAATTTTGACTTTTCAATATAAATCAATTCGTAATGCGCATCTCCCTCGTCTGTCAAAATTTTGTTTTAATCTGATTGCTCGTTAATTTTTAGAAAATTATTTTATATTCTTCTTTTGTATGAAGTTGCTTGAAAACGAAACAGTTTTTTGACTCTCTTGAAAATTTCAAAATTTTGAGTTGTGTCACTTTTGAAGAGGGTGTGCGATATTTTCGAGATCACAGTGTGCATTACTTTTTTATTTAAAATTTTGCATATTTCGAGACGTTGATTTTGATAATTGTTAATATTCTTGAGGACAAAACATCAGGAAGGACTTGATTCTTATTTTAAGTAAAATTTTTGTATAATCTAAGGGGTCCTCTGGGATTTTTTTCAATTAAAATGTTGCATATTTCGGGGCGGTTTAATATTTTAATAACTTTAAACAGTCTTGTAGACAAAACATCAGGAAGGACTTGACACTTATTTTAAGTAAATTTGTTCAATATTTTAACGGGTTATCTGAGATTTTTTTTTTGCGTTTTACTAAAAATGTTGTGGCCGTGGCCCAGTAGGTAGAGTGCATGACACATACGCCAGAGAATCCTGGTTCAATTTCCATCAGACACAGAAAGTATTATCAATTGCATTAATTTTTCTGTTCGGCCATTATCTCTCTGCAGACAAGGGCAAGCCTCAGAGAGTAAATAATGCCATGTAAAGCTTATTGAGAACATGCACATTAGCCGTTCGGAGTCGGCATAAGACTAGTTTCCAGTTAAGGTCCAGTTTTCGATCAATTGTGTACAAACATTTTATAACACGCACAACATAATTTGATCCAAAGAAGTTCGGTCAAAGTCCTTTCAAGGGCTCAAATGGCCAGTTTATATATTAATTAAAAAATTAAAAATGTTGCATACTTCAAGGAGGTATTTTGAATAACTTGTTGCTGAGGTGAATTTACTGGAGTCATATTTTAGTAAAAATTGTAGCACATTTTTTGGGGTTCCTCTCGGGCATCATTTCGTTTATCAAAAACGTTGCATATATCAAGGGGCTGGTTTTAATAAATTTCATTTAATTTCATCCTTAACCCTGGATCACTTACATATTGCTGAGTTGCGGCACAACTAACTCTGGGTGCTTTCCACTCACATAATAAACTCTCAGCTATAAGGATACAATTGTTTACACCTAAGAAAAGTGTTAGTTTTAAATAAATTCAAGATTATTTTAACCATTTTAAAATGTTTTTTATTAAAAGAATTGATTAGTTAAATGTAATAAAAAAACATTAAGAATTAGAATTAAGAATTGCATTAAAAATCTTTGAAAGAAACAGTGACTGGGTGGATTCCACCCAAAGGTTAGTGATGCAGGGTTAAGTGAAAACGTTGACTTGTCTCTAATTTGAATTGAAATTCTTGCATAATACTAGTTATTTTTTAATAATAATTGTAAGGAAGTTTTGTTTTGACTATTGCATATCTTAAGGAGTTGGATCAAATATTTGATAATAACATAGCACAGTTTAAGGGAAAATATTAACAAAATCGACTATGTTAAATTAAATTAAAATGTGACATTTCATGGGAACCAACTCTGGCATAATTTATAAGTTTTTTTTTTAACAGGGCATAGTTTGAGGCGTGGATTCATATGATTTTAAACTTAACTTTTCCCTTATTTTAATTGAATTTATTGCATATTTTAAGGGGTCAACTGGGCTTCTTTTTTATTAAAATGTTGCATAGTTCAAGGAGTTGATTTTAATTACTACTTTAGTTCCTAGTTTTTGGCGTCCGTGGCGTAGTTGGTTAAAGTGCGTGGCCGCTATGCCAATGAACCTGGAGACCCGGGTTCAAACCCCAGCAGCGACAGAAAATTATTTGAATAAAAATGATTTTTCTGTACGGACGCCACCTCTCTGCAGACAATGGCAAACCTCAGAGAGTAATCAAAATGTTATGTAAAGCTTCTTGAGAACAATAACATTCTGTTCATTGCCGTTCGGACTCGGCGTTAAGCATGTAGGTCCGGTTCTCGGTTAATTGTGTACAAACTTAATAACACGCACAACACAATTGATCATAAGAAGCTAGGTCAAAGTCCTTTCAAGGGCTGAAATGGCCAGTTATTTATTTTTTTTTTTAGTTCCTAGAGAAGTGAATTGGCTTGTTTCACTTTAATTAGTTGTAAATAAAATTATTGCATATTTTAAGGGAATGCTTCGGGCAACACTATCTGATGAAAATGTTGCTTATTTCGGGGCGTCCATTTTAACAATTTGAAACTTTCTTTAGGGAGAAACATTGGGAAAAATTAACTTTTCCATTATTTTATTTAAAACTAGTATAAAAGCCCTTCCTACGACTGGTTGGAAGCATTTAGAGTAAAAAATATGGTTAAAAAAGTTATTGTTACTTATTGTGTCTTACTTTTAATTAGAAAACATGTGTGATTAAATTATTTTGTTAAGACTTCTATTATTCTAGTGAAAATCTTTTTAGAATTTTATACTAATTGCCCTTGTAAGAGGATGAAAAAAAAGGAGTTAGATCAAAAACGTACTATTGCAGTTTCAGACTGAACATTTTTCGGGACAGTATATACATTTTAAAGGCACTGTAATAATGGCAAAAACTAATTGCAGTTTGAGCGACAAAAAAAGGAGCATACATGCCTTTTATGTGTGTGCATACTTTCAGGCTGAACATTTTTCAGCGGACAGTATATGTTGTAAGAGCACTGTAATAATGGCAAAAATAACTACAGTATGATCGAAAAAAAGCAGTACAGTTTGAGAGATATTAGGTGTGGAGCATTATGCTGGTCTATTATAATTTAAGATTGTTGCATTTATATAAACGTTTGATAATAATTCTAAAGAGTTTGACTGGGTTGCAAATTTCTAATTTATTTTATACTAAAAGACAAAAATGTAACTTTATTTAAAAAAACTATTGAACTAATTAACATATGTATATAGCATATTTTTAGGAATTTACTTTAGAATACTTTTGATAATAATTCTAACGAATTTTGCTCAATTGTTGCATATTTTTTGGAGTTGCCTCAAATTCTCAATTTATTACATACCTTAAGGCAAAGACTCAATTTTATTAAAACTATTTAACTTACTAAAGCATGTAGCATACTTCTGGGAATTTTACATTCTTTTGATAATAATTTTAAAGAATTTTGCTTGAATGTTGCATATTTTTTCGGAGTTGTCTCAAATTTCTAATTTATTACATACTTTAGGGCAAAAACTGAGCATTTATAAAACTATTAAGCAAATTAAACTTTGTTGCATATTTCTTGGACACACTGTGGACTATAATTTGAAAAAGTCAGAAAGAATAAACTTATCTCATATTTTAATTAAAATTATTGCATATACTTAGGCATCACTTCGGACATTCTTTTTTGTTAAAATGTTGCATATTGCCATTCCTTACATTCCTGAGGGCAAAACATCAGAAGGAGTTGATTTTTGCACACTATTAGGGGGTCATTAGGTCTAATTCTTTTTTTAATGTTGCATACTTCAAGGAGGTGATGTTAATAACTTGTTCTAGGCAGATGAATTGACTAGTTTATTATTTTAATTAAAATTATTGCATGTTTTCATGAATCACCTCGGGCTTTATTTTTTATTAAAAATTTTGCATATTTGAAGGATATAATTTTAATAAATTTCAACATTTCTTGAGACGAAATATCAGCAAGAAATGATTTGTCCCTAAAAAACAAAAAAAAAAAAAAAATATAATATGAATAATTTTTTTTTGTCCCTTATTTTAATTAAAATTGTTGCATATTTCTTGTTATAATTTTGAAAATAACACTAGAGAATATTGCTGGACTGTTGCATACCTTTAGGTGTTGTCGCAAAATTTAATATTGAATATATTCTTCAGGTTCACTCAAGGTTTCAAGGGATACTGATTTTATTCATTCAAACAATTTAAATGTTGCATGCATAAAATTGTTGCATATTTCTAGGAGTTGCCTATGATTATAGTTCGGCACACTTTTACTTGACTTCATCTTAGTTCAGAGCATAAATTTCATTCACTATTTACTGCATTGACTTAATAATAAGTAAAGAAACCCAACTCACACCTTCTACTTGTCCGTCTGTGTGTCAGTTCATTTAATAATCTATTGATTTTTCATTATTATTTATTTGAGTTTTAATTAAAAATCAATTATTATAAATTGCAGGGCATGGCGTACTTGAAAACACGCACTAAAAATAAAAGTTGCTTGCGAGTTGAAACATAACAACTATAACAAAAAAAAAAAACAACAACATTGATCAATCGCTGTCATCAGTTAATGTGGCAGCTAAGCAGCTCTGGCATTCAACAGTGTAATTAATTAAAATAACACAACTAACTTAGGCGCAGATTTGAGATAACAGTTGATTATAATTAGCTAGGCGAAGCCCAAAAATAGGCAATGAAATTGTTAATTATAATAATTTCTTGTCTTATCTTATGCCACAATGTATAGTTTCAGCATTATTACTCTATTATAATAATTATTACTCTGTCGGTAAGAAGAGCCTAAACATAGGCAACAAAACATTAATTATTGCTACGTTTTTATTGAAAAAGCTCGATTATTACTTTGTGGTTAAGAAGAGCCCAAACATAGGCAACATAATGTATTAAATATTGCTACGTTTTTATTGAAAAAGCTCTATTATTACTCTGTCTGAAGATGAGCCAAAGTATAGGCAACATAATGTATTAAATGTTGCTACGTTTTTATTGAAAGAGCCTAAACATAGGCAACACTAAATGCAGAAACCTGTTACTTTGCACACAAACTATCGTATTTTGGGAGTAAATTTTATTCGACAAATTAGCAAGAAATTTAAACGATCTTAACTTGTGACGGAGATGACAAAATTTTATGTTTATGAATATTACCGTGGATCGTTATATAAAAAAACGCCATTTCTCTTATGATAAAAATTTACAAATTTTTTTTTTCACATTTATGACAAAATTTATGGTTTAATTTTGATAAAAGTCATAAAAATTTTATTTAAAATTCTTATTTATGAATAACACTAGAATAGCACGGTCCAACAGCATTCTTAGGCGACAGCAAGTTTTTTTTTTAAAAAAAAGAGGGTGTTGTGCAGACCAATTTGAAGCTGAAAAAGTGGTAGGGCGTTGTAAAATTTCGCTAAAATTTTAGGATTATTTACGAGGGATGCTTTTTAAATCTTGCGCCTTGGCCACACTAAGCATTGCCAGATGAATTTTGAGAGTTTCATTCAAAAATACGACATTTTCTAGCATGAACGTACTCACAACATTCTGGTGTATGTACGCTTATTGTGTTGTTTACAGTGGTTTGAAAATTGTGTTTCAGCAAAAAATGGAATTAACACGTGAACATTTTCGGGTGATGATCTTTTACGATTTTCAACGTGGATTGACCATGCATTGATCAACTTAGTTCGACTTTTGGTAATGAAGCAACTCACCCAGCGACTGTAAAACACTGATTCTAAGAGTTCGAGCGTGAACGTTGTACCGTCTTCAAGACGAATTTTGAGAACGTCGTCCAAAAACACCTGTTGTAAAAGAAAACATCGATTTTGGGCTTGAACTGTTAGAAGTAGACCGGCATGTGACATACCGTTCGATGGAGACATCCTTGGGCATTAATGGGATTAGCATCATACGATTTTAAGTAAGCATTTAGGCGTCAGTTCACCTTGGATAACCCTTAACTTGAAGGTTGCTCAAAAAAGGTTCGTGTCGATTAGTGCAAGCAGATTTTGAACAAATGCAGCGGAGGTGACGAAGCATAGGTGACGAAACATGGATCTATGCTTATGAGTTCAAAACAAAACAGCACTCCACTGTTTGGGTCTTTCGAAGTGAGCAAAACCCGACAAAAGTTGACCGCGGACGGTTGACACGGAATGGTTGCCAGTTTTTTTCAGAAAAACCGCTCATGTTGCATCTGTACCACTTAACCCATTAAGTCCGGGAAGAGCACAATTTTAATATGATGTTTGAGACTTATTTTCTGCTATAAAAAATTGGAATAAAAAATTCCAAACGTACCTATTCTACTATTTTTGGGGTCGCTCTTTCGATTGGTGCAGTCGGATTTGCAGAATAATGACTTTTGGAACCAATATGGCGCATTTTAATTAAAAAAATAACGAAATTTTTTGCGTTTTTCTTTTTTGTGAATCTTTTTCGCATAAATAAAGTTACTGAATCGGTGCCAAACTAAAACCAAAAGTGCACAAAATATCTAAAGTATAACTATGAATATTTTTTTTTTTGGTTTGAATCGACCTAACCTCTTCAATATATCAATACGTAAAAAATTAACGTTATTTGGTAAAATATGAGTATTATTAATAAAATTTACATCTCTAATAATATAATTGTCCCAAAAATATATAAAGAAGGGGTTTTTGAGATCGCTGATCACGAATTTGAGGTAAGATTTTCAAAATTTAAGATGGCGGATTCAATATGGCCGACCGAATTTCATAAAATCTTCAAAATTAGAAGAAAATGTGTATAAGGGAGTTTTTGAGGCCGTTGATCACGAATTCGAAGTTAGATTTTCAAAATTCAAGATGGTCGATCTGTAGCCGATTAAATTTCATGAAATGACTGAAACTAATGCGATAATGTTTATTATACGGGGTGTTTACGATGGTTGATTGTTTCCGTCCGTTAGTCGTTGTATAAATGTTTCCCAACTCAAACCAGGTGGAGGTGGACGCCAAGAGTATTTTTTTTTTTTTATTTAATTTTTTTTTATTATTTTATTTTATTTTGTTTTTTTATTTATTTTTTATTTGTTATTTTTGAATTTTTTTTTTTTGTTTTTTTTTATTTATTTTTCCTTAGGATTTCGGATTTTTTAAGTATCTAAAATTACGAATATTTCAATAAAAAATATTAGACTTAATTTACAAATGCTAGATAACTTCGTTTGAATTATAAAAATATAAAGGTTTTACAAGGTTCCAGTTAGGAAGCGTTTATAAAACGGCTAACGGACGGAAACAACCAATTTTTTATCGTAAACACCCCGTATAATAAACATTATCGCATTGGTTTCAGACATTTCATGAAATTTAATCAGCTACAGATCCACGATCTTAAATTTTGAAAATCTAACTTCGAATTCGTGATCAACGGCCTCAAAAACTCTCTTATACACATTTTCTTGTAATTTTGAAGATTTTATGAAATTCGGTCGGCCATATTGAATCCGCCATCTTAAATTTTGAAAATCTTACCTCGAATTCGTGATCAGCGATCTCAAAAACCCCTTCTTTATATATTTTTGGGACAATTATATTATTAGAGATGTAAATTTTATTAATAATACTCATAATTTACCAAATAACGTTAATTTTTTACGTATTGATATATTGAAGAGGTTAGGTCGATTCAAACCAAAAAAAAAAAATATTCATAGTTATACTTTAGATATTTTGTGCACTTTTGGTTTTAGTTTGGCACCGATTCAGTAACTTTATTTATGCGAAAAAGATTCACAAAAAAGAAAAACGCAAAAAATTTCGTTATTTTTTTAATTAAAATGCGCCATATTGGTTCCAAAAGTCATTATTCTGCAAATCCGACTGCACCAATCGAAAGAGCGACCCCAAAAATAGTAGAATAGGTACGTTTGGAATTTTTTATTCCAATTTTTAATAGCAGAAAATAAGTCTCAAACATCATATTAAAATTGTGCTCTTCCCGGACTTAATGGGTTAAGCTAGGGAGAACTTTTAATGCTGAATGGTATACAACCATTTGTTTGTCGGAAATCTTCGGAGAATTGAGGAAAATCAACCACCGAAGGAAAATCATCCTCCTTTGCGAGAGGAGAGGAGATGAAAATCATCCTCCTCCTCTGTTCCCACACAGAGTTCAAACAAAAAGGGACTCAAAACATGGAATTGATGGGTTGTTCACCTAACAGTTCCGACTTGGCATCCTTGGCAATGACTTCTTCATGTACTCTCAAATTAAGAAAAAATGAATGGCGAGCGTTTTTCTACTCCAAAGTGGCAAAATTCGTTCAAACGAATGACAGAGTCTATTGATCATCTTTGAGAATTCTTTCAAAAGCCAAAAAAGCATTTTCACTGATCAACCAGTAATTTTTCATTGTTAGGCGCAAGACTTAAAAGGCAATCCTCGTACACTGAAAGAATAATGTTTTAAAATTGACTATAATTGTATTTAAAATTTGATGAATTTTGTGTTTAAAATATAACTTGCAAAAAATTTCGTCAAAATAAGAGCAAATGTGTTTAACATTTTTTTTTTTTTTAAAGCTAACATATGGAAAAGATCAACACATTTAATTAACACATTGTATTCAATTTTAAAACATATTTTTTCAGTGTGCATACCTTAAAATATTAAATACAATTTCTCTTCGTGTACAGAATATGACGTTCAAAAATTATACCAAAAAAGCTGTTACTTTCTATGGAGATGTGGTGTAATTTACACCATTTTTACTGCATGAGATCTGCTATGACAGTGTTGCCATATATAAATTTTGCAATTTTAACTTCTGTATTCACCTCATTGGATTTTCGCCCAAATTTAAAACAACAGCACGAATTCCATTTTACATCTTCTTACATCTTCTTTATGAAATTGGTGTCAATATCTCAGTTAAATCAAAAGTTAAAGAACTTTTTCGAGACGACTGCGTTTTTGTGTGTCACGTATATTTTAAGGTACTAACTGAGAACAATATAATGTATATTTTAGAAAAAAAAATATTTTTGAATTCTTTGTCAAGCTTTATAATTTAAGCTTATTCGCATAAAACCAGTTTCCATAAAATAGCTTTAATGTAATAAAATTGAAGCTTGAGTTGCTGCATGAATAACGCAGCAAAATATGATGCACTGACACACCAACTCCAGCGCAGTTTACTTGATCAACACAATGCGCTAACTCATTTGCGCCGTGGCATAGTTTGGAATGCGAAGAATGCCTAAAAACTAGAGATTAACCAGTGCCATGAGCTTTTATGTTGCATAGCGCGTTGATATGTGTGTTTAAATTTTTAAGTGCGTTGATTTGAGTAGCGCATTGAGTTACAAAGTGGTGTTCTTAGCGCAGTTTGGTCTCACTTAGAGAAAGTAAGTGAGGCAATTCTGGAGAACCTTCTGTGAAGAAATATCATATCGATGAGCTTTAAAGTAGTATAGCGCGTTGATTTGTGTGTTTAAATTTTTAAGTTCGTTCATTTGAGTAGCGCATTGAGTTACAAGGTGGTGTACTTAGCGCAGTTTGGCCTCACTTAGAGAAAATAAGGCGAATAAAAATAAAATTCAATGCAATATATGCATCAGATGCAATTAAGATGCAATATATTTCATCTATAAAGCAATATTGCTCATAAATTCATTAAAAATGTCAAAAAATGGAAATAATTTATGTAAATTATCTAGACTCAAGCAGTCAACAAGATGTTGGATGTTGTTTCTCTGCCTTAACGTGAGGCAGCTCCATGCTATAAGATTAAGAATGACATCGTGTGAGTTCAGGTCATCGAAAATTGTAAAAAACTCTTAAGCTTTGACAACTTGTGCTTTTTTATACATGTAGCTTTTAATTTTTTTATTTGCATGAATGTCAAAGAATGATTTAATTGATAGTATTGAGTTAAAAAAAAAAAACAACTTAATTAAAGGTTAAGAAGACTTTAATTAAACTAGTTGTAGTGCCACCCTTATAGAGCTCATGAAGTGAATGCTACTGAAATAAATGTTGTGCATTATTTCAAAAACCCGGAAATAGCAACATTTTCTTTTAAATTAAGTGTAAGCGCACCCTTTTGCACCCTTCTGTTTGTTCGTACGTAAGCGCACCCTTAAGAGTTGCCCATAATTGCACGCAATTATTTTTTAACAGCGCAAAGCTTTGCGCTACAAAGAAATGTCAAAGCAAGGCAAGTCAAATGAAAAAAAAAACAATGCCACACAAAAAAATGGTTAAAAATATTACAGTATAGAAAATATAAAATAATAAAAATAATAATAAGGAACAAATAAAAATTAAATTACAAAATCCACAGAAAAAAGCACAGAGTTTAAACTTAAAAGGATTTTTTAATCAACTCACTTAATGAGGCGCCGCAGCAAGACAAAAAGAGCTATATTTGGACAAATATGTTAGAAAGAGACAGTGTCTATCTTTCACAGAAAAGTGCATAAAGAAACAAAAAAATAAAAAAAATGAGCATTTAGAAAAGTTCAACTGGATAGCCAGGCAGATAAAAACCAGCTAACATTGCAATAAAATAACACGAACTCGAGTTCGAAAGGAATAGATTAAAACAAAAAAAAAAAACAAAACTAACAACCAAGCACAAACACTAAAAATAAATGCCAAGCGCGCGGCAGCACCTAAAAGTATGCAATTTATGCATAGCAAGTCAGCAGTTAGAGTGTGGAAGAAGAGTATGTACGCGAGAGAGGAGCATAAGCAGCGGACGTTTAAAATTAAATTTACAACATTGGCATACATGGCCATGGCTGGTTGGTTGGTTAGTTGATTGCTGTTGTTGTTGTTGTTTTTGCTGAACGTGTAGGTGTTGAGCTGCAAAAGCGATTTACAGTTAACAATTTACAGTTTCAGTCTACAAACACAATCTAAGTGGTCAAAAGTTCAATGATTGTGTATGTGGCTCCCTCTCTAACTATGTGTGTATGCGTGTGTGTGTGTGTATGGGTTTGTAAATGTCATTTATGCCTGGCTGCTAACTGGCAACAACGTTCAGCACATAATAGCGTTAGGCTTTGTACAACTTTTGGCCAATATATTCATGATCCTTTGTATGTGTGTTTTTGTGCCTGTGTATAAATGTGTGGAAATGTTGTTATTTGCGGACACTATAAAGTGTTGTGGTTGTTTTGTGTTGAGTGGGCAAAAGAGAAACACATTAGCTACATGAATATTGCATACTTTTAGGCATGCTTTAAATGCAGCTTTGTTGCCAACTGCTCTAAATTGCTGTCGTGTGCCCTTTTATAAACAGGTTTTACACTTGGAAAAAAACAACATAGCTTTTTCAAAGGCGTGCAAAAAAAGCAGTGACGTGTACAACAGCGGCGTGTATACACAGTGGCGTGTATATGATGTGGAAAAAAAAACTTTTTGTGTCTGCACTATTAAAAATGGTGAATTTGATGGCTATCACATATTCAGACCAACTTTGTTTCATTTTATACATATATCTGGACATGAAAGAGTAAACGAAACGAATTAAAAGAACAATTGAACTAAAAAGCCTAACGTACTAAAAAAACGAACGAACTAACAGAACAAACGAAGTAAAACATACAACGAACAAATAGAACGAACGAACTAAATAAACGAACAATTTCATTACATTCTATCGAACTAAAAATATAGATCTAATCTATAGACCTATTGTATTACGGCGATGCGCCAGTATCCTAAGCTTCTTCATCTACACAAAATGATCACAAGTTAGAAGAAAAGAGTTCTTCTTTAAATGATGAAAGTGGGACAACTTATTTTAACTGAGATATTTCTTCTGAGCCCCAGCCATTTAATCAGGACGACCTCAGTACATTAGTCAGAGACCTTGGTCTTTCTAAAAAAGCATCGGAGATTCTAGCTTTTCGATTAAAACAAAAAAATCGTAGCCGAGAGACAGAACTGCTTTCATTATTTTCCAAAGATGACGACCTTGTTTTTTCTTCTGTTGTTCCTGGTTTATTGAAAGCAATGGGTATACAGAGGTACAGGGTCTTCCAATAGCGACTTAACAACCTTGAATTAAATTTCTAAATTTAAAGGATTACATCCTTTCACTTATCATCGAACTGTTACTTTCAATTTATTCAGTGAACTCAAACATTTTCATCATGGTAAAGTACACGAACGAACATCCGAAATTCGGAGTCGGTGATCGCAACTTTAAGAGCGTTAACTGCAATTTTCGGTCTTAATTCTCGCCCTAGTAGACAGACAATAACAAGCTAACTGCAAAAATTTGGGTCTACATATTCGTTGTGTGGTGTTGCCGTGCCAGTGAGACAAAGGGTTGGTCGAAGTGTCGAAAATATCGCTGCCATTCAGGCGTCCGTAGCAAACGATACGAAACAGTCAATTCCACGGCGTTCTCAAGAATTGGGCATCGCCCAGACCACTTTATGGCGAATTTTTCGTAAGGACCTTGGCTTACACCCATACAAGATCAAGCTGACTCAAGAATTGAAGCCGATGGACCATTTTAAGCGACGTACGTTCTCCGATTGGGCTCTGGAAAAGATGCGCCAAGATGATGGCTAAAATCATCTTCAGTGATGAAGCTCATTTTTAGCTCAATGGGTTCGTCAATAAGTTAAATATGCGTTATTGGCCGGGTGAAAATCCACATGTGCTTAATGAATCACCTTTTCATCCACAAAAAATTACTGTTTGGTGCGGTTGGCATGCCGGCGGCGTCATTGGACCATATTTTTTTTTCGTCGACGATAACGGTCGTAGCGTTACTGTGAATGGCCATCGTTATCGCGCCATGATTACCGATTATTTTTGACCCGAATTTGAAAATATGGACTCGGACGACATGTGGTTCAGTTCCAACAGGACGGTACCAAAAGTCACACAGCACATGTTAAAATCGATTTATTGAAGAGTAAGTTCGATGAGCGGGCTATCTCAAGAAATTGGCCAGTCGATTGCCCGCCTTGTTCGTGCGATTTAAAGCCTTTAGACTATTTTCTTTGGGGCTACGTCAAGTCATTGGTCTATGCCAACAAGCCGACAACGTTGGAAGAGCTCAGAGCCAACATTGAACGTGAAACAGCGGCCATTTCGGCCGAAATTTGTGGTCGAGTCATCGAAAATTGGGTCCAACGAATCGACTGCTGCATACGTGCCCGCAGTGGCCATATGAACGAAGTGGAGTTCCATTCATAAATGTTTTGATTGTACTTCAAGCCGATAGTAAAGTTTTTGAAATATCAAAAAAAAGTTGTCAAGTCCTTAATGGAAAACCTTTTATAATCCAAATGAATGGCGTTTATTTATTGATTCCTGTAAACGTAGCCTAAAGTGTGAAGCTATGCATAATGACAATAAGCTGGGTTCGATCCGATTGCACATTCAACTATAGTCAAAGAAGAATATGCTACTGTAGCTGCTGTTAACTCCGCCTGTTCTCACGAGCAGCCTGTTCAAAGCCAGGATAAAGGAGGATGGTCGCAGGCAACGGGTTCGCCCTATCCTGTGTAAAAGTAGAGGGACTACCCAGATCCTGGGGTAGTAGGTGGACCGTTGACTTGATCAACGGTAGCGTATGCCTAGGAGGGAATAGCAATAATCCTAAAAAATTTGTTAGCACGGGGATAGTCGTTACTCTCGACAGACGTACTGTTGCAAGTCCCCACTGATGCATTCGTATGGTCTCCTGGATAGTCATATAAGTCTTGATAGACTTATGTGGCTGGTATAAACGACGAAATCAAGAGGTGTCAGATGGGTACTCCAAGTGTGAAAAGTTAAACTTAGTAGCCTCGGAGTACCAGATTCAAAAGGTGGTATTGAGGAGGTGTCATGCTGGTGCTTTGAGTCACTGGGTGTTCATCTTGGTAGCCTTCAGCACTAGACTAATGAGGTGTATTGAGGATTTGTAATGGTGTCCCAAGGTGTGATAACTGAGGTGTATTGAGGAGTTGTAATGGTGTCCCAAGGTGTGATAACTGAGGTGTATCAAGGAGTGTCATATTGAGTACTCCGAGTGTGAAAGGTTATCTGAGTAGCCTCGGAGTACAAGATTGATGAGGTGTATATCAATGAATGTTGATATGGTGTATAGTCATGAAGTGCTGCAGGTGCTAGGAGTTCATCCCGGTGGTCTAAGGGTACCAGTATGAAATGGAACAAATAGTGGCGATCTTGTGTCGCACACAGTCAATGGCGGTGTGGTCTACGCTGTAGCACGTCCAAGTAGTGGTGATTTTCCCACCACAGTCAAGAGTGATGAATGCAAATGTATCGGTGTTGTGATAAGTGCGTGTCGAAGTAAATCCCTTTTGCCCAGGGAGACTCTCGATGGGCTGGGCCTTCGGGGAGTATCGTGCTGGCTGTGGTAGTTCAATGTCGCGGACAGGTCTGTGGATCGGCATGGAGTTGCGCTAAACAACCGGGTGGCAATGCCCAACATTGCAAGAGATGTTAGATGGGTCTTGATTTCCACCAATAAATTTGGATGATGACCCAACTAATCATCCATAATTGGTACTGTTGCGTTCCAGCATTGGTTGCTATCCATACAGTATATTTATTAATTTAAATATACCCTTAAGTATGGTGTGCGACCGGTGTTGAAACTACTATGACAGGGTGATGGTCGCGCCTGGAGTCATGGAAGTGACGCCTAGGAGAGATATGACGGACGTCGTATATAAACATTAGTATGGCACTGATGTCCTGAAAAATTTATCTCCTAGGCATCAATTCCTTGAACCACGACCCCATTGCCATGGGGCAACGTAGAATTAAGCCGTATGGCAGGTGTCTACGTTACATAAGATGTAAAATACTTGTAGCTGCTGTTATGGGTAGAATCAAGTACAAGGAACAAAAGTGGCTGATATGTGTAGATCTAAAAATGGTGAATTTTCTTCTTAGACAACAAAAATGTTTTATTTATCTGTGGTACAGCAGAGCCAAGTCTGAGCACTGGGTTAGAAAAGATTGGCCTTCCAGGCAAGCTATGGGAAAACTGAATGCGATAAATGAACCCCCTGTGCTCAGGGATCGCATACTGCTACCTTAACATATCAAACTAGGGCTTATGAAACAATTTATCAAAGCTCTGAACAAGGATGATGATTGTTTTAAATACATCTCTTAAAAAATTCTATGATTTAAGCAGAGAGAAACTTAATGCCGGAATTTTTGATGGACCACAAAAAAAAAGGTTGATAAAGGATGAACACTTTAATACTTATATGACTGATATTGAAAAACATGCCCGGAATAAACTCGTTTAGAGTGTATAAAGTTTTCTGGGAAACAAAAGGGATGAAAGCTATGAGGAGCATATTGAACTGATGAAGCTTGGTTGTAATATGAGCATCAAGATATACTGGGCCCAATCGCGATACTGTCGGATTTTCCGCTCGTCGGGAAGCTTTCCGCCCGACGTGATTAAAATTTCAATCGAGATTTCCATCGGGAAGGGATAAAGTAAAATAACACGACAACATTGTTCCTCTCAATTTCGATGTTCGTTGTCATATTTTCGAAGTGAGTGAAAACTATTCACAATGGTGTGTTCTAAGAAATAGGACATATGGGACTTTTTGAAGAAATAAATGTATAAGTTATGCTTTCATAAGTGACTATTGAAACGCAAATTAGCTGTGTAACATTAAAAAACATATTTGTGGTAAAACTTTCAGATTATATTTGTACACGCAAAGAAAAAAAACGTTTATCGCCAGTTTGCCGCAAACGAACTTCGTTTGTCGTGCTTGAAATCGTTTATTGCAAACGTTTCAACAGTTGTCATAAACGTTGAACGAAAAATAAACAAAATTTTCAGTTGTGAGAAACGAGTCATTTAGTTGCAGGAAATGAATTTCGTTTGTCATAAACGCGAGTGATTTTTAAATTGCAGCAATTGAAAACTTCGTTTTTCCCAACTGAAAATTTTGTTTATTTTTCCCTTCGTTGTATAAACATAACGCTTATAGTTTAGAGTTACTTTTTGGACAAATTGTTACTATATAAGGAAATTGGTAGTTTGCTTAATACGCGGACGAAGATAGCAACAGAGGTGGAATCCTTAAGAAGACGGACGGACATAATGAGGAAGATTATTAATATAATAAATAATAATGACCAAAATAGCTTGCGGTTTATATATATAAGATATATTTTTAAGTTGTGACAACTTAATATTCGTTTGCGGCAAATACAGCTCGCAAACGAAGTATAGTTGGTGAATTTTTCAGTTGCGGTAAACGAAAAATTTCTTTGCGTGTAATAATTGAAGAAAACTTATTTGTTTTTGTGATGATATCAGAATCCCATGAAAATAAAAAACACCCGTGGTGGTTAATTTTTCAAAACAAAACACAGCTGATTGTCAGAACAAAAAAAAAAGCAACAACAACAACAACAGAAACAACAACAACAACAAAACCACCACCACCACCACCACAACCACCACCACCGGAAAAGGACTATGACATGAATTAGGATATGGATTAGGACAAAAATTAAGACACATAAAACACACCTTCAACATCTATTTTTTTCGACGGAAAATTTCGAATTTCCGACGGAAGCCTCGATTGTTTTTTTAGTGAGATTCAGCAAAATTTCTCCCGACGGGCTTCCGTCGGCGATCGTGATTGGGCCCACTAACTCAACAGCCATTTGGACCGATTCCCTGAAAATCCTGAGTTGGTGATCTGAGTGAAAACAAGGGGAACGGTTTCATCAAGACATTCAAACTAAGCAGGAACGTTACCAGGGTCACTGGAATGCTTACAGGATAAAGGACTATTGTTAGAGCATTAAAAACAGCCCTCGTGAACCAAGTCGAGTAAGAAAATCTTTTAAAAGAAAATTGTTTAATAAGTAGAATTTGTTTTTCTAATGGTTTTCTTAATAAACAATAGATGTTTCTTAAAAAACGGGTTTTAATTATATCTCAAAAACTAAAGCTGATACAAACAGTCTAACCTTTGAACTGAAAACAGCACCCCGAGAAAGTATAATATTAGTCATGATATGTCATGCAACAAAAATGCTGTTTCCTTGTGTAACTATCCTTTTTATTATTATAAATCATGTAATTTTGAAAAATTAGCATGATCGAAACTTTTAAAAAATATTTTAATTTTTCTCAGAAATTCCTGCCATGGCGTCTTTACTCTATCATTCATGCCGCATTAACGAAGTTAACGAATAAAGTTCACATTTATGTCTTGATTGTTTGGCAATTGAGATAATTACATGTCTGAGCTGAATACCCTAAAAATAACGTCATTGGATGACTGGCGTACAAGCGCCAAGTTTAACGTAATATAAAAAAAAATAAATATTTTAACTACTACTTCTTGCTCCCTGCGACATAAGCACTATCGACACATGCTCAGACACATGGTTGCGTGTGGAACCAAAAGAAAGTCCATAAAAAAATGTTTTACAACAGTTGGTGGAAATCATGCCAACACGAATACCAATATTGCAATAATTAAAAAAAAACCCGAAAGTTGAAACAATAGTTAAAATAAAACGAAATAAAAAAAGACCATTACCAGAAAAAGGTAAAGAAAAAACTAGGGTGCACGAAAATTTGAAGGGCGAACGAGTCATAAAGTTTAAACAAATAAAATAGAAAAGCAAGAGACATCTGACATTTATGTCACTCAAGGAGCAGTAAAAAAAAAAATACATAACTATAATTGTGGATAATGTGAAAGAAACAGAACCAAAGCAACTAACTAAAAGCTTTAGAAGAAAATTTAGAACAAAAATGAAGAAAAAACAAAAAAAAAAAATAAAGAAATAAACAAAACAAAAAACACCCGTAAAGTTTAGAAAGAAAAGTTAGGGAAAAGAAATCTAGACCGTAAAATGTTGCACACAAACCAAAATGTTGCAGAACGTGACCAATGGCATTAGCAACACAGCTTTTAAGTAACATGTGAGTATGGACAGCTGTTGACAAGCTTATGTGGAGAGAAATAACAACAAAGTTGTAAAGATTTTTGGGAAGAATAGAAAAACGTATAACTACGTAAATATTTTTATGGCGCATATTATTATTTAATATAAAACATTTTGGATTTTTTTTTTATTTGATATATTCCTTTTGGATTTAATGTTAGTATATTCCTTGTAGTATACTACGAATGGATGAAGAGTTGCCTGTTTGTTCACCCAGTGATAACTTTGAATTTCATCCTGTATAACGAATGTAAAATTTACTGAAAAGTGGCCCGTTACTATAAATTAATTTTATTAATTGTAAAAAAATATGGAAATGCTGATTGTAAGTTCTATAAGACTGTAAGTCAAAGTTATCACTGGGTGAACAAATAGGCAACTTTTCATCCATTCGTAGTACCTTAGTAAAGGAATTATATGTGCATAAATATTTTTAGTTCTAACAATTTTATAAGCAAGTGTACACCTTTTTTGTTAGTGCACATTGTTTTTAAAACGTGTTGTTGTTATTTACTATTAATGAATTTCTTATTATCATCTCATTCGTAGTACTGTTTCTTTTAAAATGTGAGTATTCCTTTTGAGGTCAATAGAAAATATTTAAATGTGCACGTGGGCACTAGTTGATTGTTCTCTGCTCCCAACGCGTTTAGAGTTGAGTGCTTGTTAGAAATAGCTGTGAATTCAAAAGTAAGTAAATATTTTAAAAGAAAACAAACATTTTATTGAATAATATTTATTTTTTAGTCAAATATGCCGCGTGGAACCAATCTTTTAGAATTTGAGCAGGGCCGAGCACTAGGGTTGCGTGAAAGTGGCAAAGATATAAAAGAAATAGCTAAAATACTAAACCGCCATAGGAATACGATTAGTTATTTCTTTAAACATCCAGCCCAATATGGCACTAAACAACGCAGTGGCAGAAAAACCAACATTGACGCTCGATGCGAACGTCAACTTCAACGGCGTGCGCTCGTTGATCAAATGAGTTGTGAACAAATAAAGCGTCATATGGGTCTTAGTATTACAAGAATGAGAGTTTGTCAAATATTGCATGAAAACCCTAAAGTAAAACACCTTTCTATGGTACCAGAACCACACCTTTGCCTAGACATGTAAAAGCGCGTTTAGCATTTGCAGAGAAGCACCAGTTTTGGGATGAGGAATGGAGAAACGTCATCTTTAGCGACGAAAAAAAGTTAAATCTTGATGGCCCTGATGGTTATAAGAAGTACTGGCACCATATACAAAACCCACGGCGTTCCTGCCTCCATCGTGTTCACGGCGGAGGGTCATTAATGGTATGGGCTGCATTTTGTTATGAAGGCATAACTTAAATTTGCTACATATTGACAAAAATGAATGCGTCAATGTATGTGGGTTTACTTGATGGTGAATTGGTAGAATTTGCAGGCAAAATTTATGGTGATGATTGGACATTTCAACAAGATAATGCGCCCATTCACACTGCAACTTCTACCAAAGATTTTTTTGAGACCAGAAAAATACCATTATTGGACTGACCAGCAAAAAGTCCGGACTTGAACCCCATCGAAGATCTGTGGGGAATATTCTCTGCTAAAGTTTTCAACAATAGACGTCAATTTAACACCGCAAAGGAGTTGAAAGTGACAATAGAAAGAGAATGGGCTAAAATCAGCATGTCCATGTTAAAATCTTTGGTTGACTCAATGCCATCTCGTCTAACCCAACTGAAAATTCGAAAAGGAATACATATTAATTATTAAAAACCTTCACTTTTTGAAAGTTTCACGGATAGGGCTAAAATAACCTAATCTTGTAATCATGCACATATAAATATTTTCTATGAAGAATATTTTCTTTTTATTTTTTTTTAATATAAATAGAATTTGAGTCTTATTTTTTATATATGATATTACTTTGAGAATAAAGAATTATAAAAAACAACCAAAACTTTGATAATTGTTTTTATTCTTATAATTTAATGTATTGAGGTCGAGCACATATAATTTCTTTACTAAGGTATACTACAAGGAAGATACTAACATTAAATCCAAAAGTTTTTGCATCTTATCAGATAGTCTTAGTCATGATACTTCAGCTGTATACACATTTCAAAAGAAACTTATTACTAAAATTAAGGAGCTCTTTCCAGCTGTTTCAAAATTGGTTTACTTTTCCGATGGAGCTGCAGGGCAGTATAAAAACCGAAAAAACTTTAGTAATTTATGCAACAACAAAAAAGATTTTGATCTTGATGCCGAATGGCATTTTTTTGCCACATCCCATGGAAAGGGACCATGCGATGGAGTAGGTGGTACAGTAAAAAGACTTGTCGCTAAAGCAAGTTTGCAATATAATGACATTCAAACTGTCCCGCAAATGTTAAATTTTTGTATAACCCATGTTCCTGGAATCACATTTATTTATGTCGATGGCGAAGAAATACGAAACACGGAAGCCGATTTAGCACAAAGGTTCATGGACACTCGAACGGTTCCAAAAACCACACAAAAACATAGCTTTATACCAGTCAGTAAATCAACAATTCAGACTAGAATCATATCAGGTTCAAATATTTGGGAAATCAATTATTTGAGTTATGGCATAATTTTCAAAAAATCATTTTTCAAAAACAAGGCAAAACAAGCCCTCCCAATTTTTTTTCAGTGTGTTGTCAATACATGAAATTAAAATAGAAAAAAAAATTGAATTTAAAATGTGCTTTTTTGCCGATACAGGGTCCTGAAGTTGTGCCATTTCTCATAAATCCATACTTTCAAAGCAGTAAAACTAAAAATATTTACACATTTTCATTAATTTTTTCAACTTATCTTGTTAAAAGGTAATAGAAGAAGAAACTGTAAAAAGTTTTAGGTCTGGCAACCCTGTAAGTTGTTGAAACAGGGTGATGAAAATCGAAAAAAAACCAATTTTTAGCATAAGTTTGGTGAATTTTATTATTTATTAAAAATAAGTTTACGAACTTAAATTTTATATTAGGAGTTGCGTTAATTTCTTATCTTTCAAACAGTTTTTCAATTAAGTCAATACCAATTACAGGAGCGGAGATATTAATGAAACCGTAAACTATTAAATCGTGATTTTTGTGCCCGCCAAAAATTTTTCGAGCGCCACCACTGGTTAACGGTTAAAAATAAAAAATTAAAAAAATGTTTTATGTTACCTAATTTAACACAAAAACAACATATAATTTTGTCAATTTTTTTCAAGAACATGTTGCGACTTTTTTTTTAAATTGGGCGAAAACTGGTGGAATGAGCCTTTACTAAAGGGTGTTTTTTTAGAGGTATAGAACTTCAAATTGAAATAAAACACAAGAAAATCGTTTTAATGTCCATCAATTTGGCTTTATTGGAAGGATAATTTTATGCCATTAATGTTTAAATATGATTTCGGGCATGTGGCCGCCGCGGCTGGCTCGAATAAAGCCAATTCTACAGGTCCAATTTTCAACCACTTTTTCGAGCATATGGGGCCGTATGTCGGCAATAATGCCACGAATGTTGGCCTCCAAGTCCCCTAACGTTTCTGGTTTGTTGGCGTAGACGAGCGACTTCACATATCCCCAAAGAAAATAATCCAATGGTGTCAAATCACACGATCTTGGTGGCCAATTGACAGGTCCATTCCGCGAAATTATGCGCTCATCGAATGTTTCTTTCAATAAGTCGATTGTGACGTGCGCTGTGTGGCATGTAGCGCCGTCTTGTTGGAACCACAACTCATCCACATTCATGCCATCCAATTCGGGAACAAAATAGTCGGTTATCATGGCTCTATACCAGTTTCCATTAACGGTAACTGACTCTCCAGCATTATTTCGGAGGAAGTATGGCCCAATGACTCCACCAGCCCATGGCGTCTCAGGGATCTCATGTGGATTCTCTTCACTCCAAATGCGGCAATTTTGCTTGTTGACGTAGCCATTCAACCAAAAATGAGCCTCATCACTGAACAAAATTTTGCGATGAAAATCAGCATCGAGATCAATCTCATTTTCGGCCCATACACCAAAATCACGACGCATTGCATGGTCTCGCGGCTTTAATTCTTGCACAAGCTGGATCTTGTAAGGTCGCAAGCCAAGATCTTTGCGCAAAATCTTCCATAAAGTTGATGGACAAAGCTCCAATTGCTGTGCACGGTGGCGAATCGATTCATTCGGGTCCTCTTCAACATTTTGCTCTACAGCGGCAATTGTTTCTTCGGTGCGCACTGTTCGACGTCTCTGCGGATGCGTATTATCACATAGAGTAAACGTAGTGCGAAAACGACCCATTGTTAACCGAATTAATTGCTCTGATGGACGATTATGTCGACCATAAAATGGACGGATCTTGCGGTAAACTTCGCGAACTGAACCATTATTTTCGAAATAAATTTGCACGATTTGCAAGCGTTGTTCTTTTGTCAACCTGTTCATGATGAAATGGCAAACCAAACTGAACATAAATGACATTAGAGTTGCCAGATTTGACCACAAAATGCCAGTTTTATCTCTATTCGAAAAACAAACCCCTAAAAAAAACACCCATTATTATATAAAAGGGTTCTCTCGGATTTTTATCGTTCAATCACGGGGTAACCACTGAACCGATTTTAATAATTCTTTCACTATTCAATTGCTATAAGAAACGACCCTGCTACTGGATACTACGTTTTTGGTAAAACTTTTTATTTAATTATTTAAGAATTTGTGCATTTTAATCCATGCTGCCATTGTATGTATAAGCAGCACAAAACAACAGCAAAGAATAGCTTAAGCTCTTTGTTGAGAGAGAGAGGTGAAAGTCTACAACTCATCGCGCTGGTCTCTGGAGTGGATAGTTGCACTCACTTAATTTCTGCTGCAGTGTTGCCATAAGTCCAATATATCGTATTTATTTTGATTTTACTATGGTGAAACACTTTTCATTTCAATAAGAAGCCACTCTTTTTTTATTTCAATATGAAATAAATAAATTAATTATTTATTTCATATTGAAATATAATATAAATATTTTCGGTCATATTCAAATATAATAAATTAATTAAACATATTTGATTCTTGATTTTTTTTTCTCTTTATTTAAAATATGTTTTCAGATCATATTTATACTCCCAAGCAATGTTGGGAACGGGCATGCTAGTATGAAATAAAATACCATATATCTGTCTACTAATCGGCAATGTTATTTGAGATCACTTTATATTTTATGTGTAAAATAAAATTTTAAAAAAAAATTTAATTTTTTTCAACCGTCCCCATGCAAGGCGTCAATTGAAACACATGAAAATAATACAAAATAAAATAAATGAACATGTCTTATTCATCGTTTAATAACATTTTAGGACTCGTAATGGCACAGTTGAACATCAGTTGAACATATTTTGTATATAAATATATAAATTAAATTTTTCTATTATTTTTTTGCTATAATCCTGCAAACATTTTCTGAGTACCTCAAAAAAATTACTCTAAAAAGAGTATTTCTTATGCGTGTTTTATGAGTACGCAAAAAAAAAAGACTCATAAAGGAGTCTTTGATATGATTCTAAAATGATTGCTCAAAAATAATACTCAAAAAATAGTATTTTTTATGCGTGTTTTATGAGAACGTAATAAAAAGACTCATAAAGAAGTCTTTTATATGATTGTAAAATGATTGCTCAGAAATAAGACTCTAAATAGAGTATTTCTTATGCGTGTTTTATGAGTACGCAATAAAAAGACTCATAAAGGAGTCTTTGATGTGATTATAAAATGATTGCTCAAAAATAATACTCAAACAATAGTATTTTTTATGCGTGTTTTATGAGAACGCAATAAAAAGACTCATACAGAAGTCTTTTACATGATTGTAAAATGACTTTAAATTTTTCTACTGTTACTTTTTATTTGAAATATAAAAGATTTAAATATAAAAGAAAGTTTAAAAAAAGATATTGTTGTCATTTTTTTTTTATTTTTCAACTATCAAATATTTTAAATAAATTTGAATCTAAATATATATTTCAGTCTAAATGGATCATAATTACTTCTATGAGTTCTGAAAGAATCCTCAGTATGAGTCTTTAAAAGTCCATTCCATGATTCTTAAATATGACTATCAAAAGTGTCTTAATTTTGAGTCCAAAAGACATTTACATATATGAGTTCTAAAAAAGTATTTATTTAAAGTCTTTATTATGAATCTTAAAAAAGTATTTAAAATGAGTCTTAAAATAGTCTTAATTTTGAGTCCAAAAAGACTCATTTATATGAGTTATAAAAGAGTCTTTATTATGAGTCTTTAAAGAGTCCTTATTATGAGTCTTAAAAGAGTATTTAAAATGAGTCTTAAAGGCAAGACGCCTTTGAATTTTGAGTCCAAAAAGAAAAAGACTAATTTATATGAGTTCTAGAAGAGTCAATATTATGAGTTTCAAAAGAGTATTTAAAATGAGTCTTAAAAGAGTATTATATATGAGTCTTAAAAGAGTCTTAATTTTGAGTATTAAATGAGGCATAAAACAGTCATTATTATGAATCATATTTTGAGGCCCATAAAAGAAAAGAGTCGTTTTTGAGCGCATTATGACGATAAACGCTCATTTATATGAGTCTTAAAAGACTCTTTTAAGAGTCATAATGTTTGCTGGGAAATTTTTTGAGGACAAATATGTATTAGTTTTGACTCAAATATGAACTGACAATAATTTTAAAGTTCTTGGTGTTACAGGATGTTATCTAAAGGCAACATTGGGGAGTGGTTGGACAAACTAAAAACTTTTTTATGTTTTTGTTTCATAAAATAACACTCTTCCCTTTATTTATTAATTTGTTTACTTGGTCTTACAATAAAACAATAGTTTAATGTTTTTAAACATTTTTTTCGCGAAACGATCTTGAGCTTGATTTTGAAAATTTAACTCTACACAGAACGGCTACTAAATAAACAAGCGGACAGCTTACAATAGAACAAATAGCTGTTAGTTTCCACAACTCATAAGGCTACATAATGCAAAAAAATGCAGGTCAAAAAAATTAAAATAGTGGGACCTAGAAGCATATAAGTACAATGTTGCCTGTACACTGAAAAAAAAATGTTTTAAAATTGACGACAATTGTTATTAATTTGACGATATTTGTGTTTAAAAAATAGCTTGCTACAAATTTCGTCAAAGTAAGAGCAAATGTATTTAAAAATTTTGAAAAACATATGAAAAAAAAGTCAAATTAACAACACATTTTGTGAACACATTGTGTTTAATTTTAAGCTAACTTTTTTTTTTCAGTGTAGGTAATATACATAACATTTCTACCACCAACTACAACTTCAAGTCGTAAATATTAATGAGTTGCAATTTTAATTAATCAGAAATAAGGATAAAAAATTGCAAATGCGAAAGGTAAAAGGGTAGGACCATGGCCTGGCCGGGAATCGAACCAGGAACCACTCGGCTAATAGTCGTGTACGCTGCCTACGGAGGCCGTTCATTTTGTGTTTCATTAAATGTGTTCATTTTGTTTTTTTTTTTTTTTCATTTGTTAGCTTTTTTTAAAAGTTTTAAACACATTTGCTCTTACTTTGACGAGCATTTTTTTACAAGCTACATTTTAAACACAAAATTTATCAAATTAATAACATTTTTTTTCAGTGTTGCAAAGGGTAAAGAAAGAAGGTTAAGAAAGCTTGCATAGCGATGCCCTCTGCAGTGAAAATTATTAAGAAAGGTGCCACGAAAGTGAGTACATTACCGACTCTTTCATACACTCCCATTAGTCTAATAAATGAAACAGGCTGAATAAACTATTGTCTTAAATAAATTTGCTATATTAAGATAATAAATTTGCTAGCTTTAGCACAAAGCTCTGCTTTTGCAAATGAGAAGCAAAAGCAATAAAAGAGTAGTGGTCCGTGAGCCGGGTACTGACCGTAAAAACATAGATTTTCAAACCATTTTTTAAAGCTATGCTTAAAGTTTTTACCTCTTTTAAAAAAATTTCCCACGAAAGTTTGTAAAAAATAACTTTTATACAATTGTTTTCATCGTTATGTACGATTCCAACTCTTAAGCGTCATTATTTCTATCAAATAAATTATTTCAAAAGCTTTTATTTACTTCTACAACAGTGATGATTGACGCACGGTTCAAATAACAACAATGAAAGCTTTCCGAGTGCACAGCTTTACACTGAAACAAGAAGTTTTTAAAAGCTTTCACAACATTTGGTGCAAAGAAATCTTGTCGAGTGTTGGATTTTCAATACAATCATTTCCTTTTTATTTTTAACGTAGAATACGTTATACGGGGGTGTTAATCTGGAGCACAAAATTTTGAGAAAATGTTTGTAACTTTCATTATAAGTTTTTAATACTTTATGCATGCATTGAAGAAAATTCAAGTATGGTCGTAACATATTTAATATGTCTTCTTTTGATTTGTATTTAAATAATCATATTGCTACATATAATTTTTTTGATTCTATAAGTAAATCAAAATTGAACTCCTTCAAATTTTGTATTAATTTTCATATGCTTTGTATTTTATGTATTATAACATCATGTGTAAGAGCAGTACGATTATCTGTGTGTTCATCACAGAACCAGTGTGAGAAAGAGAAGAAGTATAATACCAAGTAGCGAACGACAACCATGATAAATACAACCATGATTTTTGTTTGTCTTTTCTTTTAATATCAAAGACATGCTCCATATGCGCCCTTTGCAGCATTTTTTTATGCGGCGGCCATTGTAAATCCATAGGAATTCTTAATTTTTGTAGAGATTTTCTATAGTTCAGATACAAACCTTACAATAATAAAGCCTAGTATGCTGTAGAAACGAAAATTTCTTGGCATATAACTCTACACCCGAAATATTAGTGTAGAGTCAAAAATGTTTGTGTGGAGAAAAAAGCAACTACAGTACGACCTAGCTCAATGCAACTTATAGAAATTCGGCCAGTTGACGTAGTTAATGTTGAAGAAACGCAATTAAACTTCTAAACATAAAGCTTTATGGCTCTGAATCCTAGATATTGTGGTTTTATGTATTAAGATATGCACTTTGTTTCCTTAAATATTGTTTTAAGAGATTTTTCTTACATCAAAAATGTATTTTACAAGAAAAGAAGAACTCAAAGTAAATAATATAAAAGTTTATGGAAGTGTACGCAAATGGAAGTTGCGATAATTGTGCATTTTTTTTTAAGTTCCGTTTACTGAGTCAACAATGTAAATTTTTGAGTATTGCGATTATCGAGTGTTGCGTAAAGCGAAGTCGAACTGTTTGCTTATTGAAATGTCAAAATTCTGGTGCCAATTAAATGGCCGGACATATAATCGACAGCGAAATTTTTACATTTCTACTCTCCACATGGTTGTTGTACTTGCTAGCATTGAACAAATTTTTCACCTCTACAGCGTACTAAGTAGCGAAAAAAAATTCCGCTGCCTTTTCGCTGTCAAAAACTCAATGCATTCCATATGGAAAGTTTCTTTCCGCTTCTACAGCATACTGGGCTTAAGCAGAAAATGAAAAATGTTTATGAATAACAATGTTAGCAAGGTTGCATAGAAGCTGCGTAAAGCCTTAAACAGTGCGTAACTAAACAAGCGTTTAAAGGTTGTTTAAGGAAATCTATTGAATAAGGCTGTTAATGACTAACGTATTCTACGTCTGACCTATGCGCCCGTGTTATCTAACACAGGCTTGAGCTTTTTGTGTTTGTTTTTCGCTATTTTGATAAAACATCAAAAAAAGGTAATAGTGCAATATTGCAAAATATTTACGTGCATTCATAAATTAAACAGCGAGTGACTCCCATACCACATGAACGCTCAAAGCATACTGACTTCAAATTACAGCACAGCAGAAAAAACAAACTTTTACGCAGTGTACAAACACAGAGAGCCGATTGCTACTTCGTGTGCAGTGCACACTGTGTACAAGCTAAACAACACACGATGCCTGTGGGCTATGGGAAACCATGTAGTGAGCACCACTGTTCTGCAACGTATTTTGATAACAATTCATTTAAAAGTTTTCATTAGATCTTATATAAAAAAGAGCTTTTGTAGAAATAAAGCATGTTCAAACCGAGCTTTTAATTATGTTAAATCAATTTAAAGAAGTTAAATTGAAAAACGAGTTCTCAAATGAAGTTCTAATGAAGTTATATGCGTACAATTGTTGTTAGAAATTTAACAAGTTAAATATTTGAACACGTTTCAAGACTCGTTAAATTACTGGTGTGTGTTTTTGCTAATGTCAGAAAAGCTATTTTTGCCTTTGGAACGCAGCCAAATCTGAAAAGAGCTTTTTAATTTGAAGTTTTTACTGTAAACAAATAAATTTTTTGACAAATTTTTCTTAATTCTTTGACAAAATTTTGCATTTACTTGAATTTTTTAATTTTTTTTATATTTTTTAAAAAACAATTATTTATTGCTTTCAAAATATAAACAAATAAACTCAGATTTTGAAACTAGTTAAGGCAGTATGAACGATCATGTTAAAAAAAGCTTTTTTCAAGTAACGCGTTAAATGAAGTCAGTTTGAACATGCTATTGGCTTTAAATGTTTATTAAAATTTTTACACAAAAACTTTATGATATTAAAAAAAAGTTATATAATCAATTAACAAATAGCTTTTTATGATTTTGCGCATGGTAGCTTGGTTAGACTAGCGCTTCTTACTTTATTGCCATCTGAGCGCTCAATCATATAGAATGTGACTAATATAAGTTGATACCAAAATAGTACGAAAGTTGCTTAAAGTACATTCAGCTTGATTTCACATGCGAAAAAACGAAGAATACGATTGAAGTTATACGCAAACTAACGAAGTGACGTGAACATCGCCTTTATGTTCAAGCTTAGAATACCATTGCTTTTTTTTAAAACAAACACGAAATATTTTTTCCTTCATCTTCTACTCCGTTAGATAACGACGTACAATATTTTTTCAATTCCTCAGAAGTTTTAATATCCGCGACAGTCTTAAAAGCTTCTTTGTCTATGTCATTTAATAATTTTTAAGCTTTTTACAGCTTAACAACAGCCTTTGAAAAGTTTTTATAAATTCCAACTTTTCAATATTTAAAAGTTTTCCTGCAGCTGTTTAGGCTTAAATAGACTTTAAAGTTCTTAAAGCTTATTTGCAGTTGTAATTTACGCGTAAAAATTAGAACTTCCTTTTCTACTTATTCAAAATAATTTGTGAAATGAGCTTCACAAAAGCTTTTATGTATGTATTAATAAAAAATTTTAAAGTTGATTTAAAGTAAGCTTTAAAAAAAATTGCATAATTTTTCTACTGCTTTGGCTCAATCCAGCTTTTAATAAGCTTTTGAGTTTATTATTATTTTTTTTTTAATTTTTCTGACATGTACTTCCGCCGTAGACAGCTTATTAATATCATATATCCTGGTGGGCCACTTAGTATCACACACACCCACACACACACACATACACCCACAAGCATTAAAAAACTTTCAAACCACACACAACAAGTCCATTAAGAGTGGACGTGCAAAATACAGCACTTGACTTCTGATTTTTTTTTTTCTTTTTTAGTAATTTACTTGACATTCTGACACCCTGCCAGCAGAGTAACGCACCTTCGTAAACATGGCCGGTAATTTGAGCTGGTGTTAGAGCCAGTTTCAAAAACATACACGAGCTTTTCTGTCTGCGGTCTTTAGTGCTCTCATTATTTTTGCACTTTTATTTCTTGGTATAAAAGTGTTTTCTACATTTTTTTTAATGAAAATATTACTAAGCAACAAAAATATTACTTGCAAAATTCTTTATCGAGCTTTAAGCTTTGTTGTGTGTTTATTTTGTGCATGCCTGTTAAATATTGTTGATTGTTAAATGGCTAATTTTAATTTTTTTTCTTATTTTGTGCGTTGCTCTTAAATATATTGGGAAAATTAGCATTTTGGAAAACTATGCCTAAAGATTTATATTAAAAATTTCACATAAAAGCTTTAAAAAAGCGCTTTTGTACAATTGTTTTTAACGATATGTAAGATTTTTACTCTTAAACTTAATTATTTCTATAAAAAAAATTATTTTAAAAGCTTTGATGTACTTCTTAAACGTATTTTAAGAACATCTCAGAAAAAATTTCCATTATATATTATATAAAGTGCAAAAAATATTAGTTCTTTCAAAAGCTTTAATTTCTCAGGTGATTTTTTATAAACTAGGCTTGAAAATTTTAGTTCTATGAAGGAGAATTTTCTATAAAATAATTTTCCATAAAAGCTTTTGAAAAACAACTTTTGTAAAATAAATTTTAGAGACTCTTCTGATAACATTTAACTACAAGATTCTTAAGTAGTAAATAAAGTATGTCAAAAGCTTTTATTTTTCGATCGATTTCTTAGTACTATGCTTCATATTTTTAATTTCATTAAGAAAAATTTTTTATCAAAGCTTTTTAAAAAAAATTTCAAGATATATAAAATAATTTCAAAAGCTTTGTCATAAAAATGTGCTTTTGTAAAATAATTTTTGACGGCATTTAGTATTCTTGCAATTAAACCTAATGATATTACCTAAATAAATTTTGTCAAAAGCTTTTTTTCGTACAATTTTCGAAATAATTGATCTTAATCAAGAAAAATTTTCCCTGAATCTTTTAAAAAGCAGCTTTTGAAAATTATTTTTTAATGCTTTAAAGATCTAGCACCAAAGAGAGATTTTGCAAAATTGTTTTTTAAGACATTTAGGATTCTTACACTTAAACTTAATGATATTCACTAAATAAATTTTTTCAAAAGCTAGTTTCTTGTTCTTGTTAATTTTCGGAAATAACGGAAATAACGCTGTAAAAAATTTTTAGTTAAAAATTTTATCAAAAAGAGCTTTTGTATTTTTTTATGATAATTTTTTTGACAGCTATTTTCAAATTAGATACCAAAACACGATGATATTTAATAAAAATTAAGTGTTACTTTTAAAGCTTTTATTTTTCATATGACTTTTGAAAAATTCTACTTAAAAATTAATCTGTATTAAGAAAAAATTGTTCATGGAAGCTTTTGAAAAAGAGCTTTTATAAAAAATTGTGTGTGTTTTTTAATTAATTTATTTTACATTTTTTTAATTTTTTAATTTAAAACATGATGATAGATGATAGTGAAAAATATATGAAATGCTAATTTGAAAGCCTTTATTCCTTATGCAATTTTTGAAAACTCTGCTAAAAAAATAATTCTGGAAAAAATTTGAAATGTTATTTCAAAAGCTTTTATTTATCACATGACTTAAGAAAACTCTCCTAAAAATTAATCTATATTAAGAAAAAAATAGTTTATGGAAGCTTTTGAAAAGGAGCTTTTGTAAAAACTGTTGTGTTCTTTTAATTGCTTTTTTTAAATTTTAATTTAAGACATGACGAGAGATGATAGTGAAAAATATGAAATGTTATTTCAAAAGCTTTTATTTCTTAAGCGATTTATGAAAACATTGCTAAAAAAATAATCTTTGAAAAGATATGAAATTTTATTTCAAAAGCTTTTAATTATAATATGACTTTGGAAAACTCTGCTAAAAATGAATCCATATTGAGAAAAGGCTGTTTATGTCAGCTTTCAAATAGAGCTTTTGTAAAAACTGTTGTGTGTTCTTTTAACCTTCGTATACTCGCGCATTGGTCTCTCAGACCGACGATTTACGTTTGACAAATTATTTTCTGAACAAAAGACGTTAAAATACTGTTATTAGCTAATATTATGTAATTAGCTAATAATGATAGATTACTTAAAACATGCTAAAATCGGCCTAAGAATCTCGGTCTCACAGACCGAGCGTGGGTATACTTATTTCACTATTTGACGCGAGTATACGAAGGTTAATTGATTTTTTTTTAATTTTAATTTAAAACATGATGATAGATAATTGTGAAAAAATATAAAATGTGAATTCAAAAGCTTTTATTTCTTACTCGATTTTTTAAAACTCTGCTAAAAAATTAATCTTTGACAATATATGAAATGTTATTTCAAAAGCTTCTCTTTCTTATGCGATTTTTGAAAACTCTGCTAAAAAATTAATCTGAATTAAGAAAAAAATGAGTCGTATAAGCTTTTAAAAAAGAGCTTTCGTTTAAAATGTTCTGCGTTTTTTTAATAATCACATCAAAACTTTCAGAAAACTACTCATAAAAATTATTTCAAAAAGCTTTAATAGCTTCAAACTTTTAAGCTTTTGAGTCCAAAAGCTTATGTCCTAAGAAAATGAATGTTTTCTAAAGCTTTTTTTACTCATACGATTTCTTAAAACTACATTTTTAGAAGAAAAATTTATTCGTAAAAGCTTTTGAAAAAGAGCTTTTGTAAATATTTATTTTTGTTTTTTATTTTTGACTCATACATAAAAACTTCATGAACCTACATATAATTATTTAAAACTATTTCAAAAGCTTTTATTTATTTTAAATTTTGATATTATAAGCTTTTAATGATATGTTAAATTTTTATATTCAAAGTTTATATGTACAAAATTAAGTAAATAGTTAAATAAATAGTTGCCCAAGCTTTTATTTTGTACACGATATTTAAAAGAATTTAAACTTATTGAAGAAATATTTTTCATCAAAGCTTTTAATGAAAAACTCTTGCAAAATTGTTTTTTATGTTATTGAAGAGTTTAGCATCAAAATTTCATGATTTAAAATAATTTTTTTAAAAATATTTAAGTGTTCATACGATTTCGAAGATAAGCTCAAAAATGTTATATTAGTTAAGAAAATTTGTCATTAAAGCTTTCAAAAAGAGTTTTTTAAAATTTTGATTTAATTGCTACTTTAGATTTTAAAAATAAAAATTAAAATAGATTAGTTATTTATTATTTTTAAAAAAATTAATTAATGCAAAAGCTTTTACTTTTCATACATCTACTTTTGGGTTCTCAAAAGCTTTTTATATTAAAATGTATTTTAAATTGTAATTTTTTTCACACAAACATTTTATTATTTTAATAAATAAATATTATCCTTGTGGCGTATTTATTTGCGGTCATCTGAGTTTTTGTTTCATTAAATTGTGCATACTTTTGGGCGGCAAATAATTGCACTGATTGCAGCGAACATACAATTACAGCAATAATTAAATGAAAATTCAATCAATATTAATTTTTGCTACCTTGCAAAAATATTATTAGTGCTGACGAAGTTTACCGTTCAGTGAGTAGCCAGTCAGCATACTTTTTGGCTTGTTTGTGTGAAATTGTTGTTTTTTTTTTTTTGTTTTGAGTAAAATCATTTACATGCAATTTAAAATGCATTAATTGAAAAAACATTTAATTGAAATTGATAAATAATAATGTTTATGTAACTTTTTTTTTAGGATTGCAGTAAAATCGCTTTAAATCACAATTTCATTGCATATTTAAAGGTGCTTTTAATAGCAAAGCTTTCGGATGTGTTATTCTGCCGTATATTTTCAAGAATTTATTTGTTGATATTTTTTCTCCTAAACATGAACGCAAATTTTATTATCTTTGGCTCATGCATAAATTACGTTTGCATACTTTCAGGCAGCTACAATTTAGAGCCTTGAGGGAACAACTACATTTGAGCACGCATCTGCATATCGATACAGTCGCAATACTATACCATTGCAAATGCTTTGTTACCTTCATGTGGCTGACTGGCTGCCTGCCTGGCTGGCTGGCTGTGGCCGTAGGGTGTGTTGGACATGCATATTTAAAGAGCTGCTCTTCTGCGCCAGTAGCTGTTATATAAGCAACAACACATCCGGCTGTACTTTCTTGGCCATATTCTCAGAGTTTTTCATAGCGCTGCCTTTTATTTTTTCTTATTCCTTTTATTTTCTTTTACTTATTGTATTTTATTTTATTTTATTTAATTTTGTTCCTTTTTCTGCTACAACAACAGTCGGTGAAAATGGTTTTGAGACATGTGCATGTAAGATAAATATGCGTGCGTCTGTGGTCGTATGTGTGCGTATGTGTGCGCTTATGTGTTCTTCCTTTGCATGTTTAGGTGCCACAAATATTTTGCACAACTTTTCCTAATGCAAAAAAAAAGTTCCATTTATCTGCGCAACTAAGCTAATAAGTTACATTTTTTTTATTTTTTTCTTTTTTGTATTGTACTTGGGCGGATTCCTTCGAGACATAATCTGGCAAATTTTTGTTTAAAATTAGCATGAAGTGAAAAACTTTATTTATGATCTGTTGGAATATTTAATGTGCAAACTTTACAACGTTATGCTAATAATTTAGATTTTTATATTAAGATTGAGTAAGAGTACCATTTAGTGTGGGGGAAGCCTGAGAAAGCTGCTGAATGATACATTTTGTTCAAGACCCATGGGAGGTAAGGCATAATGTAAGGTCTTAAGTTATGCTTTTTGTTGCTTTATGCAATTTCATAAGGTCTCAATAGACTTATGTCTCATGATTTGAAATCAAATTTTATTTTCTCTTATTTTTTTCTTAATTTTTTTTTTACAAATTTAAAGAATAAAATTTTAAAAAATCAACATATAATAACAGGTTTTTTTCTATTACACGCAAATAGGGGCTTTCAGACGAACGTTCATGTCAGCCGACATTGTACGACGACAAACTAACGGGAATATTTTGATAAGCTTTCAAACGATCGGACATGTACGACGACTTCATTTATTGCAGACTCTCGAGCGTAACACATCGGTAAAAAAACGAAGTAAAAACCTTTTTCGCTCTGCCTAAACCGATGTTTACTCGATGAAAACTTTATAGAAATGATAAATGCAGCAAGTCAGACCGACATGCTTTCACACGTCCGACATGTCGGACAGACCGGCAGAAAAATCAAAAACTTTTGATTTTCTTCCGACATGTCGTCCGACCGTCTCATTTGCTTTCGGACGATCGTACATGTCGTCGGACATGCCCAAGTCGGATGACATGTACGGCCGTGTGAAAGCCCCTTATCGATAGATTTGAATGTTGAAATTAAGTAAGACTACCATTAAGTATGAGTGAAGCCTTGGAAGCTCTAGAATAATATATTTTTCAAGACCCATGGGGGGTAAGGCATAATGCAAGGTCTTAAGTTATGCTTTTTGTTGCTTCATGCAATTTCATAAACTCTCAATAAGCTTATGCCTTATAATTTCACATGAAATTAAAAAGAAATTTCATTTTTTTTATTCTTGTGTTTTTTTTACTTTTACAACAAAAGTTGTTCCCTACTTTTTAAGAAATCAAAAAAATAATAACAAGGTTTTTTTGCTATTATATCCATAAATGGAGAGATTTGAACATTATGATTAAAAGAGAGTGTTTGGGAAGCCTTGGAAATTTGGATGATGATGCATTCTTTCAAAACCCATAGGAGGTAAGGCATAACGTAAGAAAAATAAAGAGTTTGTATTTGAAATATTCTAAAACATGAAAAAATTTAAAAAAATTTTAAACAAGTAATAAATAAAATATGAAAACGCTGAAGGCTTTCATAACTAATTGCCGAAATGTTAAGGTTAAGGTTTAAAAATGGGTCTCCCACAAATTTTTCAGTTTCTTTTGGAAGAAGTAGTCACAAGTTTTGTTTTTTTGTTTTACCGTGTAGAAAATTCTGGGCTTTCATCACGTATGACGAGAATCGTTTGGCGATATCGTCTCGACGATACTTGAACATCACGTAACTCTCTATTTTGAGTACCGTCTTAACGATATCGTTTTGCTTGCTTCATGTATGACAAACAACTGTCAAATGATGTCGGTCGGAACGATTATTTGGCGCGATACTTAACTTGGTATCGTTTGGCTATTTTCTAGTTGGAAATAATAATAAAAAAAAAATAATTATTATTATAATAACTAGTTGAATCCTAAAACGGAAGTGAGGCAAAAGAAGAATAACAACAAAATAACACAACTCAACATGCTCTAATAGCAGTAACACACTGTGATCGAATTTCGAAGATGCACAATGAGTTAAGGCTATGCCTAAAAGTATGACACGATCAAGGTAAGCCTTAACACAGAGTGCATCATAAGCAGATAAGAACTCAGTTACTAATGTAAAAGCTTTCTCTCTGCCAAAAATAAACTTCCGGTTAACTTTCTCGGCATATTGGCAGTATAAGTAAGACCTTAGTAGCTTGAGTAGATCACATTGAAAAGTCATGCAAGACTACTGATGAGTAGGTGTAGTGGCCCACGAAACAGTCTGTCTAGTCTGCTGTGTGATTTACTTTATACAGAGCTGTTGTTGTTGTTGTTGTTGTTGTTGGTTGTTGCCTTCATTGCCTACATGTTGTCTTCTTGTCAACATACTTGGCCCAAAGCTCAAATTTGTTTTAAAAAAAGTCATTTTTAAATGTTTCGGTTGCGAAATTTGATTCTGCTTTTGAGTGACGACGAGTGCGAAGCGAAAATTTAATTGTTAGGATACTTAGAGAAAAGTCAGAACCTTTATCTCTTCTATCAAAAAAGTATGTATTGTGATTAAAAGAATTCCTGTGTTAATAATACTTTTTTTACAAATAAAGCTTTGTTCAGCGCTTTCGCCTATAAAAAATTTCTTCCATTAAAAAAGTATGTATCGTGAATAAACATACTTTTTGTCTAAATAATACTAATAAATTTATTCTTTGTAATATTATAAATTAAACTTTCTTCAACGCTTTCGTAACAATCAATTGTCATCGCACTGTTGTTACCTTTTTTTTTTTGTCACCCTTATTTGTTACTACTATTCCGGTAACATCGTAACAATGAAAAAGCTAATTGGACTTCAACATAGTGGTGAAAAGCTTTTTATCACAAGCAACACAAAGAGAAACTCGCTGCTAGAGAACGGCAGAGAAGTATGCAAATATTTATGAGTGCGATTGTGGCTGACGACGAATAAAATCGAGCGATTGAGCAGCATTATATGGCTCGTTTCTTGTTTTTTTGTTTTTGTTAAAATGTCCAAATAAAGCAGCACTAAAGCCCTAACCAAAATAGACGAAACGAGACGATTGCAATTTGCCGAACGTTTGCAATCGTTACGTCTGTTTTGACATTTAACCCAAAATGAAACGAGTACCTCCAATCGTCTGGAAAAAGAAGAAGACTACTCTGCACAGCTGTTGTTGACGAGTTGAGACGCTAAAAGTTCGGTTCTTGCGAAACAAACCGTCTCGTCACACCGTTTCGTTCAGTTTGTTGAGTTTACGTTTGCTTATTTTGGGCAACAACATTGAATTGCATGAAAGCGAACATTTTTGTCTTCACTCGTTACGTAGCGACTCGTCTATTTTGCTTAGGGCTTAACTCTTCTTCCATTTTTTAACTATAACAAGCTGAAATACTGCTACAACAGTGTTAAACAGCTTTGCCCCATCAATACATTCTCATTTTGCTTTAACACAAGCGAGCTTTTAAGCTTTCACTGAAAGAAAATTGCTTGTTATTTTGCAAAAAGACTTAAGCAAGTTGACTTGCACACAGTTTATATATCAAGTTCATTTATGGAATTCATAAAGGTTGATAAGGTAAAAGCGAAATTAAGGTAAAGCCAAACCTAGAAAACCGAATAATAATAATAGCTAAGAAAACAGAAATTGATAAAAGTTAGAAAAAGTATATAAAAAAAAGATACAGGCTTAGAAAAAATAAATGAAGGGAATGGGAATGACTAGGTAAAGACAAGTATAAATTTAATGAGATAAATGCAGTCTTCTGATTTCTTTTAACTATTTATTTCAATTAAAAATGATGGATGAATAAATAAAAGAAGATGATTGAGAAATTAAATAACTTGATTAAAAATTATGTGTTAATTGGTGAAAATTAAATTTTACCTAAAATAATTAAAATAACATTTTATTCAGTGTAAAAAGACGATCTGATAAAACTGAGCGCATAAGCAGACGAGCAGCATACGTGTTGACTGCTCGACGGAGAATTTCAAACTGAAGCTTTCGTCGTGCTGTATGTGCGATATATTCATGCTTTTGCTTTTGTAAATGTATTTCGATGCAAAGCTGTTTAACACTGTTCTAAAACATTGGTACAAATTAATATTTATGAAATTCCTTAAGTCAAATATAAAATAACGTAAAATTAGTTTGCTTTTTTAACTTGTCACCTGCTCGTTGAACGGTAACAATTTTGGTGACAATTGAAACCGAAAAAGCTTTTTAAAATAACTAAGAATAGCAATTGGTGTCCATTGTTACTTTCGCTTTCAATTGTTACTGTGGTGACATTTGTTACTGTGCCAGAATAGAGCTGTTAAAATAAAAAGGAAACTGAACGATGAACGGGACGATAGCGATGGTCTTATATCTTTCAAGCGGTTGACGATATAGTCACATGGTATCGTTTGAGCAATGATCGTTTGAAAGTTACGTGATGAGAGCCCTAGGTTCAAGTTCCGGTCAGTACTATGTACGTATGGCATACGATTTTATTTTAAAAATAAATACGAATTCATTAAATTTATAACTGATTCATGACGGAAAGATTGGGATTATTTGTTCTTTTTTTATAAGAAAGCAAAGAAACTTGAAATATTGTCATAATACTTGTATCAGTTTGAATATGATTACACAGCTGGCCTCAACATATCTAACAAAGGCATCACTTGATTTCTTTTTTTCTATCCCTTTTATTTTATCCAATTTTTTAGCTGAGACTAAGACCAATTTTTGAAGACTGGCTTAACCAAAAAGATATAAAAACTACCGACTTTTAAGCCTTGAAAAAGCTCCCGGTATAATTCTAAACATTCCTTTTAGACTTTGCTTATCCATGGCTACTTCGGGGAACCATCCCGTCTGTGTATAAATAATTAAAAACGTTAAAATGGATTAACTAAACATAGTTTTGGAAGGTCGTTTTATGTTTTAAGAAGATCTATCAAGTTCGAGTCGATGGTAAAACTTTCTAAGCAAAGTTTATTGGATATTATGATCTCAATGGATAGTCCTGCATATGCATTCTTCAGTGAAAAGATTTAGGCCCACAACAGAGTAGAATCTAGTTCAACAATGATGTTGTGGTCTCGATAGTACAAATTGAAGCGCGATTATCTGCCACCCTGGAGTCCTGAATTCGAGTTCATAGTTCACTTTTTAACTTGAATTGGTAAAAGCAAAGGCTAACATTAGCCTCGATGAATTCACATGATGCACATTTCTGCCACACATAGAATATTCTACACGTGTTTGCTTTGGTTTGCCTTTCATTACAACTTATTTACTGCCCCATTTCGAATAAAGTCTAACTTAAATAAATAGCTTTCTACCAAAAAACCCAATTATTTGAGATATATAGAGAATAATTTATATCATGAAGGTTTTGTAAATTGAAGATTTATTGTAAAATCTGAGATGCAGTAGAAGAACAGAGTATTGATCCTAGGCGTGATTTCTTTAAAAAAAAAAATCAAAATATATCTAAGGATTTCTGAGATCAAATGATATTAATCTTTTAACTAATAAACGTATAAGAGGGAAAGTCGGTGTGACAAGGGGGCTTATCCCGATTTGTCTGTTTAACGACCATTACTATCATAGTCAACTCGAACCACTCTAGTTAGTTTGAAATTACTTCTTGTTCATCCTTTTTCGTTTTTTTTGGTGTCTTAGTTTCAGGCAATTTTTTCAAAAATTTGCATCGATTGCATTAAATCTTACCTTGGCCAGCCGACCATGCTAAACGCTTCATAGCGCTTCTTATTTTATTCTAAGCTTTATCATTTATTTGTTTAACACTCATATTCTTAAAATATGCAAAAATAATATGTTTAACAAAAAAAAAAATTCCCTTCTTTTCGTACTCCACCCGTTTTAAATTTAATTGCATTCTTCAACCGCACGTGAAGTTAACAGTTAATAAGCAAAAGTAATGCTGATAATTTAAGGCTTAAAGCATTAATAAAACTAAAAAAAAATGTATCTCTTTTAACTGGCAAAAAGTTAATTTGATTTTTTTTTTTTTTTTTTTTTTTGTCGAATAAAATTGGATCACAATGATTTACTGTTCAAAATAAAAACAATTATTTCTAAGTCAGACAGAGTGAAACCACTGCTTAAGTAACGCTTAAGCCTTTGAAATAGACAAACGAAGCAGTAGATAAAGAAGAAGCTGGAAAAGCAGAAGCGGCTACAAAAGCCGGCCGGCAGCTGTCGCACGCGATTGAATTCATTTAAGCGTTGAATGTGGTGAACATTGCCAACAATTGTTTTAAATTAAATCAGAAAAAAAATATTTATTTTTTTACACAATCGTTTTCTTTTATTTAGCTATTTATTCAACCAGCTAACTTTTATAGAACAAGACCTTTTTAATAATTTGATGAAGATTAATTTTTTGACTGGACAAAACTTAATGTTGGTTAAATATTTCAAATATTTAAAGGGTATTTTTCATAAGATGAGATAACATGTGCCTTAGGTATATGAGACGTAGGTGTATACGCAACGTAAGCGAAAAATCTCAAAAGACTGGATCAGTGCAAGATGTGAAGAAATCGAAACGACTTTGCCCGGACGTTGGACCGAAAATATTGACGAAGTGCTCAAGAACTCGACCTTTCCAAGTTCCCACTTCAGCGAATAAAGATAAAAGAATTGACTTGTCGTCAGGTCACAGAGATAGAAGCTTATGCAACAAAACTGCATTATTGTTGCATGAAATTATTACTCCCTGAGTAGCAGTGCTTCGAAAAACTTTATTTTAAGACAGCAAAAAATGCTCCTTTGACTTTATAAAGAAAAGTAAAAAAAAATCTTTGAATTTAGAAGGCAACCGCTTAATGTAATAAAAATGCAACAGCAAAAAAACGTTGCATGAAATTTTAACTCCGTGACTATTGATGCTGCGGTGAATTTTATGGAACCGTTATTTTTTTTTTGCAATTTTCTAAAATACCAAAAGTTTGTTTTAAAAACGAAAATTTCCTTTTACTCCAAGTAGACAGTTTTTCAGAATAGGACTGATTGTATATATTTCTTAATTTTTTGCCTACAAAAATAAGGATAAGATATAATCCTGATGTCCTACGAAAAATTTTGTTTTACGACAGTAAAAAATGGTTCTTTGGTCTCTAAATGAAAATAAAGGAAATATTTTCGGAGCCTCGAATACCACGAAGACAACCGCTTAATGCAATAGAAATGCAACAACAATGAAAAAACGTTGCATGAAATTATAACTCAGTTAGTATTGTAGCCACGGTAAATTTTATGGGATGGTAATAAAGCTGAGGTTTTCGGTCACATGATAAAAATAAAATACAAATTAATGGCGTCATAAGGCCTTTCAGAGTACCGCTTAAAGTAACCTAAATGCACTATCATTGCATGGATATATTGCATGACGCTAAGGTTAATGTAAAAGTACCACACAAAAGCAAAAACAAAAATAATTATTAAAAAAAAAATAAAAAATAAAATTAAAATTTGGATAAGTATAAGGACAAGAATTTGGATATGGATAAGGACAAAGATTGGAAAAAGGATGAAGCCAATGATTTCGATAAAAATTTGGATCAAGAATAACATAAGGAATAGGACAAAGACTTAGACATATATTAGAGCATGAAATTGGGTAAGAATAAGAACAAGAATTTAAACAAGGACTGGGAAAAGGCTTAGGTCAAGGATTAGGACAGAGTCATAGTCACACTTAAAACACTATTTAAGGCAAAATTGAAAAAAAGGATGAAGACAAGAATTGGTACAAGGAAAAAAGTAAAGTTTTGGACACACTAAAGACGAGATTTAGGACAAAGACTAGAAAAATAAGTGGGACAAGGATTAGGAAAGAGATTTCAAATAGGAACGGGTTAGGAATTTGGACTTGGGTTAAAAAACAATTTGGACTAGAATAAAAACAATTATAAGGACAAATATAGGGTCATTTAACAAGAGGTGTTATTTTAAATCTCCCAACATTTTTTCAGATGGCAACATACAACTGTCATTTGATGACGTTTGACAAAGAAAAACTAGGAGTTTTTAGATTTGATTCAATACATACTAGCACAATGCATTAAAGTAGTGAAAATTCAATACAAAAACGGTGAAAAAAATCGTAAGCCTAAGAAAATACACTTTGCCACAAAGACTTTTATTGGTAAGATTGTGACCAAGATAAAAAAATCGTTACGGCAAAGGCAACAAAGATTTTTAAATATCCATGAAAAATCTACTTAAAATCAAAGGCTTACATTTTTGTGGCAAAGAATCTACTATCTTTCTATGTCTGCCTTTCTTTCTGTTACCCACCCGTGCCTTCCCATTTCTCCTTCCCCTCCATTTACGACTTAATATACACTGAAAAAAAAAGTTTTAAAATTGACGACAATTATTATTAATTTGACGAATTTTGTGTTTAAAAAATAGCTTGCAACAAATTTGGTCCAAGAAAGAGCAAATATGTTTAAAACTTTTGAAAAACATATGAAAGGCAAATTATGAACACATTTTTTTGACAAATTGTGTTCAATTTCAAGCTAATGTTTTTTTTCAGTGTAGGGTTGATTATAATTTATACATACCATCAATTGCCTTATATAGGACATATTGTCCACAAAGTAATTGTGAACTATACGAGGGGTACTATTTATATTTCGTGAACTGGCAACACAAATGTCAAAAGCCAAAATCTGGCATCACCATAATAAAGTTCGACATTTGTTAGCATAAATGTACTCCTAATGTTTTGATGTACAAGAACAAGTTGTTTTGTTTACAGTTAGGGTATTCATAAGGTGTGCTATCATGTCATATTATCATAATGTAATACAATTTTACACTAATTTAAAAATATGGTTGTTGCCTTCCATATAAAAAAGTACTAAAATATTACAACTCTAAAAGCTATGTTTATTGAGTGTCGTATTCAATAACGTGCAAAATATGCTTTTTGCACAAACCGGCTATTATTTTGTCTTTTTCGCTTTCTTTTGGCATTGTGATAACAAACATTTATTTAAATTTGTTTTGCATCAGCTGATTGAGAGTTGAAATGCCAAAAGTTGGCAACACTGTAAAGCTGTGCGGTCGAACATTTTTTCTCGCTCCGATTTTAAAGTATTTTTATAAAGTAAAATAAATTCAAATAAAGTTTTTTACATCATTAAATTGTCAAGTGATATATCGTGCAGCCGATTACTGAAAACAATAAGATGCCTTTTGTAAAATCGCGCTCAAAAAGAGCAATTAAAGAAAATTGCATTCAATGCAAGTTGCGCATAGAAGTTGGTGAAGAGGCAGTGCAATGTGATAAATGTCAAAAAACATTGCATGCTCAGTGTAGCAGAATGGACAAACGCCAACTCGAGGGGCTTATGAATAATGAAAGCCTCGAATATGTTTGCCATTTTTGTAGAAATGAAGATAGTACTTTGATTTCCTTAGACTTAAAGGAAATAAGGTCTAAATTAAGTCAGCTGGACGAAATAAATAAAACTATACAATTTATGTCAGCTCAGTATGACTCTATTTTAAATGGAATGGCTTCAAATAAAAAAAAAGTTGAAGCAGTGCAAAAAGAAAATCGTGCATTGAGAGAAGAAGTGGAGGAATTGAAATCCTCGATAAAATATATAAATGATGAAAGAGTTAAAAATGACTGTGTAATTCGTGGAGTCAATGTTGTGAATGAGCAAACAGCTTCGGAAATAGTGGTTGACATTTCTAAAAAAATTGGCGCTAATATCGAAATTACTAACATAAACAAATCATATTTCTTGCAAAATAAAAACAATTCAAATAAAAAATCACTCGTTGTAAAGTTCGCAGACAACATTAGTAAGCAAAAGCTTATGTCAGCCAAAGCTAATTTAAAAAAAGATGAAAACATGAAAAACATTTATATTAATGATTATTTGGGCAAAGAAACTATGCTGTTATTCAATCACGCAAAATCTCTTAGAGCAGTTGGCTACAAATTTGTTTTTGTAAGAGGAAACAAAGTTATTGTTAAAAAGAGCGAACAATCGGCAGCAAAACTGATAAAACGCATGAACGATGTTGACAAGTTACTACTTTCTTCCTCTGAGGGTTTAACAGGGCGGTTTAGAACTTCGCTCACTGCGGCTGCTAATATTGATATTGGAGACTCTGGAGAAGATGACAACAGTGGTGGAGAATAACAGTGCAGTCTCTTATATTATTACTTATATTATTTTTCTATTTTAATACTTATTCTTTTGTTTTATTAATTTTAAATTGTTTTTTTTTTATTTAACAAAATGAATCAAAATCAATACTTCAAAAAACTACAGTGCTATGAAAACTATTTAAAAAATATATCTTATGATTTTATTAATATTATTTCTATCAACATAAGAAGCGTTTCATCCATTGCGAAATTCAATAAATTTAGAACGTGGTTAAGTCAACTTCCTAGGCTCCCAGATATTTTAGCAGTTCAAGAAACTTGGTTTACCAATAACGATACAGATATTTACAAAATTCAAGGTTTTAATTGTGTACATAGTTGTAGGGAAGACGGTTATGGTGGTACTTCTTTTTATATAAGTACAAAATTAAAGTTTACAGTAAATAATGTTTTAAATAAAGACTTTATTAATGCAATTTCAATAACTATTCACGATATTAAATTCGGTGGGAAGCCCCTTCAAGTAAGCTCTTTTTACAGATCTCAAAAATGTAATGTCATAAATTTTTTGGATAATTTAGAGAATATAATTTCTTTACATGCTCAAAACCCCACTATTTGTGTTGGCGACTCAAACATCGATGTTGCTAACAAAACTAGTTCCTCTGAAGGGCTTATAAATCTGTTTAAAAGTTATGATTTTATGAATATGCATTCTTTACTAACGCGGCCAGTAAGTGAAACATCGATCGATAATGTCTTTAGTAATATTCTTGGTAGGATATCAGTAGATTCCATTGAGTGTCCACTTTCGGATCACAATTTGCTGTGTTGTAAACTTAAGGTTGAGCATACACAAGATAACTTTATAGAAAGCACCTCTTACCATATAAACTACAACCTTTTTAGAACGAAACTTGAAGAAAATTTACGAAATTGTGACTATACTGATCCCTCTTTATTAACCGCGGAGATTATAACAGGTATTAATAACGCATCAGTGTTTAGCACAACTCAATCAGTTACCAAGAAATTATTAAGATACGAGATGACACCTTGGGTAAACGGGAATCTGAAAGCGCTTATAGAACTTAAATCAAAGTTGTTAAAGCTGAAAAGAAAGTATCCCACGGATAGTTTCGTTGCTGAGAGATTGAAAAGGATAAGCCGTGTTATAAAGTGTGCACTAAGAAAAACAATGAACGATTACTACTCAGCCAATCTGCAAGAAACTAATCGAGATCCAAAACGAACCTGGAAATTTATCAATTCCATACTTGGTAGGAGTAAGAAAAAGCAAATACAAACAATTTGTGATGGAGGATTGTCATTAAGCAATGATCTAGAAAAAGCCATAGGTTTTAATAGGTATTTTTTTGAGTCTGTCGTTAAGCTTCGAAATGAAGTGGAGCAACAAGATGGTGATCATTTTAACCTTTTAGGAACAGCATCACAAGTACAAAATAGTTTCATTTTGAAAAAAATTAATTTATCTCAAATAGAAACAATTATAACGCAGCTTGATGCAAAAAAAAGCGCTGGAAGCGATGGTATAACACCGAAGATGTTGTATGAATGTAAAGATTACATTTCACCACTTTTAACAAAAGCTTTTAATAACATGGTGGATTTTTCAAAGTATCCTGAGGCACTTAAGACACACAAAATAGTACCAATCCCAAAGATAAGTTGTGCACATAAGATAGAAGATTTTAGGCCAGTGGCACTTTTGTCAATAATTGATAAAATTTTTGAGAAGGTAATAAGTGAGCAAATAACAAAATATTTAAATACTGAAAATGTTATCTATCCTTATCAATTCGGATTTAAAAAAGGCTGTAGTACACAAGAAGCTATAGTGAGCGTAGTAAACCTTATATGTGATGGCTGGGATAGGGGATATTCTGGGGTAGCAGGAATGTTTTACGACTTTAGTAAAGCTTTTGATTTAGTTGATCATGAAATCTTGCTGCAAAAACTTCATCTTCTCGGTGTTCGAAATCAGGAATTGACTTTTTTTAGAAGTTTTCTTTCAAACAGGAAGCAATATGTCCAAGTTGGTGATGTCAAAAGTAATTTAGTTACTGTTAATTGCGGGGTTCCTCAGGGCAGCGTTCTTGGCCCCTTGTTATTTCAAATATATATAAATGATATTAAAAACTTAACTCTAAATGGACAACTTATCATGTTTGCGGACGATATATGCCTATTTTATCCTTATAAACATCACGCAGTTTTAAAAGTGCAAATTGAACATGATGCGGCTTTGATTGCTGAATTTGCTCGCCTAAATAAATTAGTTTTAAATTCAAATAAAACTAAGTTTGTAAGGTTTAAGCCACGCAGATCAAGAATCGATGATTTACTTAGTGTGTATGTCGAGGGAAAGGAAATCAAAGAATCGAATACTGTTAAATATTTGGGATTGAATTTGAGTAGCAACCTTTCTTGGGGTGATCACATTGATTTGCTTAAATCTAAAGTATCATCCGCCACTGGAATTCTTTTTAAATTTAAAAACAAACTTTCTAATGAAGTCAAACTTTTAATATATCAATCTCTAATCCATAGTCATTTGACATATCTTCCTGTTGTATATGCACATAAAAAGACTCAAGAATTGAAAATGTTACAATCTGCTCAAAATCGTGCTTTAAAAATAGTGTATAATCTCCCATTGAGGTATTCCACTCTAAGTTTATATAAGGAATATGCGAAAACAGTTTTTCCGATTTATGGGCTTTATAAAAAACAGCTGCTAGTTTTCGTTTTTAAGACACTACATGGCGTTGGCTATCATGTTTTACAATTTCATCAAAATCAAATCAATTTTAATACTAGGAATAGCATAAATCTTAGAACTGTTAGATGCCAATTAGAGACCTCAAAGCAACGCGTAGAATATGCTGGACCCTACGAATTTAACAAGCTGCCAAGTTCTATTAAAACATTAGAACGAATTTCAGTTTTTAAAACACACCTGAAGACCTATTTGCTTAGCAATATTGAATCGCTTCTTATGTACGGTTCTTCTTAAAAATAAAATAATTAAGTAAATAATTTGAGTAGCGATTGAGTTAAATGGAATTAATGAATAAAATATATATATATATGTATTATTTTAATAAGGAAAGAAAAAAAAAATATTATAACATATTAAGTATGAATTTTTAAGTTTGCCAGTTAGCCTCTTTAAAGTCATTTTGGCGCTGAGGCATTTATTTCATTATTAGTTTTTGTACTATTGGATTAAATAATAAAAAAAAAAAAAAAAAAAAAAAAAATATCACAATAAGTTATGGGAGGTTGTTCACACTTGTTGTAAATTTTAGTGTTTTCAATTTAAGACATTTGACTTTATGAGACCTTGTGAATACCCTAAGTGATTTAAGAAAATCAATTTGTTCAAAAATTGGAAATTTCAAGAGAAGGTTTTCGTTGCATTATTTTTCACAACTTTCGACGTGGATTATCTCAACAAGAATGTGTTGATGAACTCAGTTCTTTGTATGACGATAAAGCACCATCAAAAACAATAGTATATCGCTGGTATATGTCGTCCAAAATCCGTTTTTGTGCCACAAAATATCGATACAGTACGTCAACTAATAATGCAAGATCGTCATGTGACATATCGTGAGATAGAGCCATCCTTGCACATTAGTTCCACTTCAATACATTCGATTTTGCATGAACACTTATCTGATGACTCATCCTCCATACAGTCTTGATTTGGCACCCAATGACTTCTTCTTGTTCCCGAATATCAAAGGTAAACTTTGATCTGCAGAAGCAGTTGAAGCGTTTAAAAACCATGTTTTGGAGGTGTCTAAAGAGGAATGAAAAAACTGCTATGACAAATGGTTTGAACGCAAAAGTGTATTGATCATCAAGGGGAATATTTTGAAAAACAAGACGAGGTAAGGAAAATGAAACATCCTGTATTTACGATATTTTGAGCAATAATGTTATTTCTTGTGACCATAGATTCTATTCTAGAAAATTTAAATTTCGACGTCGAGAAAACTGCTTTATCGAAAGTACTTTCCACTCAATTATTGAAAAAACGTGTCTCAATTATTGATCCTAATTTTAAGTTGACAGAAGTTTTTAACGGATTTATTTTAACTTGAAAGAAATTTCAGCCCAACCAATATCAAAGCGGAACTAGGTTTTTTTTTTTTTTTTTTTTTTTTTTATTCAGTTTATTTCAATATATTAATACATAGAAAAAAGTGACATATATCCTCAGCGCCAAGAAGGCTTAATAGAGGTAGAAGGCAACTACAATTAGTTTTATTATACTTAACAATGTTTTTTTTTTTTTTTTTTTTTTTTTTTTAAATCAGGAAATTAAATAACAAAATTTAATATGTATAGCTTAATTATCTAAAATGCAAGAAGTAATTCAACATTTTGTAGCAAATAACTTTTTAAATTCTTTTTAAAACTAGACAGCGTTTGAATATTTTTTAGGGTATCAGGTAACTGGTTATATTCACTTGGTCCAGCAAAGCTAACACGCTGCTTAGTCAGATCTAAGCGACACCTAACTGCCCTCAAGTGTAAGGCTTGTCTTGTTATTCTATTCGTTTGATTAATATTCTGACTGAACTGCAAGGTCTGTAAACTAATTCCATGTAACGATTTAAAAACATGTACCAACAATTGTTGCTTGTAAAGGCCTTGGACAGGGAGTATATTCTTCGCATAATCAGTAAATAATCGGGTTGTACTATGCCTCAACGGTAGGTTGAATACAATTTTAAGTGCCTTGCTTTGAGCTACTTGTAGAGATTTAAGTAGCGTATTGACTTTACAACCATATATTATCGGTAGATACGTCAAATGTGAATGCACTAAGGATTGATAAAGTAATAGCTTTGTTTCAGTATTGAATTTATTCTTAAATTTATATAAAATTCCAATTCCTGACGCAATTTTGCTTTTTAATTTGTTTATGTGAGATTCCCAACTCAAGTTATGATCAAGAGTCATACCCAAATATTTTACGATTTTTTCTTCATTTATTGTACTATCACCAATCTGAACGCTCATTACTTCATCGTTCCTTACGTTGCACGTTTTGAATCTTATTAATTTCGTTTTGTCTCGATTCAAAATCAATTTATTCAATCTCATGAACTCCAAAAGAATTGCAGAATCGTACTCAATATAAGTTTTCAACACTTGCAAATGATTATATTTATAAAGCAGGCATATATCATCTGCAAACATAAAAAGTTTACCATGAAATTCGATATTTTTCAAATCATTAATAAAAATTTTAAAAAGTAGTGGTCCAAGAACACTGCCTTGGGGAACTCCACATAATACAGGGAGCATTTCGCTCTTTGAATCTCCAACTTGAACAAATTGTTTCCTATTTGTTAAATAGTCTCTAAATAAATTTAGAGTGACTGAACTCAACTCGAGCACATTCAATTTTAATATTAATATTTCGTGGTCAACAAGATCAAATGCTTTCGAGCAATCAAAAAACACACCAGCAACGCCTCTATAACGCTCATCTAAGCCACTACAAATATAATCAATAACATTTACCACAGCTTCTTCAGTTCCAGCACCTTTCATAAAACCATACTGGTGATCATAAAGTATATTGTTTCTATCTAAGAAATTTGTTAATTGTTCATAAATTATTTTTTCAAAAATTTTGTCTACAACAGACAGGATTGAAATAGGACGCAAATTTTGAATAATGTTAGAAGTGAAACCCTTTGGAATAGGTATTACTTTATGTGTCTTCAATATATCTGGATAAACTGATTCCGTAATCATGCTATTAAATATGTTTGCAATAGTATTGGATACTAGAGATTTCCTCGCAGTCAACATTTTGACTGTAATTTTATCACGGCCTGGACTTTTATTAACACTTAATTGATCCAGTACACATTCAACTTTAGGTGAATTTACTGGGGCAAGACTAAAATGGCCATTTACTGGAGTAAGTGTGCGAAATAAATTAAAGTTGTCATTTGGTTCTTGTAATATATTTGTTCGCATATCTTGAACCACATTAGAAAAATATTTGTTGATACTTTCGGCCTTGTCTCTATCTGTCATAACAGGATCACCATTATCATCAATTAGCTCTATAGAACTTAATTTTTTTTCCCTATTTGTTCATTTATGAAACCCCAAGTTTTCCTTAAATCACCACTATACAAGTTTAAATTATAAGCATAGTAATTATTCATTAAATTTTTACTACAATGTTTTATGATTTTGCTAATTCTTTTTAGCTGCATAGAAATTCGGTTGTTATTTCGATCTTTTCTCCTCGCTTTAAGTAACTTGTCTTTATATTCAATAAGACCTATTAAGGATTCTGACATCCACGGATTGATTTTACGTTTGACACTAACCTTTTTTTCATGAACAGTTGTGCAAAACTCCGCAGCAGACGAAAGAAAGTTAATAAAATTCTTGCATTTAACAGACACGGTAGATGAAACACTGAAATTTAAGAAATTTTGTTCTAACAAACGAGCAAACTTCAAGTAATCAATTTTTACTTTTTTCTGCATTACATTTTCTTTGTTGTTGAAATTTGTTTCTAAGGAACATATAACAAAATTGTGATCAGAAAAGTCCGTTTCAATGGAATTAATTTTCATACCCTGTGATAAATTACTGAATACACAATCTAGGCAAGGGAGTACTCTAAGGGAGTACAGACCTTCGTTTACAGCAGTAAAATGTTGGTTGGCAGAGTTCAAACGAGGCCGTACGAGCTGTCAGGACGAACATTGCAGAAGTAGACCAGATGAGGCCAGAAATGATGAAGAAAATCCAAAAAAATGTTGCTGGATGATCGTCGACTGAAAGTGTGTGAGATAAATATACATTATAGGCATTATAGGCATTTCAAAAAGTGCTCTACGTCACATATTAACTGAACATTTAGACATGAGAAAGCTATTCGCAAGATGGGTGCCGCAATTGGAACAAAAAGCAGCGTTGTAAGGAGTTCTTGGCAAAGTTTCACAGCAAAAAACAGAGTTTTACAGCAAAAAACAGAGTTTTGCATCGATTCATAACCATGGATGAAATATCTGTCCATCACTTCACACCTAAGATGAAGAAATAGTCAAAACAATGAATTGAAAGGGAAGAATTGGCTCCAAAGTAGGAAAAGACAGTTCCATCTGCCGGCAAGGTCATAGCATCAGTTGTTTGGGATGCGCGTGGGATAATTTTCATTGCTTACCTTTAGAAAGAAAAACCAATCAACGGCAAGCATTATGCGAATTTATTGGAGTGTTTTGAGTGATGAAGTCAAGAAAAAACGGCCGCATTTGGTGAATAAGAAAGTTTTCTTTCATCAAGACAATGTCTCAATTCACACATTCGTTTTCGCGATGGCCAAAATCAATGAGTTAAAGTAAGAATTGCTTACTCACTCACTCTATTCGCCAGATTTAGCCTTCTGCGGTTATATTTTCCCTTTCCAAATTTGAAAAAAATGGCTCAGTGGTAAGGGATTTGCCAACAATGAAGAGATGGAGTCTGCGGTTGATGCACGCAAAAAAATTTTTTGTTTACCGCAACTGAAAAATTCCACATACATACAGTAGACTCTCACAAATTGGAACCACTTTGTTCAACGGTTGGTTCTAATTTATGAAATGTTTTAATTCCTGAACGTTTTTTATTTCACAGAAATTTGAAAGAAAAGAATGAAACTGCTAAAAAAATTTATGTTAACTCAAAAGAATTTGTATTTATTAATATTTAATTTTTTTTAGCATAAAACTCGTATAATTCCCATATATATATATGTATATATATATCAATAAGCAAAGATCCCTTATGAATTTTATAAATAAAGAAACGTCCAGAAATTATAACCACGGGTTCTTATTTCTGGAAACTTCGAATTTGTCAAAGTGTACTGTACCACAAGCTTTTCCGGTCATTATTTTTTATTATATTTATTATCTCTCTCCCTATTTCCGTCCGTTTTTCTATGGATTGTACTCATCGCACCTCTGTTTCTATCTCCGTCCGCGTATTATAGTAACAATTTGTCCAAAAAGTAACTCTGAACTATAAGCGTTGTGTTTATACAACGAATAGAAAAAAAAAACCAAGTTTTCAGTTGGGAAAAACAAATTTTTCAATTGCTGCAATTTTAAAATCACTTGCGCTTATGACAAACGAAATTAATTTCCTTCAACTTAATGACGCGTTTCTCGCAACTGACTATTATTATGACAACTTTGAAACGTTTACAATAACGATTTCAAGCACGACAAAAGAAGTTCGTTTGCGGCAAACTGGCGATAAATGTATGTTTTTTTTTCTTTGCGTGTGTATACTAAACCTCTGCACGAGTGCACTTGAAATGCGTTTCAAGGCACTCGTTTGTAGTGCAAGCTTTTGCTATGTTTTGCTCTCATCAATGAAATCAAGCCTAACACTACAGAGAGTACTCGTCGCTTGAGCAGAACAAGAACAAACTAAAACCAAAGCAATGTTAGGCACGATTCGAAAAAGAAGTCTGCACTGACTAGAAAGTTATGTAAACAACAGCAGAACGCTTGGAGTTATGCTGTGTCTTAAGGTTTCATATTCTACATTTTCTTGTAAAAAATCATTAGGTGCATATTTAAAAAGCCAAAAAAAGGGATTTTCTTATTAATTATTCAAATTATAATAGGAGACTTATTTGTTTATTATGAAAATGTATTTTTTTCCGTTTTTAACAAATTCTATATATAAATAGGCGTAGGCAAAACAGCTAAAAACCATTTTCTCCCGTTTCCCGATTTTGATAATTTCTTTTTAAATCAATAAGATTAGGGAGAAGGAGTGCACCAAATATCTATTGTGGGCGTGGTGTATACCAAACAACCCAAATTTGCGATATCAAATAACTTTAGAGTTATATTTCACACAGCCTCAGAAATTCGACCTCAAATCACACGTACCACTTCACTGGTCACATTTTATGGGCATTGAAAGAGGGGTGTGGCATTCCTTAGCAGCCCAAATTTTCGATATAACTTTCGAACTATAAGTCACAAATCAATGAAACTCGGTAGGAACTTGCCATTTAGTTGCGTTCTTCGACTGGAAAAATTGAACGAGCATTTGACAAGGGGGCGTGGCACCATCCATACAATTCAAATTTTTTATATTGAATAGCTTTGGAAGTAAATGCCGTATAACAATGAAACTCAATATGGAGTTCCTACTTGGTGATATCATTCTACTAGAAAGTAGAATATGGGAAGTAGGGTACTGGGATGGGCATTTGACAAATGGGTGTGACTCTAATCCAAATAATTCAAGTATCCAAATAATTCAATGAACTGTAGTAAAAACTTAAGCGTATTAAGACCATTTAGGGTTCTGTACATTTCGTGTTTAGCCGTTTTTGGGGGTAGCTGATTTCGAATCTGAATCAGAATTTTAAAATTAAAGATACCACCTAAATTTTTTGTAGTTTGAAAAATTCGGTGCTGGGGTGAACACTATGTAAAAATGGGTCGCTGAATCCGAATCCAATGTCAGATGTTCAAAAGTATGATATTTTAACAATAGGGTTGGCATCTAATAATTTTTTTAAAAGTTTTAAACATTATCTAACAGTTTTAGGGGGTCGCTTATTTTGAATCTGATGTCAGAATTTTAAAATTGCCACCTAATTTTTTTTATTTTTAAGAATTCGGTGCTGGGGCGAAAACTAGGTAAAAATGGGCCGCTGAATCCGAATCTGTATAATTTTAAAATTCTGACAACGATTTCGGATTCAGCTACCCAATTTTACCTAGTGTTCGCCCAAGCACCGAATTCGTAAAAAAAATGTGGTAGATGTGATTGATGCATTTTTCGCTGTTAGTAATTGTTCTCTTAAAGCAAACGGCGAACACGGTTTGATTTGAAGCTGACGAGTGCTCTGCAGTGTTCGTTTGTTATCATTAAATGACTTGGATACGTTCTGCTTGACTAACAGAGTTCTGTCAAGCTCTGAACTCTGCACTGTTGGATCTACTGTTGTGGAAAAAACGAGTGCATTTGTGCAGAGGCTTTGTGTATATTTTAAAAGATAACTTTTAGGTTTTTGATACGCCTGGTACTGAATGTTTTATTTGAAAATTTCTAAAACTGAAAAAGAGTTTTACTAAAAATTTTAACGTTCTGGAGAAAAACTAAGTACGCCATTTTATTCCACGTCCACGATTTATGAGAGTTAAGCTTGTGAATCTCATGAGCTTTTTTTGCCGTTGTACAGTGTAGTTCTAAATTTTAAATTTGATGTTTTTTCTAATTTATTCAACTAATAATTTTAACTATTATCGATATATGTTTGTATAAAGATAACGATATTTCGACAATGTTACAATAAATTTTGATTAAATTTCATAAGTTTAAATTTCATCAGTTAAAATTTTTTTTAAAGTTTTTTCGCTAAACTAGGTTTATATCCATTTCAAAAAATGTACTAAACAAAAGTTTAAGATATGCTGTTATAATATGAATTTTTATAAAAAAAAAATTTAATTCAAAAACTAAAGCAATTTAAGAATTATAAAAAATGTTCGCTTAAAATATCAGAAAAGTTTTTTATGCAAGTAGAACTCACCCTTCAACAGATGCTGCAAAATATTATCCTTGTGCTCGTCGGAGTGCGGCTCGCCCAAGATAATTAGCAAATAACAGCCGGTTAGAGGACTTGGGGGACCAACCATGCCACCAGCTAGGCTCGAGGGACCGCCACCATCGGAACAGGCGGTATCCAGCGGTGGACGACCCTCGGATGGAGGCAGCGAGCTGGGCCCAGCAATATCGGTGCCAGCATCATCATCAGCATCTGCATTACCGCCAACAACTCCGTCATTCGGAGCAGTGCCATTGCCGCCTGCTACAGCTGCAGCTGCAGTAGCATCTGCGCCATTGCCAATGCCATGCTCACCATTGGTGGCCACACCATTCAAATTTTCCGGCAGCGTGGCAGCAGTAGCAGCGTGCAAGGCGTTGCCAGCCTCAGCGCCATTGACACTCGCTGGCATGGTACCGTTAGTACCAGCCGCAACAACAGCTGTTGTTGACGCCTGATCGCTCATCACAGTCTAGTTTTTTTTAATATAATTCACAGTAAGTTTTTGGGCGTTAATAAACTCTTTGAGAGTGTTTTTGTTTTTTTTAATGAAATAATTGAGATTTGTTTTTGTAGTTGTAGTTCAAGTCAACACTTGAAGCAAAATTCGCAGTTTTTTTTTTTCAAAATATGCTCCAAAATGTAACGGTTTTTCTTTTTTTTTAAATTAAGTTTTTTAATTAAGTTCTAGTTGTTTTTTAAATCCTTTTAGAATTTCTCAGTCTTTTCTTTCTTAGTCCATACAATTAATTACAACAACACAGAACAACAACAACAATTTGTCAACTCTGCAAAACGTACAATACGCGCGCAAATACCGTTAGAGACTGTGCCGTTGAGCTGCACTTGACTCAGCTTTTCTGCACTTCAATTGAGTTTGCTTGCAACAAGACGCAGTGCATCAACATCAACAACAAGAACAACAACGGTAATAACAAAAACAACGAAAAAAATGAAAGATTAGCAGCAACGACAGGCAGGCAGCAGGCGGCGGCGGCAGCTGGAGTGAATGTCTGCGTTAACTGACTGACTGGCTGGCTGCCGGCTTTACTTGTTTGGTGCTGCTTCTGCTTCAGCTTCTGTTTCTGTTTCTGCGCTGTGTAGAAGCGTCTTCAACACATGCAAAATTTTTGCAATAAAAAAAGAATTCGTCTAAATTTGGACTCTTGTAATTCACTTGTTTTTGTTGTTATTGTTTTTTAGTCTTTGTCTGTGGTTTTTGTGTTTTTTTGTTTTTTGTTTTTTGCTTGGTTTTGTGTATTTTTGAATTTGCTACAGTTCGTGCTTGTTTATTTTTATTAATAATGGTTTTCTTTTTTTTTGAGTTATGGAATTATTTATATGTATTTTCTTTACTTGAAGTTGTTGTAGTTTTTGTTTTTATTGCTGCTTAACACTTAAACAGCGACACAAACTAATTATATTTGAAAATCATAAGTTTTTGGTTTCTTTTACAGCTTTTTAATTTTAAGTTTTTTTGTTTGTTTTTTTTTTTTTTTTTTTGTGATGTGAGATTTATGACGTCTGAGTGTTTATTTTTTATTTTAAAGTATTTTTAAATTTTTGACCTTTGTTGCTAGAGTTTTATTTTATTTTTTTTTGTTTTTTGTAATTAAATATGATGGCGTGTCGTGAAAGTTTTATGCATAATTTTACTTGAATAGTTTGTTTTGTTTTTTTTTTTATTATTTTTTTATATATTTATTTGGACTTATCTCACTTTATTTTGAGTATTGTTTTTAGCTTAGATTTTTATGAATTTTTGCTTTTGTTTTGTTTTGTTTTTAATAATGATATTTTTATTATTTTTTTGTTTTTTTTTTAATATATGTATATATTGTAAGTTTTTATTGCGTAAAATCGTAAAATCTGCATAGAGAGAGAGAGAGAAAGAGAGAAAAGTTAGTACATTTGTCATACCTTAAGAAAATAAATTTATACAAAATAAAATAATTATTATTTATTTTTTATTAAGTCTAAAATTTATGCAAACGAAAAATGTATCAAAATTGTTTGGAAAGTTTAAAATATTTAATTTATTTTCTATAGGGTCTTTCGACAAGAGGTGCCATTAAAAATTAAAAAAAAAACGCAATATCTTTGTGAAAAGAGCTGGCAATTTTATTGGAGCGAGCGAACGAACGTAGCTCCCATAGAACAAATTGCATGAAAAATGTTTATATAAGCAGAACTCTAAAATGGGTTGATCGATTTTAATATTTCTTTTTCTAGACTGTGCTACAGATCTTTAATTATGTCCTAACGAAGCACAAATTTAGAAATTTTGTTTAGTTTAGAAATTTATTGAAAATAATATTTCCATATTTTCGTTGTTGATATTCGTTGAATTCAGTTTGCTTTTTGCCTGCTGCTGTTTATATAACAGTCCGTTCAAAAAGTCCATAGGATTACACATACGATAGATGGCGTTACTAGATTTTTTCCGAATGTTTTTTTATTTAGTACTAACCTTCAAACGATACGTATATAAATTTGACAACAATCTGACCTATTGATTCGTGAGTTATAGCATTTTGTTTAAAAAAAAAATAAAGCATTGCTCTTTAATGAAAAAAAAAATATAGTGGAAACCAAACAATGGCTTGATAAACATTATCCGAACTCTGCTCCATCAAGACAAATGGTAGAAAAGTGGATTGCTGAATTTAAACGTGGTCGTACCAGCACAAATGATGCAGAGCGCAGTGGACGCCCAAATGAGGCTGTTATTCCAGAAAACATAAAAAAATCCACAAATTGGTTATTGTATCAACCTGTAACCAGCCTTGTCCCCGAATAAACAAGATCCAATTGAACTAAGTTACTTTGACTTTATTGAATCACAAATTACAATGCTAATTATTCAAAACTATTCAATTACAAAATTATTCATCTTCTAGCTTGCCGCCCTCACATTCACGCTTCTTCTTACTCCCCCGTCAAACTCTATCAGCGTTGCCAGATTTCACCAGACAGAACGACACCTCTCAAACTCAATCCGAGTTGCCAGATCTCCACATCCCTCCTATATTTTTCAGCTTCAGCTTTAAACTCGGCTTAGATGTCTCTGGATCCTCTTGGAGAAACTTGGGTACATTATCCTCACTTGGCATGGATTCAAACTCTTCGACCGGCTTGGAAATTGTTGGAACTATCTTCAAATGGCTTATATTACGCCTATACACTTTGCCATTTCCACATACTGTTACGTCGTTTCCGTTTCGTTCAATAACTTCAAACTCTTCTGGTCCGAATGTAGTTGTTAGTTTGTTTGGGAATACTACATTACGCAGAAGAACCTTATCTCCAATCCCGATTGTGTTATTCTGAGCCCTGCGATCCTCATCACCCTTCCGTCTTCCTTTTTCCTTGTTTAAGATATCTATATCCTTCGCTTCGGAGTCCAATATGTCCTCGTCAATATCCTGTACGGATGGAATTTTATCTCGAATTACTCTATTAAACAACATCTCTGAAGGGGCTTTCCCAGTAGTGCCATGTGGAGTTACGTTATACATTAAAATGAACTTCTGAAGCTCTTCTTTATAATTGGCACCCTTGGCGTGGGCGATTCGTAGACGCTTCAAAAGGGACCTATTCATATTCTCGACTTCGCCATTTGCTTGCGGCCAATATGGCGGGGAAGTCATCAAGTCAATGTTGTTATTTTTACAAAAAAGTCTAAACTCTTCGCTAACAAACTGCCGTCCATTGTCGGCTGTAATAGATTTTGGGTATCCCAATCTTGAAAACACTTCATTTAAAATTCTTATTATTTCAGAGGATGTAATCTTCTTCAAGAATGTGGTTTCCTGGTATCGCGAATAGTAGTCGATAACGACAAAAACAAAATCATGGTCTGGCAAAGGTCCTAGTAAGTCCATTGCTACGCATTGCCATGGTCCATTTGGTAGTACTCGTCTATTCATTGGAGCTGGACGCATTGGCCTTGATACCAACAAACAGTCCCGACATCTCTTTACGAAATTTTCCACATCTCTATCCACCAGAGGCCACCATATCTTAGAACGTACCCTTCGCTTCATGGCTGTTTCTCCCGGGTGCCCTTCATGCGCTAGTTCAAGAGCTCTAGTCCTTAAAGCATGTGGTATCACAATTTTTGTTCCCCGCAACAAAATATTACCCATCGTGCATAACTCCAGACGGAATGGAAAAAATCTATTGGAGGAATTCGTGCTCCAGGTGTCATTTTTTACATTTTCAACCGCCTCCATTAGTTCCGAATCCGATCTGTTACTTTCAATTATTTCAAGTATAGAGAGTGCGCGCGGAACAGATTCTTCAATTATTGAGTAAATATTTTTCTCACCTAGTTCATCAAAAGTTGCGCAATTCTCGAGCTTGCACAGTCTGGAAACGGAATCCGCTATATTAGACTTTCCCACCTGGTACAAAATTTTGAATTTAAACGATTGCAGTCTGAGAACCCAACGTTCAATGCGAGCTGGGGGTTTTGATGTCGGCTTAAAGATAGCTTCCAATGGCTTGTGATCTGTCACCAGCTCAAATTCAATTCCAGCAAGGTAATAATAAAATCTCTCCACTGCCCATACTAGCGCGAGGCTTTCTTTTTCTGTTTGTGAGTACCTCCGTTCGACTTCCGATAAACTTTTACTAGCAAACGACACGACTTGCGGATTATTACTTTCAAATTGCAGGAGTACTGCTCCCAATGCTACCGGACTTGCGTCAGCTACTAATCGAGTGCGATTTTTCGGGTTGAAGTAAGACAATGTTGGAATTTTTGCAAGATTTTCCTTGAGGCGCCGAAACGAGTTTTCCTGATCTGGTCCCCACACAAATTTTACGTCCTTCTTAATAAGACTTCTCAGAGGTTCTGTCACATCGGCGAGATCCGGAATAAATTTTCCTAAATAAGTCACCAGACCTAAAAAACTCCTCGTTTCTTCTTTACTTGTCGGGTGCCGAAACTGTAAAATTGTATCAACTTTCTCTCGATCTGGTCTTATGCCCTCATGCGACAACAAATGTCCTAAAAATTTTAATTTTTTCACCTTACGGATACATTTTTCCTCATTTAGCGTGACATTAGACTCTTTAAAAACTGACAAGACCTTTTCCAAATTCCGATCATGTTCGTCCTCTGTATGACCAAACACAATTACATCATCAAGATAGTTTAGAGCATTTCCACAAGAGGCCAATAGGTTTTCCATAATCCTCTGGAAAATTTCTGGAGCTGAATTCACGCCAAACAAGAGTCTCTTATATCGATAAATTCCATTAGAAGTTATAAATGTCGTTATCCCACGACTAGCTTCATCCAACTCTAACTGGTGATATGCATTTTTAAGATCCAGCCTGGAAAAATATCTAGCTGACTTAAGCTTGGTCATGAAAGCATCAAAAGTTGGCAGTGGAAAGTTTTCTCGCCGTATAGCAGCATTAGCGCGTCTCATATCTATACACAATCGAAGATCGCCATTTCCTTTAAAAACAATAACAATTGGTGAAATCCATTCACTGGGCTTCACGACTGGCTCTATGATATCTTGCGCTACTGCTTCTTCTAACTTGGCTTTCACCTTTTCTTCCAAAGCGGCCGGTATACGACGCAAAGGCTGTTGAACAGGCTTCACTGATTTATCAATTGATAATACAACTTTAACATCTTTGATTTTCGGAAAAGGAACGATGTTTTCAACCTGATTGACCCCAACTCCTAGCTTCAACACGTTTAACTTGATAGCGGATTCACGACCTAATAACGATTGGTTGCCATTCTCAATAACATAGAACGACTCAATCGAATTTGAGGATCTGTCAATTCCTATCACTGCTTCGAAAACAACCTTTACTTTTAGCAACCTGTCTCCTGCACGAGACGAAACCTGTACCTGTCCTGTCTCCTGCATAGGCACGAAATTGGTTCTCTGAATTCTCTCGAACATTCCACATCAAAGCTTGTTGGCTAGACAAATATTCCCAGTCTTTCTCACTGAGAAGATTGTAACGGGAACCGGAATCAATCAGCATCACAACCCCATAACCTCCTATGTAACATTTTAACAGCCCATTTGCAAGCATTGACGGAGATTCTTCACTCATAATCCGAAAACAATTATGTTCTTCAAACCTCTCGTTCATGAGTCCATCTGCTTCATTTCCATCAGAAATGAATTGGATCTTTGAAGGCCAAATCTTTCTCTTTTTTGTTTCCACAAAATCAACATTTCTTGCTTTTCGCTTGCCAGTTTTTGTTTTGCATCTACGAGCAAAATGTCCACTTAATCCGCATTTATTACATTTCAAATTCTTCGATGGACAAAAAACACTACTACCGCTGTGGCCCCACTGTCCACATCTACTACACTCAATGTTGAATTTTTTCCCGTCTTCAGAAGAAATCTTATTTATACTTAAGGACTGAACATGAGGCGGCATCATAGACTCCGACTGGTTGTTGATCTGTTCGTAAACTTGACACATATCTAAAATATCTTTCAAAGTGTACTCCTTTTCTAGCAACCTCTTCTTTAAATCATTCGGAGCCCATACATCTATAATTTTATCTTTTAAATTTATTTCCAAGCTTTCTTCCTGCGTCTTCCCAAATTGACACTTAGCGGCCTGATTCCTCAATCTTAACATTAATTTATTCAAGCTCTCACCCTCCTCGGGTTTTAATGAGCGAAACAAATGGCGCTCAAATGTTGAATTTCTTTTAGGAGAAAAATATTCATTTAACTTGCCAATTAAAATTTCAAAAACATCTCCATCTCCTTCCTCTACCAGCTCAGTAAGTGCCCCAGGAATATTATAAACAACCTCTTGCAATTGCGTCCCACCTAAATGAAGCAGCTTACTTCTTTTCTTTGCTGGCTCTTTGATTTCTTCCGCTTCCAAATATAACGAAAAAGCTCGGAGCCATTTTTCCCACTCTGCACGAATTAATGCTCTATCAATGACGTCGCAAAGAAAAGGTGAGATACCTGTTGCATTCATCACTCTAATTCCTTTCGTTAAACAATTTTAATGTTTTCTCCACCTAGAGCATTTAAATTTAGTTTATCAATCATTTCCCCTTTTGATATTCAACCAGATTTCTTACCAGTGTCAATTAAATGCACTCCAATTATATTATCTCTTGCAGTCAGTTTCTGTGCTCGCTTGAAATCAATTAAATTTAGCCTGCAATTTAATGCTTGACAATTGAATGTCTTCTTTCGCCTAAAACAATTAAATGCCATCATTGATAAAAAAAAAATTTTCTTTCCGGGACTCATTTCTTACCAACAGATTTATTTTAACCCACAAAATGTGTCGCCAGAATCAATTTGCTTCCGATCAATGAAATGTGCCTTGCAATTTAATGCTTGACAATTGAATGTCTTCTTCCACCTAGAGCAATTAAATGCCATCATTTATAACAATTTGTTTTTTTTCTGCTACAACATATTTCTTACCACCAGATTTACTTTATTCAACAAAATATGTCGCAAGAATTTCATTCGTGCACTTTCAGTTTCTGAAACAAGAACATTCAATAATTTCCACATACATATGCATATGAATAATTTTTTTCCCGCGTTTTTCCTCTTTTCGATAAAACTTTTTTTTAAAGTTATCTTAATTTACCTCGTCGCCAATGTATCAACCTGTAACCAGCCTTGTCCCCGAATAAACAAGATCCAATTGAACTAAGTTACTTTGACTTTATTGAATCACAAATTACAATGCTAATTATTCAAAACTATTCAATTACAAAATTATTCATCTTCTAGCTTGCCGCCCTCACATTCACGCTTCTTCTTACTCCCCCGTCAAACTCTATCAGCGTTGCCAGATTTCACCAGACAGAACGACACCTCTCAAACTCAATCCGAGTTGCCAGATCTCCACAGTTATGAACGATCGCAAATTGAAGGTGCACGAGCTAGCTGACATTGTAAAGATATCAGATGGTGGGTTTCGCGTGAGCTCACAGTCGACCAAAAACAACAACGAATTGATGCTTCAGAGGAGTGTTTTGCGCTGTTAAACCGTAATTAAAATGGAAGTCTATCGTCGATATGTGACAATTGATGAAACGTGGCTTCACTATTATACACCAGAATCCAAAAGACAGTCAGCTGAGTGAACAACAGCCAACGAACCGAATCCAAAAAGAGCATAGCACTCAACAGTCGGCCGGTAAGGTGTTGGTATCTGTATTTTGGGATGCGAAAGGAATAATATTCATCGACTATCTCCAAAAAAAACCATCATCAACAGCGACTATTACTGTGCACTTTTGGATCGATTGAAGGCTGAAATCGCAAAGAAACGGCCCCATTTGCAAAAGAAAAAAGTGTTGTTTCACCAAGACAATGTACCGTGTCACAAATCCATGAAAACGATGGCAAAATTGAATGAATTGGGCTTCGAATTGCTGACCCACCCACCGTGTTTTCCAGAATTAGCCCCCAGCAACTTTTTCCTGTTTTCAGATCTCAAGAGAATGCTTACTGGAAAAGTCCAATGATGAAGTAATCGCTGAAACTAAGGCCTATTTTGACGAGAAAGAGGAATCGTTCTATAAAAGTTGTATCGAGAAGTTGGAAAATTGCTATACTCATTGTATAGCTTTCGAAGACAACTATGTTGAAAATTTGTTTTTTTCTTTCTTATCCTAAGGACTTATTGAATGACCTGTTATATCGTTCGCTCGCTAGAAAAAACCGAACAACATGGAACAACAACAGAAACATTGAGGTGAATATTGTTCGCTGCAACACCTGTTTATTACCGACTTATGTGATGTCTACACAGAGAGTTTAGTTTGAGTTTAGTTTTAAGTTAACCATAGCTATTCACACAGAGATGGGTCGGCAGAATTGTGTTTAGTGTGACATTTCGTTGGCTACTTTTTGTTCTCATATTTATTCGACACCTCCACCACCGTTGCGAGTTCTTCCTTGCTCTGCGCAATCTGGAATTTTTATTGGCCCATACTGATATGAAGACGTTCTTTTCTTCGGTTTTTTGTTAATTTTATGCAAATAGTGAATTGCACAATTTTAGAACAGCTGTTTTTGACATTTCTCACCACAAAATTGTACAGGGTTTTCCAATAAGAGGTGTTATTTTGGTATTCAAAGAAAAATGCCATTTTTTGAGATAAATGGTCGGATGTTTATTTCATAATAAAGAAGAAGGTATGCCGTTAATAATGAAAAACAACATCATCCAAACGGCCTCCACGACCACGCTTACAGGACTATATCCGTTTCATGAAATTTTCCATAACCAAATCGCAAAGTGGCTGCCCTATGTCCTCGATAGCATCACGAATTCCTTCTTTGAGGTCTTCAATCGATGCTGGGCTGTTGGCGTAGACCTTATCTTTCACGTGGCCTCAAAGGAAGAAGTCGCAAGGTGTTAAATCACAAGATCTCGGTGGCCAATTGTGATCACCTCTTCGAGAGATAACACGGTCCGGAAACCTTTCCCGTAAAAAATCAATGGTTTCGTTGCTTGTGTGGCACGTAGCGCCGTCTTGTTGAAAGTAAACGTTGTCCAGATCAATACCATCTAACTCTGACCATAAAAAATCATTAATCATCTCTCGATAGCGCAATCCATTCACTGTAACTACTGATCCAACCTCATTTTCGAAAAAGTAAGGTCCAATGACCCCGCCGGACCATAAACCGCACCAAACAGTCACACGTTGAGGATGGATAGGCTTCCAATCCATCTGAGGATGGATTGGACTCAGATGCGACAATTTTGCTTGTTGACGTAGCCACCGAGGTGGAAATGGGCCTCATCAATCAAGATGATTTTTCGATGGAGTTCCGGATCATTTTTATTTTTTCATTTTAATAATTTCAATGCATTGTTGAAGCATGTATCGTTCCATTTTTAGTAATGGCGTAGTTTCGTCAAATGTCAAAGAATAAAAGCTTTAAAAGTGTGTGATTCACAATAGCGGGCGATTCACAATAACACCTCTCATTGGAAAACCCTATACAAGTTGCATCTCAACGTGCCTTTTTATAAGAACATAAGCATACTTTTAGGGATTTCATAAAATGAGTTTTGATAATCATAGAAATAAAGTTGAGTTTAGTTGAGTTTAACCCTGCAAAATTGTACTTTAGAACTCAAGAGCTTATTTTGCGTTCAGTGGCAAAACTCAACTTTGTACTGGAAACTCAAACTAAACTCTCTGCGTAGACATGGCATAAAACAACAATTAGCAATATTAGATCAAATAAGAAAAGTGTTCGAAATAAACCAGATAATGAGGCAAATTGGACCACAACAAAAAGCTCTCAGGGAATGTTTACTAAGAGTATCATTAGAAGAACTGACTCCACTAGAACTAGAATGAACGTCAACAACCAGGATTCATCTTTTTTATATAAAAATGTGTTGAAATTAATCTCAAAGACCACTGAAATTGAAGAATACAACAATGCTGTGACAATAATCAATGGTTTACATATCCACAAGCGTTGTCAGACTCCTCACACGATGCAAGAGGTTTAAGCCAAAACTTGAGGCTGTGTAGTAGGACTGTGTATTGGGACCATATCTGTAATACTTCTATATTGGCAGTACACTCAAGGTACAGGGTGCTTTTTTTAGAGGTATAGAACTTCGAATTGAAATAAAACACAAGAAAATTGTTTTAATGTCCATCAATTTGGCTTTATTGGAAGGATAATTTTATGCCATTAATGTTTAAATATGATTTCGGGCATGTGGCCGCCGCGGCTGGCTCGAATAAAGCCAATTCTACAGGTCCAATTTTCAACCACTTTTTCGAGCATATGGGGCCGTATGTCGGCAATAACGCCACGAATGTTGGCCTCCAAATCCCCTAACGTTTCTGGTTTGTTGGCGTAGACGAGCGACTTCACATATCCCCAAAGAAAATAATCCAATGGTGTCAAATCCCACGATCTTGGTGGCCAATTGACAGGTCCATTCCGCGAAATTATGCGCTCATCGAATGTTTCCTTCAATAAATCGATTGTGACGTGCGCTGTGTGGCATGAAGCGCCGTCTTGTTGGAACCACAACTCATCCACATTCATGCCATCCAATTCGGGAACAAAATAGTCGGTTATCATGGCTCTATACCGGTCTCCATTAACGGTAACTGACTCTCCAGCATTATTTCGGAAGAAGTATGACCCAATGACTCCACCAGCCCATAGAGCACACCAAACATTCAGTTTTTGTGGATGTAATGGCGTCTCAAGGATCTCATGTGGATTCTCTTCACTCCAAATGCGGCAATTTTGCTTGTTGACGTAGCCATTCAACCAAAAATGAGCCTCATCACTGAACAAAATTTTGCGATGAAAATCAGCATCGAGATCAATCTCATTTTCGGCCCATACACCAAAATCACGACGCATTGCATGGTCTCGCGGCTTTAATTCTTGCACAAGCTGGATCTTGTAAGGTCGCAAGCCAAGATCTTTGCGCAAAATCTTCCATAAAGTTGATGGACAAAGCTCCAATTGCTGTGCACGGTGGCGAATCGATTCATTCGGGTCCTCTTCAACATTTTGCTCTACAGCGGCAATTGTTTCTTCGGTGCGCACTGTTCGACGTCTCTGCGGATGCGTATTATCACATAGAGTAAACGTAGTGCGAAAACGACCCATGGTTAACCGAATTAATTGCTCTGATGGACGATTATGTCGACCATAAAATGGGCGGAGCTTGCGGTAAACTTCACGAACTGAACCATTATTTTCGAAATAAATTTGCACGATTTGCAAGCGTTGTTCTTTTGTCAACCTGTTCATGATGAAATGGCAAACCAAACTGAACATAAATGACATTAGAGTTGCCAGATTTGACCACAAAATGCCAGTTTTATCTCTATTCGAAAAACAAACCCCTAAAAAAAAACACCCTTTACATTCGACAACATTAGATTGTAGATATATTGTTATATAAGCGAGAAAATATATAAACGAATGTACCCAAAATTAAATTTGAAAATAAAAAAACTCAGGAGCGGTGCTTCCATTGTGAAAAATTTCTTTTTAAATTTTTGTTGTTCGAATTTTAATGGTTAAAATTTTGCTTGTTTCAATTTTTCTTGTTTAAATTTAATCATATTTCACGCGTTTTTGTTAAAATTGTGTTATAATGGTGCGTAGCTGTGATTTATGGAGAACAAATACGATTTGTTTTGTTTTATGTTTGGGGTACACGTCTTTCATATTAGCCGCCTCTGTGACGATTTGATGATTTCTCGTATGTAGTAATTTTCATATATTCAAATGTACTAATACAAACGAAAAAATCTCATGTAGGCTGTCTCTCTTTGATTTCGTAGTTAAAATTCATTGAAAATGTTGGTTGCTGCCAATATAGAAGTATTACATACATGATTGGGACTATAGCTGGGGTTGTTGAAATTGTCAATAACCATTGTGGAATTTCCTTTGTGCATTATGGTTAATTTTTTCAATTATTCTGGACCAAAATACAATAATTTAAATGTCCTATTTATTCCTTTCGTGGTGGTATAATTAAAAAAAATGTTCAAATAATTTTTATTCAAACAGTTTTAGTCGCAAGCAATTTCCACTAGAACTTTCTTATGCCAATTCATAAATTGATTAGATCATATTTCTTCTGATTGTAAATCCAAACATCGCAAGGATTTACTCTCGATTAAGCAGTCTTTTGTATTGGAAAAAGGGAATTTGGGTTTGGAATGGCGTATGTTGCATTATCTGTCATACCGCCTATTCCTTATGATAAGAAAATAAATTAAAAGAAAAGATTGGTTGAAAACCGTCAAGAATAAAATAAATTAATGGATTTATAATCAATTAAAATAAATATATTAACATTTTTTTGTAGTTGTTGTTTATGAGATCTGGTATGTTTATTGACAAAAAGTAGAATCTCTATTTATTTGAATTAACAAAACCTATTTAATATCTTTGCTTTTATAGTTTTAAGAAAAATTTATTGGAACGAGCAACCCAACTGAATTGCTTCCATAATGCACCAATTTATGAATCCAACTAGCAAACGCATACATTTTTTGCTAAGCGACTGCTACGACCTAGTTTTAATCTAAAGTACAAACTGTGCGGTTAGTAAGGAAAGACAATATCTGTCAAATATCCGCCGCGGCTGTTTTTGCATGTGACCATTCTTTTTTGATGAAATTTTTCATCACATTTCCGCATAATTGCGGCTGTATCTCGCGAATAATAGCTCTAATATTGTCTTTGAGTACAAGATGGGGCAAAAGTAATCACACTATTGGAACACCCTATAACTTTTGCAAATGGCGCCAAATGTCAATTCGGGTTTGTGATTTGTGAAGTAAACAAGAACGCGGAATAATTGTTTCCATTTTTTTTGTGCAACAATTTGTCGGTTGTGTTGGCGTAGCGTGAATTTCGTTGAAGATTTCCTAACCTTCCGACACCAACTGAACAAACACTGCGTCGTTTGGTCACTCTCTTTGAAGAGACTGGGACAACACGAGATCTTTCCAAGGCTGGTTGGCTCCGGAACAGCCGTTCTGCTGAGAATATCGCTGCTGTTACCCAAGATGTCGAAGAAGAGCCCGGAACATCGACCAGATGACGTACCACGCAATTGGGCTTTAGCCGGCGGTCCTAAGCAGAATTTTTAATTTTGGCGAAAGATTTGAAAATGTTCCCTTTACAAATTGCAGACGCTGCATCAGCTGTTAGCTGTTGACCACCAACCGCGTGTAACCTACGCTTAAGCCATCCTGAATCTCAACGAAGAGGTGGACGATTTTTCATCGAAAATTATCATAAGCGATGAAGGCTATCTGTCTTTCATTTCTATCTTTGCGGTTACGTGAATAAACAAAATTATCGTTTCTAAGGTACCGAAATCCGTGTTTCAACCACGAAGAACCATTACACCCGCTCGAAGTTATTGTGTGGTGTATTTTTTACGCTGGAGGAGTCTTTGGGCCATTTTTTTTTTGGGAACGACTGGACGACTGTGGACGGCGCGAGTTACAGAGCCATGATTACCGAATTTTTTTCTTCTTCAATTGGATGAATAGGGACTGGAGAACATGTCGAACATACTGCTCGAGCCACAACCGATATTCTGAAGGAAGCTTTTCCGGGTCGCTTAATCTCTTAACTTGGTGACTTGCACTGGCCGGCCGGGGTTTTTTGAAGTAACGGGTGTACGTCCACAAACCTCAGACTCTTCAAGCTCTTAAGAAGAATACTCGCCAAGAACGTGAGAACCTGTAGTCCGAGTGCTCTGGCAAGAGTGATGGAAAATGCCATAAAACGAGCCCGTATTTTTATCAACTCTGGCGGCAGTCACTTGGCTGATATCATTTTCTCAACTAATGGAATAAACTCTAATGGATTAAATAAATAAATTTCACAAGCAATACCAAAGTTTTTCACAAAAAAAAAAAAAAATTACAGCAAAAGAACATTGGGTGATTACTATTGCCCTACCTTGTACTTGAATATTTGCTGAAGCATTGACGTAGAATTTATCTTTAACGTAGCCACAAAGCAAAAAATTCTAATGGTGTTAAGTCCTACGATCTCGGCAACCAATCAAATTCTCCATTTCGAAAAATCACACGTTCAGGAAATTTTTCACGCAATTAAACTATTGTTTCACCAGCTGAAAATAAACGTCGACTGCTTCCATAGCATCAATTTCAGCAAAAAAAAAAAAAATCGGTCAGCACCGTTCGGTAACGGATTCTATTCACTGAAACGTGAACATTTTCGAGTGATAATTTCTAACGATTTTCGACGTGGATTGATTAACTTAGTTCGACTTTTGGCGATGAAGCATCAAACTAGCAGCTGTAAACACTGGTTCAATGATTTCGAGCGTAGTCGTCGTATCCTCTCCAAAACGAATTTCGTAAAGGTCGTCCAAGAACGGCTGTTCTGGCAGAAAACATCGATGCTGTGCGTGAACTGTTGGAAGCAGATCGGCATGTGACAAACCGTGAGATGGAGGCATCCCTGGGCATTAGTGGAACTAGCAGACATTCGATTTTACATGGGCATTGGAAAGATTTGTACCCATTGGATACCCTATAACTTGACGGTAGCTCAAAAACAAAAAGCGCATGTCGATTGCTGCAAGCAAATGCTGAAGAAATCCAACGGAGGTAATTCGAAACACGTCTACGACAGTGATGTCACAGGTGAGTTATCATAAATCTACGCTTATGAGCCTAAAACAAAGCAACTATCCAATGTTTGGGTCTTTCAAAGTGAGCAAAACCCGACAAAATTTTCCGTAAACGGAGAACATCCAAGCAAATGGCTGCGTGTTTTTTAAGAAAAACCGCTTACGTTGCAACTGTACCACTTGAACAACGAAGAACTGTTAATCCTGAATGGTACACAACCAATTTGTTTGCCGAAAGTCTTGGGAGAATTGAGGAAAGAAAACCATCGAAAGAAGATCATTCTCCTTCACGATAATGCGAGCTCCCACACATCAGCTCAAACAAAATAATTTTTGAGCACTCATAACGTGAAATTGATGTGTCATCCTTCTAAAAGTTCTGACTTGGCACCCCATGACTTCTCGTTATCCCCTCACATTAAGACAAAAATGCGTGGCGAGCGCCCAAACAGGCTGTTGAGTCCTTCAAAAACCTGGTTTCAGACTTCTGAGTGAAAAAACTGTTTCGAAAATTGGTTGAAACGAATGCAAAGTGTATTGATCATCTTGGAGATTACTTTGAAAAGCAATAAAAGTATTTGCACTGATTAACTACTGTTTTTTCATTGTCATCCGCAAGAATTAAAAGACAACCCTCGCATGAACATTATCAACAAGAACTTTCTTGTGTATAAAAAAAAATAATGAATTCTCTTGAGAAACATGTCCATTAACATCAAGAGTTGGTGGCGATAGTTCTATGAAAGCAACTCAGGCAGTTCAGCAAACTTAGACGATTTACGGCTATTTTTATATCCTCCCGAACAAGATTAGCGGAAAAAGTCAAGTTGATGCTTTACAACTTGAAAGAGTTCTTCAATTTTCTGAGAAAAATTGTACTAAAATTTAAAATTTATGCAGATTTTAATGGCAAAGAACGGGGAAATTGCCTTCATTTGTACAGAGAAAAGTTGTGGCCATAAAAGATGTACAGATAGCAAATAAACGGTATAGACACAAAATAAAAAATAGAATCAAAAAATAGACAATACGCCACTGAAGCAAGTTCGATGTAGAACCGTATTTAGACTTTTATTTTTGGTATTTTTTTTTTCTGTTTTTTTTTTTTATTCTGAAGTGCAGTCGCGTAAAAATCATGAAGGAGTGGAAAAATGCACTTAAAATGTTGGCAGCACGAAACGACATGCGTCAAAATCAAGAGATTTTAAAGTGAATTTCATGAGGCACACACTGAACTTCAAAAAAAGTTATTCAAATGTGTAAAATTCTGGCAGTGTTCCAGCTTTACACGATAAAATTAAAGAAAAAAAAAGTTTTTTGTAGTTAAAGAGTTCTAAAAAAGGTGCCCCCAGAGCCAAAAAATGGTCGCAAAATTAATGCAGTGTATTTTCTGTTTTTGCAAAAAATTTGCATTAATTTCACATTTTCAACTTGTCTCAAAAAAGAAAAAGGGCAAAAAGTCAAAAAGGAGTCGCTTTTCCTAGCTCTCCAAAAATAGCTCACAGATCATCAATCAAACGAACACAGCGTGTTGCCACAAAACACACGCATACTCACACACACACTGAGACGGTATCACCCCCAACCCCCGCGCCAATTTCACAAAGCCATAAAAAACAACAAAAAGCCGCATTGCCGCTTGGCACAGAAACTCCAGTAGCTAGTTTTTTTTTCGAAGCGAACGGAAAAAACATCGCATTTACGAAGCGCTAATGTCGTGATGAGTCATCGTTGTTCACAGCGGCTTGCTGCTGACACAATGCAGTACCACAAAATAAAAAAAAAACAGAAAAATAAAACTACAAACTCCAGAATATTTAATGTTCCAAATATGTGCAAAAGTGCAGCCAATAAAACTGCAAAAAAAAAAAACAACTTCGTTGGCAACGCCTGCCTGTGCTAGGTTGACATGTCAGCAATTTAAGTGTTGCCATCGGTAGCAGTTTTTGCTAATGTACAAAGACACAGGGTAGCTTCTTGAATTTAAGATTTTTGGCGTGACAATGTTACTTTTTAACGTTTAAAAAAACTAAAAAAGTTTAAAAAACAACTCTCCGAAATGCTTTGGCGTTGCATGAAATTGTTACTCAACGAGTATAGGCGCTACGATAAAAGTAATGACGCGACAGCTTAAAGCTTAATTCCCTTACCTTATGGTACAAAAATAAAAAAATATATATTATGACATCGGGACGCGGAGAGAGCTACTTAAGCAACGAGAAGTCTAATTTGTTACATGGAATTATAACCAGAAAAGGCTGGTTCTTGGCACTTGCAGCAAAAATAGACAAGAAATTCATAATGTATAAAGATAAGAAAGCCTAAGAAAGATAAGAATGCATCAAGTTTTGCATGGAATTATAACTCGGTGAGTACACGGTTGTGGCGTCCGTGGCGTAGTTGGTTAAAGTGCGTGGCCGCTATGTCAAAGAACCTGAAGACCCAGGTTCGAACCCCAGCAGCGACAGAAAATTATTTGAATTAAAATAATTTTTCTGTACGGCCGCCACCTCTCTGCAGACAATGGCAAACCTCAGAGAGTAATCAAAATGCCATGTAAAGCTTCTTGAGAATAAGAACATTCCGTTCATCGCCGTTCGGAGTCGGCGTTAAGCATGTAGGTCCATTTCTCGGTCAATTGTGTACAAACTTAATAACACGCACAACACAATTGATCATAAGAAGCTAGGTCGAAGTCCTTTCAAGGGCTGAAATGGCCAGTTATTTATTTATTTTATAGAGTACACGGTTATAATAAGACGCCTGGCCGATGGTTTCAAGACCGGGGCCTCTTCCTGTAACAATAAAAACTAGGCTTGGGTAGTTCATAAACGACCTAGTTCAATTGAACGATTCCCACTCATGAAATATGTGAACTAGTTCAATGTTTCTCGTTCTTTTAGTTCATTTTAGTTCAATTAATATTGCAACGAGTAGGAATACAACGAACAAGAGCAAAAATAACTGAATTTACCAAGCTATGGTTTGAGTCCTTGGTTTGAGACAATTTGTGTCTGCACTAATAGAAATGGTGGATTTGATGGCTATTAAATCTTCAGACCAAGTTTGTTTCATTTTATATACCTGGACATGAACGAGTAAACGAAACTAACTAAAAGACCAATCGAACTAAAAGACCTAGCGAACGAAAAGACCGAACGAACTAAAGGAATTAACGAACTATGATAACTAACGAAGTAAAATATGCAACGAATAAAAAGAATGAACGAACTAAAAGAACTAAATGAACGATCTAGTTCATTACTTACGATTGACCTAAAATGAGCGATCTTTGTGGTGAACTAAAATGCCCAAGCCTAATAAAAACGGGAATCTAGTGGCAGATATCCAGAGTACACTAATGATATGGAGGAAACACTTCCCTAGGCTTCTGAATGGCGACGACGACAACAATCTTGCCAATAGAGATGATATCCCGCAAACCCCAATTGTGGACGACAGCATTGAAGTTCCGCTGCCCGACCTTAGTGAAGTCTTGAAAACTATAGATCGGCTTAAAAACAACAAAGCCGCAGGAGCCTATGGCTTACCTGCTGAGCTCTTCAAGAATGAAGGCGAAGCTCTACTCAAATGTATTCATGAGCTCTTATGCAGAATATGGTCGAAAAAATGAATTTCAAACGATTGGAACATCAGTGTGCTCTGCCCAATCCACAAGAAAGGCGATCCCACTTAATATCGCATATAAGGTCCTGTTGAGCATATTATATGAAAGACTGTAGCCCATCGTAAACCAGCTGATTGGACCTTATCAGTGTGGCTTCAGACCTGGCAAATCCACCGTAGACCAGATATTTACGGTACGACAAATCTTGAAGAAGACGCTTGAGAAACAAAACGACACACACCATTTGTTTGTCGTTTACAAAGCCGCCTTCGACAGTCCAATAAGAAACCATCTATAATCCACCATGTCTGAATTTGATATTCCTGCCAAGCTTATCCATCTTTGCAGAATGACACTGAGCAACACCAGCAGTACAGTTAAATTCGGGAAGGATCTCACTCCTCCATTCGATACGAAACGAGTTTCCAGACAAGGTGATTCCTTTTCGTGCGACTTTTTCAATCTAATGATGGAGAAGATCATTCAGACCATCAAGAGCAGACCAATCCACTGATTTGAAAGATAGTGGCACGATATTCTACAAAAGTATTATGCTGCTGGCGTATGCTGATGATATCGATATCATTGGCCATAATACGCGCGAAGTCAGCGCAACATTTTCCAGATTAGCGAAAGAGTCGAGTCTTGCAAAAGGGTCTTGCAATGAACGCATATAAGACGAAATACCTAGTGTCAACAAATAAACAGTACCAGCGTCTTGGCAACTTCACTGTTGACAAAATCTCATTATAGGTTGTTAAGGGCTTCGTCTACCTAGTATCCATCATAAACTCTTTCATCGATGTCAGTATTGAGATAAGACGAAGGATAACTTTTGCGAACAGGTGTTACTTTGGGCTGAGTAGGCAATTGAAAAGCAGAGCCCTCTCTCTCAACGAACAAAACTCACTCTTTATAAGTCACTAATCATGCCCGTCCTATTATATGCAGCACAAACCTGGACGTTGAGCAGTTCTGATCAAAAGACTTTGGGAGCCTTCGAGAGAAAGATCCTACGTAAGATCTTCGGTCCAATCTGTGTCAATGGCGAATACCGAATTCGATGGAACCACGAGCTGTATGAGCTGTACGCTGACATCGACATAAATAGTTAAACGCATTAAAACCAAGCGGCTCCGCTGACTAGGTCATGTTGAGCAAATGGAAAACTACGCTCCAGCGAAAAAAATAGTTAACTCGGTGCTCAGTGATGGTAAACGCAGAAGAGGACGTCCACATCTTCGTTGAAAGGTTCAATTTTAGGATAACCTGACTACGCTTGGTGTTTCCAACTGGCGCCATCAAGCGCAAAACAGAAACGGCTGACGCAATTTCTTATAAGAGGCCTAAACCGACCAACGGTTGTAATCACCAGATAAGTAAGTAAGTAAGTAAGTAAGTAAGAGTACACGGTTATCCATTTCGGGTTTTGGAAAGTATAGCCATGACATTTGGCAACTGTCAAATGTTCATTTCATCCAAATTAATTTTTGTGTAGTTAAAAATTTGCTATTTTACTATATTTACTACAATTTACTGCATTAAAATTGTTAAATTATTGAATGTTGTTAACCCTTTGACGACTCCTTTTTAAACGTTGAGAAATTAGAGAATCTGACAGCTAATTCGTGTTCAAAGAACTCAAATTATTAAACAAAAGTGTCACGTAGTACAATTTTATTTACCAGCAAGGGTGTGAAAAAGCATGCGATCTGTATGTCCCAATACCCATGGCGGCCGTGGCGCAGTGAGTAGAGAGCATAACCCATGCGCCAGAGAAACCTGGTTCAATTCCATCTGACTCAGAAAGTTTTTTCAATTGAATTACGCACCCAAAATGGCAACCAGCTTTGAATCGGAATTGTGGACTATTTTGCAATAAATTCGAAAATTAAAAAAAAAAATAGTTTTTGGGTCAGATTTTGTTCACTCGTTGTAATATTCACGAATTTTTGTATTTTTTTATAGAAAGCGGAGGTAAGAATAAAAATAAATTAATTCTGACATCAATGGATAATTCCTAATATTTATTAAGGGGTGTGGTTCTCGATTTCAGCTCGCAATCGACTAATTACACACATTATAATATTGAAGTTGTTGTAAAGAGTGTAAAGAGTTACGTGTTGGGCATCCCTGATCTGAATGACATAACTTTCAAACAATAATTTCGTTACTTCAGTGGTTAATTGCACTGAACAAAAAAATTAATTTTTTTCCAAAATAAGAAGGTTCCGAAAATGGATTCTGGTAGAGGGGACCAAACAAAAATACACGTGTATCGACGTTTTGAAAGTTTCCGTTTGAGTTTTATTTTAGGAGGGATTTAAGTTTCCCCTCTTTTGAACATTCTTGTAGTGAATCGGCAGGGGACACAATGTGATCCTTTCATTTTGGGTATAGGATGTGTTCAGAAGATTTATGTTAAATACTATGAGGAACATTTTTGTAGGAGAGGTGGGTAATAGCACAATTTTTGGTGTGCTGACTCACTAGCACACGTGCACCCTTATGTGTCAGCACACTGTGCTAGCAAATTGTGTCACAGTCGAAAAAAGCACTTCGCAGTCGAAAAGCAAAAGCAGTCGAATATTCGTCCCATAAGAAATACATGCAAATCAGCTGCGACCACAGCAACAGCATTTATCTCATTTACTCTTTTGTGTTTACGTTAAAAGAAGAAGTGTTACTCCACACGCGTGTGTACTAGCACACATGGTCACTGCTGAGTGCCACACAATACATAATCGACACTTTAAGCGCAAAATCGCTGCTCTTCATAGTGTGCTGTTGTCACGACGTGAGTCAACGTAGTGTGCTAGCACACATGACACACTACAGAGAGTCAGCACAGTGCCATAGCACAGCACTGAGTTACCCACCTCTATTTGGTAGAACATTTGAACCATCTAACTTTTCAATGTATGGGTCTATTTTTACCCTTTTGTGATAAAAGGCAAATATAACCCATAAAACAACGATTTTTTTTAGGCACCTAGTGGATTTTATCAGTCAAAGTGCAGTTGATAAGGTTCGTTGTTATTGCAAAGTATTATGCGCTAAATAAGTGAATGCATCAGTGGAAAAATGACTAAATTTTTTTTATTCTTTTTATTTATAGATAGAAGATGTAGAGCTTTAATTTGTTTTGTGATTTATAGTAAAATTTTAGGTAAGACATTTTTATCATAGAATGTAACCCCCTACAACCCTGTTTTCTATGACATTTTAGTACAAAATAAGTACGTATTCTAAATAAGTACGAAATTAACCCTTAATCACATTTTAAGTTTTGACATATTTCAGGCGTTTAAGTTGATTTGATCAGCTTTGATGTATTCTGAGACTTATAGCAGAATTTTATGAAAAATATTTTTGTGGAACATGTTAACCCGGTATATCCTTGTTTTATGGGTTTTCCTTGCCCTTTGTTAAAAGAGGGTGAATAAAGACCCGTACATTGAAAAGTTAGAGGGTTAAAATGTTGGACAAAAATGTTCCTCGTAGTATTTTACATAAATCTGCTGAACATATTCTATGCCTAAAATGTAAGGATCACATGGTTTCCTATGACGATTCACTATAAGAATGTTCTTAAAGTACACATCCGAGCCACCGAAGAAATTTTTTTTTGCCGCTTTCCTCAAAAAAAAAAAAGAAAAACAAAATTGAAGTTTGAAAGAAATTCAAAATTCTGTTACTCTTTGTTAATAAAACCGTCAGTAAAAAAAAAACAAAATGGTAAAATCGATTAATGAAAATGGCCACGGAAACGGAAAGAACACACTCGAAAATATAGGATACATGACTCTAAAATTTGCTTCCAAGGCTTACCATGTCAAATATATTGACGAAAAAAGTTAAAAATCTATGCCACTTTGGGCCGAAACGGGTTAATTTGCTTATGGAAGCATCGAGCTTATTGCGGAGAGAACACGTGGTGTTCTATCGTGCAAGTTTTAACGCAAAAGCTCTGACATATACTAGTTCGTTTCATCATGGAAACGAACAAAGCACATTTTCTTACAAATTTATGGAAATAATTTTCATAAAATTGCATAATAGCTCAACAAAAGTTTACACCACAAATTCGTTACACTGTCGAACAAATTTTGTAACACTTCAAAGAATCCTTACAAATTGAAACTGATGAAATTTATTTGAACAATGCCGCTGTTTCGTAATAATTTTTATGCAATTTTGAATTGCAAGCAAATAAACAATAGAAATTGTATATATATATATATATATATATAGTTATATATATATGTGTATATGTATCACACTCCTTTTGAAATTCTTACAATTGTGTTGAAATAATCTCTACTCTTCAGACTGGAGCCGCAAAGTATAGCCGAAGCAACCGCACCCGTTAGTGTACAAAACGCAACTGCTGTTCTGAAAAGTCGTTCGTTCTATCGGCTGTCCGACTGTATGACGCGCCGCTCAAAAGGTTTGACAGAAAAAACAAAAAAAAAAAAATAGCGAGGAGTTACGAACACAGACAAACAGGCTCGATGGTAGTAAAAGGACCAACAACAACAATAACACTAACGGCTGCAACAAAAACAACAACAGCCGCCACACCAAGAAGACAAAAATCCAATAAGACAATAAAATACATTAAGTTGGTGGTTGCTGACGGTGTTGTGCGGCAGCAAAGAAGCATGTTTGGAGCAAGGGGTTGATTTCTGCTCGCCTTTATTATGCTGTTTCGCAACTCCGCACACACACACACATGCATACACTCAATGTATGTGAGCCAAAGTTCACTTCCGTTGCTGTCAAATAAGCTAGCAAAGATATACTGCGAGCCAAGCTCGTATCTCTTGGCTGGCAGCAAACGACCGACGGCTTTAACCACAGACCGATATGAGACACCGCGATGAGTAATAAAAGAAGCGCTGTTAAAAAGGCAGCAAAAAAAAAAAGCAGAGTTCCTTTTAATTTTCTTATTCGCCTGCCATGCTTAGACATTCCAGCCAACATTTTTATGTTTATCTGCTGCATTCTAAACTTTTAACCGCACATTTTTTTGTTTCACTTTTGAAATGAATCATTCAAAATCTAGAACTTTTACTTTTACTTTTTCTAAATTTTTTGACTAAATTTATTTAAAAATTTTGACTGTCGAAACTTAATAAAAAAAAATTACAAAAAATTAAAATTAAATTTGTGACCCGGTCTACGAAAAGGGACCTTCGGTGTGAAAATATCATTTTTCACTTTTTTGGTATTCGGATAGACTAATGTGTGCTCTTTCTAATGGCGCAAAGCAGAAGTTTCCAACTCGTAAAGAAGTTTGTCAGGAATTTTCCAAAAAAAAAAGACGCCATTCAGTGTGCGACAATTAAACGTTTACAAACAGCTGTTTTCTCGAAAACTTGTTTTTACACCGAAGGTCCCTTTTCGTAGACCGGGTCACATATATATTTTTTTAAGCTTTGAACCAAGGATTGCAGGTGTAATACCTGTTCAGTCTGTCTTGATTGGAAATGAGGTGATGGATTAGTGGCAAAAAAGGGGCAATCAAGTTAAACATGTATAGGATGTTCTAAGCGTGGTGGAAGGCCGTAGAAACATGTAAATATGAATCTGAAGGAATCAATGAAATTGAATCAATCAATTCATGTTATAAGGCAATTTTTTCCACAAACTGGTCTATCAACAACAATCACTTCAAGTCTTAAATATTGAAGGTTTTCAATCAATATTTTTTTTAATTTTGACCATTTCACTTAAAAAAAAAAAAATTTGTTAGTTCCATTTACATAATGAAGTCAAAAGAACATTTTTTGCTGTCATAAAAGAAAATTATCGATGCTCTTCTACTCAGCGAGTAATAATTCCATGCAACAATATTGCATTTTTGTTGCATAAGTTGGTATGCAAAACAAAACCTAATGGATCAGCATTCAAAAATCAAAAAGAATTTTTTAAATGTCTGCATTAACCCTTAAACTACAAACCCTGTAAACTACAAACAGGGGTAAATATTTGCCCCACGGGTTTCTTGTTCATAAAATTGTTTGGAAGCAGTTCTCTGACTCTTAAGCACAAGTAAATTTGTTTTTCTTACGCCAAAGAGAGTGGTGAGGAGCTCATTAAATTTTATCAAGGTTTAGTGGGTGAAAAATCGATGTCGAATATCGAATAGCTAAAAGCGTTGAAAAACGATCAAACCGTCATTTAACAAATAAAACTTGATAACTTTTTTTCTAAACAACCGATTTTCAAATTTCAAGCGGGATTTTGCCAAAATAGTCTATTTATTTGAGACTCTAAAAATTAAAAAAAAAACTGGGTATCTGGTAATAGTCGGTTTCAAGAGGATATTTCGGTTTCTGTTATGCAAATTACTGATTCTTTGATAGTCTCGGACTCCGTCAAAGTTTTCGCCGGTGAATCAGCGCTTCTCAAATTGTATTTTTTTACCATCAACTGCCAAAAAAAGCAATGCGCATAAATTTTTTGTTTTTTTTTTTTTTGCTACTCTCAGTATTTTTGGGTACTAACAATATGAAAATCAGCGCCGAAAATTATATATCTTATGTTCTATTGTAAAATAAGGTTATAATACGTAAATGAAATATATTTTAGCAAGAAAGAGGAAGCTAACTAACCTACACAATATGCTTACGGGAACTACAAACTGGTATTCAACCCTAAACAATTTTCACGACTTCACTCCGTTACAGTAAACAAGAAACATAAAAGTCGTGCGACCTCGCCCTATTCTTAGAACCATAACTTAATAATGGTATCCGCCATTAATCGATAATGTGAATGACTAACTTAGAAAGGTAGTTCAAAGTCTGCCTGGTTGTCTTACTTAGTTTCCCTTTTCCATTTCTACTTAAATTTCATCTTATTTTCAAACCAAGACCAAGACCAACACCAATTTTCGAACCAGGGCTTAACCAAGACAATGTAACACACAAATAAATTTATTACTGTAAACCACACAAAAAAAGGGCCCGGTGAGTTCGAAATTTGAGATAGTAATCAAACGTTTCAAAATTTGTTTCCAGTTCTCTTTCCAGCTGTCTAGAAAACCATATTTTCATAGAAAATTTTGCTTTCGTCAAAATTACTTGGATGTCTCTTTCTAGCTCTCAAGTAAAGCATATTTTCATAGAAAACCCTGAAAAGTTATCAAAAATTCATTTTCTTTTGTCAAAATTTCTGGAAATTGAATTCAGCTCGTAATAAAACATTTTTTATTCATACAACTTTTCCCATTGAAAAATTACAACGGCAGTACTACGTATATGAAGAAATATATATAAGACACATTATAGTACACTAAGAGAAAAAAAATATTAAATTTATCCAAAAACTTTTTTAATTTATCCAAAAAGCGAGTCAATTTTACACCAATAACGCATTTGCATAAATCGAATACGTAAATATTTAGAATTTAATTAAATACTTTTTTAATTAAATAAAATATTTAAACATTTAAACAGAATTAATAAAAAATATATTAAAATTATGCACGAATTTTTTTAAAATATCTTTCAGATATTAACTATTTGAAAATAAATCTATCACATTTGAAGAAAATTTATATAAAAATATTGAATTTAAAAAGCAACATATTTAAGTTGAAGAGGAGGAAAAAAAGAGGAAGAAAAAGTAAGATAGAAAATATGAAGCAAATATGCAGGTAAATAACAACCGCTGTAAGATATTCGTGAGAAAATATCGAGTTGTCACTCCACCCTACATAGTAACATCATGTGATCACCCATCGCACTCACAAATCATATTGGCCAAACATCCAGGCTATATTACCCTTGCAACAAAAACTAAACGAGAACTATAAGAAACCTGCAACTGCAAGAAATAAACTGCAGGAACAGAGTCAGCATCACACTCTGCTTGTCAGCTATTTCAGCTGTATGGAATATGTGTGTAGGTGTGTGGTATAAATAAAATTTAAATTCGGGAAAAAAACGTGTTGTAAGGAAAATATTTGATTTATCCACGTTAATATTTAAATTCAATTTATACTCAGGCGTGGATAATGTAAATACGCTTTATTTCCCTTAGAGTACACTCTCACAACTTAGAACTCTCACAAATTCGAACTGTAGAACCTGTGGTTCTAATTTGTGGACGTTTCTTTATTTAATAAATTGAAAAGTGGTCTTTGCTCATTTATATAAATATAAAAAGGTGAATTATATGAGTTTTATGTTAAAAAAAACATTAAATATTAATAAATAAAAATTCTTTTGCGTTAACGTAATTTTTTTAACCAGTTTTACTTTTTTCTTTTAAATTTCTGTGAAAATAAGTTCCAAAGAACCTGGAGACCCAGGTTCGAACCCCAGCAGCGACAGAAAATTATTTGAATTAAAATAATTTTTCTGTACGGCCGCCACCTCTCTGCAGACAATGGCAAACCTCAGAGAGTAATAAAAATGCCATGTAAAGCTTCTTGAGAATAAGAACATTCCGTTCATCGCCGTTCGGAGTCGGCGTTAAGCCTGTAGGTCCATTTCTCGGTCAATTGTGTACAAACTTAATAACACGCACAACACAATTGATCATAAGAAGCTAGGTCAAAGTCCTTTCAAGGGCTGAAATGGCCAGTTATTTATCCATACTATTATATAAAAGGGTTCTCTCGGATTTTTATCGTTCAATCACGGGATAACCGCTGAAGCGATTTTAATAATTCTTTCACTATTCAATTGCTATAAAAAGCGACCCTACTACTGGGTACTACGTTTTTGGTAAAGCTTTTTATTTAATTATTTAAGAATTTATGCATTTTAATCCATGCTGCCATCGTATGTATAAGCAGCACAAAATAACAGCAATCAATATCTTAAGCTTTTGTTGGAGAGAGAGAGGTGAGATTCTATAACTCACCGCGCTGGTCTCTTGAGTGGATAGTTGCACTCAGTTAATTCCTGGTACAGTGTAGCCATAAGCCCAATATATCGTACTTATTTGCGAGCCACTCTTTTTATTTCAATATCTTCTGAGTTAAATAATCCAATAAATAGATTGAGATAAATTTTACAGAATTTTAGAATAAAACTGAACACAAAAAATGAGATCGCCAATAAAAGCCTTTTTTAATTAATTCATTTTATTATGCACTGTTAAAACATTTTCTATAGAATTTTTTACAGCGCATGTTCGCCAGCTGATAATAAATAACAAGAACGTCTAAAAGTAAATGCGAAGAGAAATATTTCTTTTAACGCACGTTTGCCACCTGCGAATTTAAGAAAGCTTTCTTTATCAGAGAAATGTTTCTCAAAAATTTATGCTCAAAAGCTTTTCCCTTTATCACTTTTACATCGGTCAAAAATTTTAAGCAATTTCTACAGTTCTTGACCAAAGAGCGACGAAGAGAAAGGGAGAAAAATTGACGATAGACTTGATTCGTACTGCCAAGTTTTTTTAACTCGAAAATTGCTTTCAATTTCAAGTAATGAGAGATATTAAAAATATTGTATATCAAGAAGTATTGTATATTTAAAATATCTTTTCATATCATATTTATACTCCCAAGGAACGCTGGGAACGGGTATGCTAGTTTATTTATAATTACTTGAGAGCTGGATAGAGACCTTAAGGGCCTCCGGGAGTATTTAAAAAAAATAAATTACACTTTTTTGAAATTGTTTTTTGAAGCCGTATTTTATTTTAGTCCCATTTTTGTTTTTACATTATTAGAGTATAAATATTCAAGATTCATTTATGACATTTTGGGCCCAAAATATTCGTCAATAAGGTAGAAAAGTGTAATGCCGCGAAAGATCTTAAATTTGCGATGAGCAAGATTGCTGAAAAACTACTGATCCGATTGCAACCAAATTTTCGATACTTACTTAAGGACTCGTTAAGGGGCGTTTAATCGTTCGATTTTTTTTTGTATTCGTAGTTTTTAAGTTATAACCTAAAACGACCTAAATTTTGTGCACAAGAAATGAACATTTTTTTTACGCCCGCCGCCATTTTGTCAAAAATTAATATTTTTCAAAAATCAACGATTAAACGCCCAAGAACTCTTTACAAAACCGGAAATTATTTTTTTTTTATTTTTTCAGATGAACCAGTCTCCAGATATCTTGCTCACCGCAAAATTTAAGCTCTTACGCGGCATTGTATTTTTCTGCGATCTCGCCGAATATTTTTGGACCAAAATATCAGGGATAAATCTTGAAAAGTTAAACTTTAATAATGTAAGGAATTTTGGTCTAAAATAAAACACAGCTTTACAAAAAAAAAAAAAAAATTTTAAAAAGTGCAATTTCTTTTTTTGAAATACTCCCGGAGGCCCTTAAAAAGACAACTTCTTCCATTTCAAATGCAACTTTTTAATTTCAAATTCAATATAATTCAGGAAAAAGGTATATATGAGATTCTTGTTATTATATTATATTATATTATATCCTGATGTAATAATAGAGTAAGGTTTAGCCACTACTTTTTAAATACTACTTCTTTAAGGGAAGGGTTCCCTCATTTTGGACTAAAAAATCGATTTTTTTGTTTTTGCAAAAAATGAAAGCCACATATGTGTAGAATATGTGTGTAAATGGATTTTTCGATCCGACAAATATTTTTCGAATGGCAACGTCTTGAAGACACCTATCTCACGCGCGCTACGTCCAAACTAAACTTTTAAAAAAACTTCAAACGCGCTTATCTCGAAACCACGTTTTCCGATCTAACTAAAACTCTCAGGATTGATCTATTGATCCGATTCTCTTTATCTAAGAACTGTTTGGAAGTGCATGCTTTTTTGTACGCCCTGAACTAACATCATGTATAAAAATTATTTATTTATATTTTTTTAGCGTTGTTGAAATGGAAAAAAAACAAGCAAAATTTGAACTTTTAGTTCTAATGTTCATTATTCAATGAATTTTACATGGATAATAACAATTTTAGTTCCAGTCATAGAAAATATCATTATCTTTAAGTAATAACAACAATTTTTGATTTCAGTCCACCACAAGAAGCGGCAGAATTTTAGTTAGGACACCATGTTTCGCGCGCAGGGGCCCACGGAATTGTGCATTTTGTAGCCGCCATTTTGAATTTTTTCAACTTTTTCACTTTTTTAAATTCTCTACTAATAAACTAATATAATCATCAAAACCAAAAGTTCGTACGCCTTTTCATTGTCCTACAACGAAAATACAAACTTTGCCTTATTTTTGTCCATAATGAAGGAACCCTTCCCTTAAATACTACTTTTTAAATGCTAATTTTTTAATACTACTTTTTAAATACTAATTTTTTAAATAGTTTTTTTTATATATTAATTTATTAATTTTATAATAAATAGTACTCTTTTAAATAATACTTTTTTAAATACCACCCAGTGAGCAAAAACTACCGTTTTAGAATTAATTTATGAATCTTTTCGGGTAGAAACGTTAATTTTCAGCACACATGAATGAACCTTATGTGTATCAATCGTCGAACTAAAATACCTTTCAAAAATTAACCGTATTTTGTTCGGAAATGAGTTAAAAAATTAAACATAGAAAAGTTATTTTTCGGCTCTCGGGAATGAACCCTTTTTGAATCAATCGCCTGACGAAAATGCCTCTCAGAAAAGAACATTTCTTTCTTTGGAAATCAGTTAAAAAATGAACCATAGAAAAGTTCTTTGCCAGCACTCGGAAATCAACCCTTTTTGTTTCAATCGCCATTTCAATTGTTCAGAAATGAGTTAAAAAATAAACCATTTTGAACTATAAATTTCATTATTGCATAATATTTCATAACTTACTGGACTGAGCGCAATAGATGTCTGTAAACTTGAATCTGCCATCCATGCAAAGTATTCTATCCTGGCAGACAAGGAACCTGGGTTAATTAATCATTTGTTCACTAACGAGCTAAAATTATTTATAATACTCCTAATTATTCTCTATAGCATGCGCGCCACGTTTTTTGGGAGAACTAAAAGCCCTACACTACTACCTACTCCCTACTAAAATAATTTTTCCTATTATTTTATACTTTTTAGTTCGCTTTAAAAATGTAGTAAATTCAAAATTTTTCTACTCATATAATTATTTTCAACTCATTTTAGAATATAACAAAGAAATATTTATGACTCATTTCTGAACTCATTTGACACTCACTTATGAACAAAAATGGTTCACTGGCGAGGAATTTTTGCCTACTAAATTACAAATGATTATTTTTCGAGTTAAAATAAATTTTTAAAGATTTCGCAAAATAAGTACAGTTTCTATTTATGGGAAAAGTTCTATAGCAAGCACTTTTAAGCGACGAAATAAAAAATCAAAAATTAAAAAAAAAAATTCTACCCAAAAACGTTCGCAAAACTATCACCTTACGGAAAACCTTCGCGTATGGTTCAGTGGGTACTTTTTTAAATTTCAACTATTCCCAATTTAAATTTAACCATTTACAGTTAAAAAATAACTTTTTCTATTTTAAATGCTACTTTTTAAATTTCAAATTAAATATACTACAGTTCAAAAACACTTTTCAAATACAACTTTTCCAAATAAATATGCTTTTTATATTTGTGCTTGAAACTTATTTGCAGTACCTCTAACTACCCTCCAACCCCCTTCCTCATAGATTTTTACCCATTTAACTATTATATTTGAGTATTTTCCAACCCATTAAAAAAGTACTATTATTGCTAAATGTTGCATTTGAAGTGCAAAAAGTTGAATTTGGTTTGTAAAAAGTTGAATTTGAAATGGAAAAAGATTTGTGGATTTATTATTTTGTTTTTTTTCTGTTTTTTTCTTTTTTTTTTCTTTTTTTTTGATTTGGTAAAAATACATTCGAAATGTATGGATTTTTGACTCCAACCTTTTACGCCAAAAATGCAACTTTTTACATATCAACTTTTTAACCATAAAATTCAACTTTTTATTTGATTTGATTTGATTAAAATTGAATTTGACGTGTAAAAGCTTTTGTTTTTTAATTGCAAAAAAGTTGAATTTCATTTGTAAAAAGTTGCATTTGAAGTGCAAAAGGTTGAATTTGAAGTAAAAAAAAACTTGTAAATGGTTGTATTTGAAGTTCAAAATCATACTAAACATTTGCAAAAGAACAACCTAGGCAATAATAGTTCAATAAATTTAATAAAAAGTAATTCTTTAGTACTAATTTCTTTATAAGCCTTAAAAGGGTATTTATTGTATACTTGCACTATACTCAAAAGGTATTTTTTTTTATTTTTTATATATTTTTTGTTTAAGAATTGTTTTTGTTTCTCTTTATTTCATTGCAATTTAATTATAATAGAGAATATAGGATGTAGAATCCAGGATAAACAAAATTTCAAAAGCTAAAAAGTAGTATTGAAAAAGTTACTTTGCAAAAGAGCAGTAAAACTACCGGTGACAGTCAAACTCAATGAAATTTTTTCTTGTTCCTCGACCAAAAGTTTAATTTTTATCTTACAACAAGACAAAGATAAACATTTTATAGGTCAAAAAGTTAACCATTGCTGAAAAAATTTAAGTAGTGAAAAAGGCATTGCCGAAAAAAGTTTTGCTTGGAAAAAAAGCAGTTTTTGATGAAAGGTCGCTTCTGATAAATCAATGAAACCAATGAAATAGCTTTGCTTTGCGACTCAAAGCTTGATTTTTAGTAAAGAATAAATCAAGGAAGAAAAATTTTAGTAGTAAAAAAGGTACTTTCGGAAAAACTTTTGCTATATAAATAGCAGTAGAAGAATCAATCGCCTGTATTGGTTCTTTCTATTGGTAATCTTCAATACAATCTGAAGTTATTTAATGCTCTATTGGTAATGTTAACCCTGATAAGACTAAATTTTATTTAACCTGAAATTAAAATTATATTACAACAAAATAAAAATTTCCAATTTTTCAATTTTATTTAATTTAATTCAAAGAAAAATTTTCTTATTTTAACACTATTTTTATTATTTGAATGAGTTATTATTCATTCAGTAGAATCTTAGAATTAAAACTTGCTTCTATTTTAGCACTTTATTTACTACTATTTACTTTTTATTACTTTTTTTTTGTGTTGACAACTGTAACTATTTTGCTGAAGTTTTTTTTTCTCAATGTTTAATTTAATATTTTAAACACTTTTAATAGTTTAAACATTTTATTTTTGTAACAATTAATTTGTTTTAACTTTTATTTAAACTTTTTTGAGATTTTTTTTTTTTTGCACTTTATTTTGCACTTTTGAAGTCAAGTGGTTGCAAACGCAGGAAAAGCTCGACGAAGACTGATTTTAGACACGACAACTTTTTAGCACCATGTGCGCTCTCTCAGCTATAGCTGCAGCTTTTGTTATGCTGGAAGTCTGCCAGCATTTCCAGGCTGCAGCAAAAACTAACGGTTATTCATTTGGCAAAGTGCCTAAAAGCATGAGCCATGCACTGTTATTTCGTCCTTAAACAGCTGCTGTCGTTCGGAAGTTGTTGCTGTGTTTGTTTTTTGTTATTGTTTTTGTTGCACTGGAAGTCTGCACAAAGTGCTGTTGTTGTTGTTGTTTTTGTGCTATGCAAAGCTTAACTAGCTTCCAGTGAGGCTGCAGCAATGCAAGAAGTAATTTTGCAACATTGGAAGCAGTGGGCTAAGGGCGTCGTTGAACGTTGGATGGCAGCAAGGACTCGGTTCTGGTTTTTTTTTTTTTTTTTTTTTTTTTTTTTTTTGTTTTTGCTGTGCGCTTCAATTATTTATATTGTACAAAGCAATTAAATTTCATATTAAATGGAAATTTTGGCAGCGCTACTTATGCAACGTTGCAAAAATTGGCAAACTTTGCAAAAATTAAAAATTGGCTAACTTTAAATGAAGACTTGCCATTTATAGGGGAAAAACTCTTAATGCAATGCGACATTAAATGGTCTCCATGCGTATATGTCGGCGACATCTTGCGTCATTTTCTTAGATATCTACTCTCGGTAGTTTTTTTTTTTTATAAAACATTGTAGAGGATCTTTTGTGGTGCAGAATGCTTTGTGGCACGAACAAAATTTATGACCTTTTATAGCAATATTTAATATATGAATGCCGTGCTTGAATTAGTCAGCAGTATATGTTCCGCATCCCTAGAGAAACGAAATAACTCTCGCACAAGATTTTGCTGAACAGAAAGTTTTGATGGAGTACCACGAGGCAGCAGTTTGGCAACATTGCAAGCATTTGATTTATGAGCTCGCTTTATGGAGGAAAAAGCTTTGCCTTAAGTAGGATCATAATGTCGAAATATTTTACTTCTACTAAGAATATTTTAGAAATTACTTCAAGGTTGTTTTATACTTGTTTTAACTCTAAATACTAGAGTTAAAACTGCATTTTACACACTTTAAAATATTTGCTGCATATTTATAGGCATATTTTTGAGCTCACAGATTTAAGTTAAATTTACTCAAAAGCAGTTTTTCACTCTTAAAAATATATTCAAATTGCTTAAAACTTCTTTAAAATCTACGTAAATATTTCGTGGCATAATTTTAGGCATCTTTTATGTTTTATTTAATAGTTTATATTGTTTATAATGTTTTTTTTTTTTGTTTATAATGTTTATTGTTTATAATTTATAATGTTTTAGTTAAATTTACTCAAACAAAATCGGTTTTTTGCACTTCAAATTTGTAAAAATTTTTCTTAAACCTGCCCTAAAATATGCAGTGAACATTTTGTGACGTAATGTTAGGCATCTTGTATTTTTGCTTAATAGAATTGAGTCAAATTTAGTACAAAAACACACTTAAAATTTATTGAAAATTTTCTTAAACCCTCCCTTAAATCAAAAATGAACACTTTGTGGCATAATTTTAGGCATTTTTTTTATTTCGTTTCAGAGAATTGTTTTAAATCAACTCAAAAGCTATTTTTAACACTAAAATGCTTTCAAATTTCTCTTAAAGCTTCCCTAAAACCTACAATGATCACTTTGTAGCATAATTTTAGGCATCTTTTATTTGTTTTTGTAATAGAATTGATTTAAATTAACTCAAAACCTATTTTTTACACTTTAAATTTCTCTTAAAGCGTCCCTAAAACCTGCATTGAACATTTTGTAGCATAATTTTAGGCATCTTTCATATTTTGTTTCATAGAATTGAGTTTAATTAACTCAAAAGCTGTTTTTTACACTCACAATGTATTAAAATTATTCTTAAAGCTTCCCTAAAATCTGCAATTAACATTTTGTTGCATAATTTTAGGCAGCTTTTATTTGCTTTTTAATAGAATTGATTTAAATTAACTCAAAAGCCATTTTTTACATTTAAAATGTATTAAAATTTTTCTTAAAGCTTCCCTAAAATATGCAATGAACACTTTGGAGCATAATTTTAGGCATCTATTATTTGTTTTTTAATAGAATTGATTTAAATTAACTCAAGAGTCAGTTTTTACACTTACAATGTATTAAAATTTTTCTTAAAGCTTCCTTAAAACCTGCAATGAACACTTTGTAGCATAATTTTTTGTTTTTGAAATAAAATTGATTTAAATTAACTCAGAACTCATTTTTACACTTAAAATTAATTAAAATTGTTCTTAAACCTTCCCTAAAATCTGCAATGAACACTTTGTGGCATCATTTTAGGCATCTTTTATTTTTTTTTAATAGAATTGAGTTAAATTTTCTTAAAACACACTTTAAATTTATTTTTATTTTTCTTAAAACCTCCCTTAAATCTGCAATGAACTAATTTAAATTAACCCGAAAACCATTTTTTACACTTAAAATGTATTAACATTTTTCTTAAACCTTCCCAAAAATCTGCCATGAATACTTTCTGGCATAATTTTAGGCATCTTTTATTTTTTGTTTAAAAAAATTGAGTAAAAGTAACTCAAAAGCTGTTTTTTACACTTAAAATGTCTTTCCCTTAAATCTTTAATGAACATTTTCTGGCATAATTTTAGGCATCTTTCATATTTTGTTTCATAGAATTGAGTTTAATTAACTCAAAAGCTGTTTTTTACACTCACAATGTATTAAAATTATTCTTAAAGCTTCCCTAAAATCTGCAATTAACATTTTGTTGCATAATTTTAGGCAGCTTTTATTTGTCTTTTAATAGAATTGATTTAAATTAACTCAAAAGCTGTTTTTACACTTAAAATGTATTTAAATTTCTTTTAAAGCTTCCCTTAAATCTTTAATGAACATTTTGTGGCATAATTTTAGGCATTTTTTATATTTCGTTTCCGAGAATTAAGTTAAATGAACTCAAGAGCGGTTTTTACACTTAACATTTTTCTTAAAGCTTCCCTAAAATATGTAATGAACACTTTGTGGCATAATTTTAGGCATCTATTATTTGTTTTTTAATAGAACTGATTTAAATTAACTCAAAAGCCCTTTTTTACACTTAAAATGAATGAAAATTTTTCTTAAACCTTCTTTAAAATCTGCAATGAATACTTTGTGGCATAACTTTATGTATCTTTTACATTTCGTTTCAGAGAATTGAGTTAAATTAACTCAACTAAAATTTCTCTTAAAACTTCCTTTAAATCTTCACTGAAAACTTTTTGGTCTAATTTTTTAATTTTGTGTTTAATAGAATTATATTAATCATTAAAAGTGAATCTGAAATAAAATTTTACAAAATACAAACGACTGAACCATTCCAGTTCCGAACTTCTTAAGAAAGCCCAGAGCTAATGTTCATGTTCGCTTGACATTGTGTGCTCTCTGCTCTCTGCTGTGTGCTGACTGCAGAGCAGACAAATTAATTTCAACGAAAAATCTATTGGTTTGTAAAATTAGTAAGGAACGGTCCACCTACGCGAACACGTTTGGCTAAGGATAACGGACATGTTCGTCACTAAAAAATTATAACTTTTCACTTTAACAAATTTTTAAAAAATTTCTTCAAAATGTACTCATGAATAGGGTTGACCCGCTGAATGTGGTTTGAACTCGTAATCTATCGAAGTCTATTGCCTTTAAATAAAAGGTTTGCGAAGCTACAGCTTCTATTCAATACACACGAAAGACCTAAGCTCGGCTGGTTCTTGAATGAAATGCATGTACATTAAATAGCTGCATGAATGTATTTGGTACAATAAAGTGCGTCGATCATTTCATTGTCTTGTTCTCTATTTACTTTATTCTTTCAAGTATAAGCGAACATAATACAGCAGTCTCTTACAAAAAAGTGCTCACTCTACACCCAGCAGTTATTTTGGAGTCAATTGAAAAAGTGAACTAGTTCATTTCTAGCGCAGTTCGCAGTAGCTCTGAAAAAGTACAAAAGGCGTTCAGTGTAGAACAGTTATCTTTGCTTTTGTTTTCAAAAGTATTGCTGACAAAATTAAACGCGTTCTGGCTACTTTTTAAAATTTGCTGCGCACAAGAAAAAATAATAAAAAAAGAAATGTTTATAGACAAAATGTTTTCTGGATTGTGGATGAAAAAGATGGTACAAATGAGATCTTTAGGACCTTTCCATTGCACTAAATTCTTACACTTTTGATATGTTCACTTTAAAACTAGTTACAAAAGAACCACTTTCAGGCTACTGCGAAAGCAACCAGTTTAAAAATGTTCCTAATGCAACTAGTTCAAATATAGGGAAAAAGGAGTGTTTCTGGGGACAATTGTCTTTTCATATGACATCAACTCGCAAAAAGCGTCAGTTCGTTCAATGTTAAAGGGTATTGTAGTGGAACTAGTACTGGTCCTTTTTGGAACTAGTTCAGAACTATTTCAAATTTGGTCCACTTTTCTGCTGGGCAGCATTTGTTAGCCTCTCACCAAGATATGTACTTTCTTATTGTTTTTAAATGCTTTATATATTCGAAACGATCAAATCGAGACAATCAAATCAATGCAAAAACAACGAGCACACCGAGTAAAACAAATATGTTATAGAGAAATAACAACATTCGATGTTCTTTTCTTTGCTCTAATATGAAGCAGAAAAGCTTTTTAAACACAAAACAATAACAACACACATTAATTGTGCGCAAGTTGTTGTTCTTTTTGGTTAATTTTTCGTTAACCAGTACTCAGTGTCTAGCACCAAGCATATCAACACATTTCAATTTTACTTTGTATGCTTGCTTTGAAGAAGTTCTCGATTGTCTTGTTTTTGATATGCTTTATGCTCATTTGTTCTTGGTCTCTTTATTGTTAGTGTTTAAATGCTGTTAAAGATGAGAGTTGAATAGAGTAAGCATGCAAACAACAAACGAATGTCTTGCAAACACACCCGTGCAGCTCTTAAATGAACATAGTGCGAAGCTTTAGCTTCTATTCGGTGTATACAAGAGGCATTTAAAAAAATCGGTTATATAATAAATTCAATTGTTATAATGTTTGTAACAGCTTCCCACAGCTTCGATTGGAAAAATTATGCCAGCTTTGATAATTGATAATTATGCAGGTTTTTAAGAACTACATCAAATAATTTGTGGAAATTTCAATAAATTTTTCAACAGAGATATACAGGGTGGGTCATTTAGTGGTTGCTTTTTAAGTCATAGGTTATTTTGGCACTACAGCTGTTTCCCGATCGAAATCTTGACATTACGTCTCTTCACGCTTGAACAACGTTGGGGAATATTGAAAACTTATATCCAAAGTAAGTGCTGTGTAGCCTAGACCGTATCACTAAAACTAACCTATATTTGACCCCACCTCAATCGTTAGACATTTGAAAGACATTTTCAAATGGTCCTTATGGTACTTTTTTCTTGTTTTTTGTTATATCTTCTATGTTTCTTCGATCCCAAACATTTTTCATATATGTGTTTATTGTTTTTTTACAAAATTTTTCTGATGGTTTTTTTTCGCGAATGATGTTCTTTTAAAATTATCACCCACCTTATCTCAGTTGCTACTATGTTAACAAAATCTTAAAAGGGCAAATAACTAAAGCTCACAAAAAATCATCAAGACGATGGAAACAAATGATATCCATAAAATTTATTTTTGGTGCAGTTCCGACCGATTTTATCCCAAAAAGAACACTTTCGAAATGTTCGTCTTTAACTATATTACTTTTAATTAACTATAGAAATTAATATTAATGTTATTGTTATAATTTATTTGAAATTACTTCTTCAAACTAGGAATAGTAAAAAATTTTATTAAGGCTGTTGTTTGAAGATCAGAAATTTTTTATTGCTTAAAAACTGTATTTCCTTAACTAAGTGACACAAAAATTAAGGCAGTGCAAAAAATTACTCCTTATTTTTGTAAAACAAATCAAGAAAGATATTTGATTGAGTTAGCGTTTTACTAATAAAGTTATTTATTCCCGTCGTTATAGGTGTATTAAATGGACCTGATATCCGAAAGCTCATGAAGAGCCAGAGTTTTGATGCAAGGTTATCCGATGAAGAGCTCATTGCTTGGAATGCAACCAAGCGAGTTATAATAAACTTTCTTGTGAAAAATCGATCAGAAAACTACCCACAATTAGTAGCCGCAATGCTCAGATCATTTGAAAGAATAGGTGTTTCTATGTCTCTCAAGATTCATTTCCTGCATTATCATCTTGAGTTTTTCAAACTCCAATTAGCATCGGAATCAGACGAGCATGGAGAAAAATTCCACCAAATAGCCATGCCTATGGAAAAGAGTTACTTTATGGATAAACTGTTCTATATAAGCAAATTGGTAATTTGATTAATATGCGGACGGATATAGCAACAGAGGTGCGATGAGTACAATCCAAAAGAAGAAGGACGGACATGGGTGGAGAGACAATTAATATAATAAATAATAATGACCGGAATAGCTTGCGGTATATATATAGAAAAGATATATTTTTAAGTTGACAACTGAATATTCGTTTGTGGCAAATACAACTCGCAAACGAACTGTAGTTGGCGAATTTTTCAGTTACGGTGAACGAAAAATTTCTACACGGTCGAAAATTTGGGTTTAAATATAAAAACATTAAAACTCTTTTTGGGTTTAAACCTACTTTTTTAAACCCTAGGGTTTCTTTTTTAAACTCGTCAAGGTTTACTTTCGGAAGATTCACGAATTTTAAACTCGAGGGCTTAAAAAATAAACTCAAAAAGTTTAAAACTATATGTATTTAGACATTTTAACTCGAAAGGTTTAAAATTTGGCCTTGAGGTTTATATTTTAAACTCTAGGGTTTAAAAAGTAAACCCATACGGTTTTAAATGTAAACTCAAGGGTTCTAAAAATAAACTCTCGGTTTGAAATCAAAACCGCGGAGTTTTAAATTTTAAACCAAAGGGTTTTAATTTAAAAACCTTTTTGGGTTTGGATAAATATGAAAACCCTCAAGGTTTTAAATTTAAACCAATATTTTTGACCGTGTATGCGTGTATAGTTTTAATTTTTGTGTTGTTGTTTAATGGCCTCATGCAGTTTACTTTGGTTTTAATTGGAACTTGAGAAGAAATAGAAATAAAAAAAATTTTTATTTTAACCGTTTTAATTTTTCATTTTTTTTTTTTTATTTTTATTTTTTTTTAATTTTTCATATACATATGTTGTAATAACACATTTAGGCACATATCTTTAAAACGGTAACTCTTTCGGTAAAAATGTTAAGCACAGTTTTAAAGAAAATTGTTGGATCTATAATTTTCATCTGAATGATTTCACGCTAGGGCTTACATTAACGAAGTTACCATCTTTGGTAATCTTTAAATCCGAATATCTTCGGATGCGCACATGCAATTGTTATGATCTTTTCAGAGGTGGGTTATTTTATTTTTTCAGCAAAATCTGATTCTTATTGAAGAAAAATACAAAGTAACTGAACTATTGAAAATTGTGTTTTATTTTTAAAAAAAGCCCTATTTTCGAAGAAAATATTAACCCCCTTACGTAACTTTTTGAGCAAAAATGGTCTCAAGATGAAAAGAACCATCCATTGTTAATATTAAGATGCAGTTACTACATAGGATTTAAATTTAGTTTAAGAGTTATAAGAAAAAATTTGTGACTTAAAGGTGAAATTTGACCTTGAATTTCTCTCTTATTTGACCTAATCCGATAAAACTAAGTATCAGGGCATAATATATAGACCATGCACTACTAGAAACCATTGAGATATTTGAAGTTATTTTTTCGTGTCGCAATGTGCAATACAAAAAGCGTTCTATTTAACCATGCAGATTGCGACAGACTATTTAAAATCAGACCAATACTTAAATACATACTTGAATGATTCTTTCGGAAAAATACAACTGGAGCAAAATTTCTGAGTTGATGAGCAAATAGTATGTGCGACGAAAGCAAGAAATATATATAATCGCTACAACCCGAACAAACCGCATCAATGGGGTTACAAAATGTATGTTCTAAGTGGAAAGTCAGGATATGCATATTGTATTAAACCAGAATCTAGAAAGGAAAGCATTATTGCTGCAGGAGTACTGGATCTTGAGGCTGCTTCAAACGTTGTAGTTCAACTTTCAGAAAAAATTCCATAAAACAAAAACTACCAGTTATATTTTGACAGCTACTTTACAGCGCTCCCTTTGCTAAAATATTTAGCACAACAAGGAATTTTGAGTGCAAGTACAATTAGGAGGAATTGAATAATAAACTGCAAACTACCTGATGTAAAGGTAATGAAGAAAGAAGTGCATGGTACAAACATATGGGCATAAATACATATGTTTTGCTATTCACAATATATTGTAACATACATATTAACTTTCTTCAGGTACATCTTCGGATTATGTGGTATCAAATGAATGTGTCGATATATCTACAATTGCGTGGTTGGACAATAACGAAGTTTATTTGGTATCAACTTTTGCAGATGAGCTTCCTAAGGATAAAGTTCGCCGATATGACAAGAATAGTTGTTGGCCAGTATAATAGTTACATGGGAGGGGTTGAACTGATAAAATAAAAATGAAAATAATGAAATAATGAATAATGAAAATAAAATAGCAGTACGAAGTAAGCAGTGGCAGGTGCGGTTTTTTTATTTTTTGTTAGACTGAACCATGACTAATGCTTGGCTATTATATAAGCGCGTTCATAAAGCTATTGATTCTACTGAAAGGTCTTGAACGCTGCCGATTTTCGACTTGAAATTGTTGGGGTTTTGTGCATAATAGCATCAAGCGAGTCGAGTTCACACAAAAGAAGTAACGGGATGCAACATTAAATCGATGCAGAAAATAAAGCTTTGCCCGACGCAACACCTTCCACAGCAAGCTGTGCGTCAAGACATATTAAATCATTCGCTCATATAGAGCGACAAAAAAATAAAAATGTAAGGTTCCAAAATGTAGTGGTTTTACACACACGATATACAACAAGAGGAAGAATTGCTTCAAAAACTTTTATTTGAAATAAAAAATGTATATTAAATACTCTTTTTTAATTCTTTGTTGCAAATATGCAAATAACAGCTTTTTTAAAAAAATACTTTTAAAAAAAAATAAAATATAAGAAAAAATAAAATATACTTGAATTCTTTGAAAGTATGATTGAATTATTTCAATAAACAAAAATTATTAATTGTAGAAATGTTAAGTGACTGCAGTTCACATATCCAGCTTTTCAATTGGTTAAGTTTACATTATTTAGAAAATTCCCGAAGCTTCTGTAGCAGTTCAAGTTTACTCAAAATCATGATACTTTTAAAAATCCTTTCCTTATAACGGTTAAAACTATGTTGTGTTTAGTTTGTTTCATTTTAGTTTTTTTTCTTTTCAATTCAATTTTTTGTTCAATTAAAATTTAATATTTTTTTTCAATGTTTTTTTATTTAATATTTTTTTTTTATATTTTTTTTTTTATTATTTAATATTTTTTTTAGTTTTCTACTCGAGAAAATTTTTATTTTAACTAAGTAGCACAGTGTAACACAACAGTCCGTAACACAGTGTTGTTTGCATTAAAAGTTTAAAAAAATTGTTTAAACAATTTATAATTGTTTTCATTTAAAACTATAATTATTTTAAATTTATTTGAAGTTTTTTTTCGCTATAATTAATTCAATTTAATTGAAAAAATTTAAAAGCTTTAACTTCAAGTTTTAATCTATTCTTATTCCTCACATTTGAATCTTGACCGCAATTTTAATCCGAAAATTTGAAGTTTATCGCACAAAGTCTGCCAGGCAACTGAAGTCCGTTTTGCACAAATGCTGCAAAGGATCTCTTGCCTGGAATTGAAATTGGCGAAAATGTGTGGAATGACAACATGGAAAATTGTGCAGTGAAAGTGCGCAGTTTCCAATCTAAACCGGAAATCCGGCAAACTTCCAAAGAACCAAATTGGAATGGAAAATAAGCTGAAATAACAACTTGCTTGATGCAGCATTTAAGAAACTTTTTAAAAAACTTACTCGAAAACTTCTGAGGAAAAACAATTCTAGAGCTTACAAAAAATTTAAAGCGAATAAATTAAAATAGTCGCCGCCGCTTTACTAAACGAATAGTCTCAAAATAAGCTTTAAAAGCATACTTCTTGTATTCGAAATTTCAAATTTTGCGTTTACTTTAAAAAAGCTTAAAATATATATAATTCAGCTGTAGTTTTTAACTTTTTGCCGCATCATATCGATTTCTTTTTCAAATTTATATGTTCTTACATTTCATTTGGCTCCCTCTTCTGTTTGTGTGTATGTGTGTGTGTATGTGTGGAAATAGTTGGCTAGACTTTGCGACTACATCGTTAAGTTGATTTTTTTGAAACGTCAAAAAGCTTTTGACTTTAAAGTGGAGCAATATGTGTGAAACATGCTGATGACTATTTGATGGCTTTTCTCTTCTTCTTCCTTCAAGCAATAATGTTTTTTGCCACTAACTGAAATTGTGTGGCTTAGACGATTAATTGTTGTACGTAGAGTTCTTAAAAATATTGCAAAAGTTTTAAAGAAACGAAAAAAAAAAACAGAACAAAATCACAGTAAATCACTCAGTGGGCATTTTGGGTGAAATTCTACACATTTGTGTAAAAATTCCTTGTGTTGCCTTTGTCGTATTCGATGTTAAATGTTACTTTGAAAGTTGTTTCTTAGGATATTTAAAGGTTACGAAAGAATTCAGTTCATGTCTTTTTTACACTACATTCTTGTGAAGTGTATTTTTTACACCAGAAATAGTGTATTTGATGTACCAAAAAATTGGTAATTTTTCAATTTGCAATTTTTTCAATATCTATCACTTACACCTGAGAGTATTTTATGCACCAAAAAAGAGTGAATAAACTTTCTAAAACTGTGTAAAATATTAAAAAAAAAAAACAAAAACCAATAGTAAAGCTGTTCACGATTCGATGCAAAAAGTCTTGCATCATAGCAAATGTAAATTATATTTGCAAAAAACAATAGTAGGGCTGTTCATGATTCGGTGCAAAAAGTCTTGCATCATAGCAAATGTAAACTATATCTGCATCTTTTGCATGCATAACAACAACTTACACTCAATTTCATATATGCAACGCCTTTGCATAAATCCTATACCGAAAACCTCTTGCATATACTTACAATTTTCTCTCCCATGACATTGCATATGCTCTCACTTCAATAATAAAAAATACAACAACATATTTTCTGAAGCAATAAGTCAATATTTGAGAGTTGGTTCACAGCTAAAAATTAAAGTCATAACTATTTTGAAAATTAAATAAAAATAAGAATCCAACGGGAAGAACTGTAAAAAGAATATGTGCAGATGGCTTCAGAGAAATAACCGAGTCAAGTTAGATCTCGGCGCCATAACTGATTAACCCTACTTACCTACATACAGTATCATTTGTGATACTATTTTTTTGGTTTTATCTGTTTTTTCTTTGCACGGGTCAACGAATTACAAAAATAAAATTTCGTGTTCTAGCTTTAAGGCAGATACACTTGAAAATTAAAATGAGTATTTTTTTTTAACTTTTCTCTCACAAAATAAAAAAAATCCAAATCCTCAGTTAGTATCAAAAATAATACTACACGCCATCTGTTATATTTGGTGAACCAACTGGTACGATAAGGCATGCAATATCGCACGAATTGAAATACAAATGTCAAATAACATATTTGCACACATACGCGATTCGTGAGTTACGTTGCTACGGCATAAAAGTCTGGGAAGCGTGCGATAGCAACAATGCATATCTTTGCTTATGAACTCACAAGTTTACTCTGGGAAAGCACCGAATTGCCGTCCCGAAAAGGATCAAGGGAAACGGGTCGTTATCGAATTGGCCGAAGAACTTGATGGACGAAACATTACAACCGATAATTTTTTCACTTCTCATCGGTTGGGTCTCGAGTTGCTTAAGAGAAAACAGACGTTGCTTGTAACCGTCCGAAACAGCAGAACGTTTCTTCCAGCAAAAATCTTGTGTGTACGAAACAAGCCACCAGCTCATTCCGAATTTTACTTTGACAATAAGAATGGAGTAACTTTGTCCACTTACGTACCTAAGAAGTATCGATTTGTCGTAATGTTAAACACGAAACATCATTCGAGAGACATTTCTGTTGAAAATAATAGCAAGCCAATGATTATCATCGATTACTAAATAAACGAAAGGTGGCGTTGACACTTGCGATCAAATGATGCCAACTTTTTCGACTAAACGGGATGTGTGGCGTTGGCCAATGGCCCTTTTCTCATATATGCTTGGTGAATCCGGAATAAATGGCTTTATTATTAACCAGGAAATTAATTCAATTGATCCTGTTCAGTTACAAAGGCGTTTATTTTTAAAAGCTGTTGCAGACGATCTCACCAAACCATACAACGCCGTCAAGAGCTTCCACACTGCGAAAATGTATTAGCAATCATAAAGAAGATGAACAATTAAATGCTTTCAACCAGTCGCAAGTGTCGTTCCGACGAAGACGATCCACCACAACCGTAGAAAAGAGCTCGATGCGGCATGTGTCCATACGATATGAATGCAAATAAGTATGGTAACTTCTGTTGCTCCTGTCGCAAAGTGTTATGCCCGCATCATTGCCAAAAGTTTAATTTGTGTTCAGAATGCATGAAAAAATATTAAATAAAAATTGAATAAAAAGATTTAGATTTTTAATTTGAGTTGAGATATTTATTTCTTTGATTTTTCTTTAATAGTATCAAATTTTACCCCAACAGAGAATTAAGGACTAATTTGAAACAGGGAAGTAGGGTTAAAGCGAGTCATTTTGGTGCACATTGTGTTTTTTCTTAGTATTGCAAAGTAAACCTGAATAAGATTGTCAGCATCTATGGCAAATACTTGTAAATAGGGCTATGAAGTCGGTTCGAAAAATCACGGCTCCGACTCCAACTTCCACAAATATTGAACCACCGACTCCAATTCCGACTCTGACTCTGACCATAAAATTTAAAAGACATTTAATTTTTTTTATGCATATAATTTATATGTTTGTATCTTTCTAAATCTTTTTTATTTATCTTTCTAATGCTCTTAGAGAAATGTGCGGGTTTTGCGAACCGTTTCCACAAAATTTTCACTTTTTTGTAGTGAATTTTCACAATTAATTAGCGTTGTTCGACTGTGAATTTCTACATGAATAAACCTTCTTAGGCTGTCGTAGATTTTAAAAAACATGAGGAAAGTTTTTCAAATTCAATTAAATTTAAAATAAAATATATCTATTAAACTTATACAACATTTCCCATTGCAATTCAGAAATAAATGCTTGAAATGCAGAAAATATCAATTAAAATTCAGAAAGTCCATTTGAAATTCAGAAAAAAATCAACTGAAATTAAGGAATTCCATTTGAAATTCAGAAAAGTTCAATTAAAATTGAGATCAAATAGAATTTCAAAAATTCAATCGATTTTTTCTGAATTTCAATTGAAATTTCTTAATTTCAATTGATCTTTTATGAATTTGAAATGGAATTTCTGCATTTCAATTGATCTCTTCTGTATTCCAAATGATTTTTTTCTGAATATCAAATGGAATTGTTGAATTCCAAATGATTATTTCTGAATTTCAAATGGAAGTTCTCAATTTCAATTGATCTTTTCTGAATTTCAAATGGAATTTTTAAATTTCAATTGTTCTTTTCCGAATTAGAATTCGAAAAGGTCTAGACATATTTAATCTATAAGAATACTATTATAAGAAAAACTGACAAGAAAATTTTAGTTGAAATATTTTTCAATTGACATCACTCATGCAATTCATCGCACGAATTCATTTTACAATGAAATTTTTATGCGTGTCTTATGATATCTCAGGCCGAATTTTTTTTACCAATGCCAAAATAATTATAATTTGCATGAGAAACGGAGTGGTGTCTTTCCAAATACATATTTGCAGAACGACTAGTAATGCGTTCGCAAATAAAGCATTGTGCTTCATCATTTATATTTTCTATGAAAAAGTAATTGAATTGCCATTGTGCGTTAAAAATTTTTTTTGGTGTACCTAAAACAATTTCGTGAAAAAGTTGAGGGCGAGGTATTGTCTTCATGTATGCTGAACGTCAACTGACATGCTTTTTGCTGAGAGAATTTATCTTACTGAGTGGCCGAATGCCATTGTTCGAGCGTTTCACGAAGTTGCTTATAGTGTTGGTATCAGGGTTCTGACTTGAAAATTAGAAAATCGCAGTAAATTACAGAAAAAACGCAGTAAAATGACTTTATTTACAACCATGTACGTAAATTTTATACTTATAAAAAAAAATATCCAAATACATATATATACATAACTATATACTGTACATATATTTGCATGTTGCAGAAACATATATTTTTACGGATTCAAAATTTATATGACTATTAATTTAACTCTTATGCTGCCATCTTTCTAGTTTTTTATGTAATGGTGTTAAAGGTTTAGTAACACTTGCAACGTTACATAAGAAATTGCCTGTGTTTCCTGTCGTTTTTAAGGTAAATACAAAAATAACCCTAATAATGTTTGTTGAGAATAAATCGCAGTAGATTTGAAAAAACCGCAGTGACGCAGTAAAACATTAAATTTTGCTAAAAAGCGCAGTAGATCTACTGCAATTGCAGTAAAGTCCGAACACTGGTTGGTATGATAGCATTGCGTCGGCAGAGAAAAGCAGCCTATTCACATGTGAATAGGAAATTCGAAAATGCCCTACACTGATCTAGAAACATGGCTTTGAACGGTCATTGCTGTCATGTGCAGCGTTGAAAAATTAACATATTTTTGAACGCCCTACAAAATGTTCATTCGCTCTCACTCTCACTAATGTTTGACAGTTTTCCATTGAAAGCAGCAACAAAACCATTTGAACGTCGTTCAAACTATCACCGTGTGATAGCCGACCGCACCCGAACACATCAACTAGTTGAACAGCTGATTGTTGTCAAACCACAAAAATCAAAACTTTGAGATGTTAAGCAACTGGTTGATTGATAAACTGGTTGAAAAACTAGAAATGACACCTCAAGTGCCAACAGACGACTTATTTTCAACAACCAGCAATCACTTTATAACAAGTTTTGCGATTAGTTGTTCGTCTATAGATCCCTTTACAAATTAATGTTAAAAAGTAATAATTTTTCTATAAAATTTTATGCTATGGCGATATTCGTTATTAATATGTACTGATTTTTTTATCGGAGTCGGAGTCGGTGCATTTTTTAAGACTCCGACTCCGAATTCTTCACCCGATAATCCTTACCGATTCCGACTGGTGGGCATAAATGTTCTAAAAATTTAAAAAAGATCCCAAAAAAGTAATAGCATTAAGTTCAAAATGCACATCGAGATAATTTTGTGGAACGTGAAAATAATGCGATTCCTTTTGAAATATTAAAATATAATATATTAAAAATTTAAATATTGAACTAACTTTTTTCTAATATCAGACAAGAGACAAAAAGAATCATGTAACTGTAAATTTAAAAATGTATGCAGTTTTTCTGATAATCCTCAAAAACAACTTTTTCGGTCTCGAAAGCATTATTATTGGGTGCAAGAAGGCTACTTGAAACCTTTCTGGGTTTGAAGCCCCACAGTTCATAAGTCATGTTAGGATACTTGTCTATATTCTTGAAGTACTTAATTTCAAGTCCTAAGAAAGATTAACTTAAAAATCATAATTTTGACTAAATATCTTGCTCCCAATCCATTTTCCTTTTATTCTGTTTTCGAAACAAACGAAAATATAGGGTGTCCCAAAAGTCACTGACATTTCAATTTTTTAATAAAACGCATTGCTTTGTTGAAATGCCTTTGAGTTTTTATTGAATTATAAAGTAGAGGCACGGAGGTTATTGATAAAATATAACATTGCTCAAAGAGCTGCCTCGACCTTGTTTGCACACGCGAGTCCTTTTCGTGAAATTTTCCATGACATTCTGGCATAAATGGTCAGCATGTTGCAATAGTGGGCACCATTCATAGTAACTGCGGTTCCAGCTGCATTTTCAAAAAAGAGAATGGACGAATAATACCACCAGCCCAGAATCCACACCAAACAGAGCACCGCTGTGGATACATGGGAAGCTCTTGGAGAAGTGTGCGGGTTTTGCGAACCGTTTCCGCAAAATTTTCACTTTTTTGTAGTAAATTTTTCAAATTTTTACGCTTTGTTCGACCGTGAATTCCTCCACGGCTAAACCTTCATGCTGGCTTTTGACAGCTGTCATAAATTAATTACTCTACGCTTGTCACAAAAAGTAGTACCCATTGAGTTTTGATCAGTGACTTCTGGGACAATCTCTACCTGAACATTTTAAACAATGGAGAATAAGGTGAATATTAATATATAAAAATCACGTTTCACTATGTTTGTGTTCGCTAATTCCAACCAATTTCAGTGAAATTTTGTGAATGCGTATAGTTGGTTCCAGCTTGAAAGATAAGATAGGATTTTTGGTGGTGCTTTTATCGAGTTTATGCAATAATACCTCTATGGCTAAATGACTGGACCGACATTGAAGAAATTTTTTATGAAGATTCTCTTTACCCCAAAATAGGCCCTGAACTGCTAAAATCTTACACAAGAGGGCGCTTTGTGCAAAAATATGTTTCTAGCTGAACGACTCGATCGATTTTGATGAAATTTGGTATGAAGATTCTCCTAACTCCGAAATAGAACATCGGCTGCTTGAACTAAAAAAAAAAACTTTTGCAGGAGGCCACTTATGTATGTATATGAAATATCTGTCTGATGGCTATAGACTTTAAAAATAATGGATCTATCGATCCCAATTATTGTTAATAGATTTTTTTCGAGTACAATATGGTTAGAAAAAAAAGTTGCCACACCCACTTTGGCAGCCCACAAACCAATAAAAATATTATATTTCAGGCGGTTTTGGTCGTATAAGACCAATGGTCGTATTAGACCAATGGTCGTATTAGACCAACGGTCGTATTAGACCAACGGTCGTATTAGACCAACGGTCGTATTAGACCAACGGTCGTATTAGACCAACGGTCGTATTAGACCAACGGTCGTATTAGACCAATGTTCGTATTATTGGCACGTGAACATTTTCGGGAGTTGATTTTTTACGATTTTTGAAGTGGATTAACAAAAAAAAAGAATGCATCGATCAAATTATGGCGATTTCGTTTCTACGATCAAATGTTGACTTTTCAATGCCCTTTTCTTGAGGGTTCGTTTTCGTTTCGTGAAATTTCAACATTAAAATAAGACAAAAAATGCATATTTTTTGTTCCGTGAAACCTTTTCAGAGAATATGGTTGCCTCGAAAATCAGATGATTGCTTTAAATGACAACATAATGAAACGCGTGTGTTAGACAAGGATAGATACAAACTTATATTACGTGCTTATTTGACATTTGTTGATTGATGAAGAAATTTTTATTCAAATCATGGAAAACTATAAAACGTACCAGTAACTAATTTGCTGCAACTTGACGTTTCTGGTTCCATTTTTTATCTTTTTTATTGTATTTATTTATTATTGTCACATATAGAATGAATCAGCTGATTGAGTAAGCAGGGTAGTGTTCTTTGTTCTTCTCTGAGTAGGCAAAAACATGCCTTTTTATAGGTATGAGGGCAATATTGAAAAACTTTAGCACCGTGTAAGAGTAACATTTATTAGTGAGAAACAAAAACACCATAAGATCGTTTTCAATATAGTGCAGTTAATAATAGATATTACCTTTCGAAAGGTGGAGCAAAAATTAATTTTTAATATTTTGTGTGGGTAGAGGACTATTGTAAAATGAATGAAAGGTGCAAAAAATTAAAAGAAAATTTTATTTGAATGCTGTTGGTTGGCATCCCAATGAGATTATTTAAAGTTTTGGAGATGTTTCTACTCAAACTTGAAATTATCATATTTTTTACAAAAAAAAGTGCAATTTTCAAAAGAACTTCTCCAAATTTTTTTTCTTTTTCCATAAGAAAATATCACAAAAAAGTTTTTGCGTTTGAGTCACAAGGAATTATAAAAAAAAATTTCTAAAATTGAAAAATTTTAATCGAAAGGTTAAAAATTTCAATTAGAAATTAAATGAAAAGAAAATGGAAAAGTCAAGAAAATTAAGGTGTGTTTTCAAAGTCAATTCAAAATGACTTATCATCATTTTTATATCAGCCAGAACAACAAGAACCATCTTTATTCGTATTAAAATAATTTATCATTCAAAAGTAATGTCATCATAAAAATAAAGGAAGGGTGAATTATTTGTATTAATTACGAATATTAAATTTAATGTTTTAAAGTTCCGGAATAGCACTAAGGAAAGGAAAGATTTTATGTAATTATGACGTCAATTCATTCAAAAAATCTTGATATTCAACACTCATACATGTATCGACCGAACATTATTTGTGGTCAGCACTTCTACTATTATCATAATTTTTTATGTGCAATGTTTATGAAGTAAATGAATATGTAAACCTTGTTATCTAAATTTTATTGTGATACATTATATGTGTTTTTTTTTTATTTTCGAATAAATTTGATACGCTTTTTTCTCAATGTTTGACCATTACTAGTAACCATAGCATACAATATGTAAGGGTTACTTTTGGGTTTTTCAGCATTTTATTTAGAAGGGTGCTTTTCGAATGAGCCGTAAAATGTAATGAGTTAAGGGACGATAACACTGTCTAAGGTTGCATAGCCAACTGCCACGCGTGCCAAGCATAAAGACATCACATGTCAAGTATTGACATTATGTATTTATATCACTCAACATTAGAGGGTATAGTCGCATGGTCGGATGGCCATTTGTACAAATAAGCATTTCTATTATTAGAAATTTAAGTTGAAAGCGGCTTGTTGCGACAGATAAAATTGAAAAAGAAGGAACTTCAAGGTTGTATTGGAGTAGGATTTTTTTGGAAATAATTCAATTTCGAGAGAAAAGTGTGCTTTGAGAAAATGAAATTATAGAGTTCATTACATTTCATCAAATATTGACAGAAAAGTTAAGAAGTAAATGAGTATAGATTTGTTTTAGTTCGAAAAAATTAAGTGATGAAAGAAATTTATTGGCTTTTTTTTTTTAAAAAAAAATACCAATAAAGTTTATAAACAAGTCACCAAAATAGCCTCAAAAGAAAAATACCTTCAGATACAAACAGAATAATTGGTCAACAGTAAATAAAATGCACTTAAATAGTTTAGTTGAAAATATTTATGTATAGATTTCGGGGAACCATACAAACTTTATTTGTAAAGAGACTTATTCTAAAACTTTATATAATGAATGGAGCATTTTTTGCAAATGCTACGAGGTAACTTTTGTTTGGTTTATAATGAATCTTCTCGCTTAGCTAAGGCAATAGAAAATTCACGATTTTTGAATATTTTGAAAAAAACGAAAAAAAATTTTAATCGATTTCAAAAAATTTGATTTCTAGCATAAGCTTTAATGCTCCGTAAGAGCTACGTCTTAAATTTTTTGAGAACAAACAACAACTTCATGCTCTAAAAATAAAAAGTATGACGAAATAAGGAAATTTGTTGCCTTTGCAGTAAAAGGGCCTTAAGAAATACTTGGGCATATAAAATATTATGACATATATGATGCAATTGCATCAAATATTGTTATAAAAGCTTGATATTACTAGGTCTTTCCAGAAATTTTTTGAAAAAATTGAAGCTTGCAGAAAAAATCGCGTTAAGTGAAATTTTAAAAAATTCGCAAAATTGTTGCTGTCGTAACTGTGAAAAACAATATGTATTTCTTTATATAATCCCAAAGGCAACCACAGGGGGGAGCAGGGAAGGACACTTTCCCCCCCTCTTCCCCACTGGACTGGAAAAATTTCATATATTTTTATTTCCTATGTGTATATGTGACATTTTCATATAATCATTTCATAAACGTGCACACTAATGCATACCTTTTACCCCCCTCTCCCACCCATTGAAAAATTCCTGAGGATAGGCATGGCTTAAACCATTAAACAATCACAATATTTGAGCAAATAAGCTTTTCCTAAGGAAAAAATCTGAAAAAGTGGAAGCATTACAGAGCAATTTTGAAAACATTTGCTCAAAATTTGAGTACATACAACAAGCGTTTTTGATTCCAACTTTTCTTAACAGACTATAAAAAATGGATAGAGGAGTCATTTTCATTTTAAAACGCTTTGTTTTTGAGCATTTTCAGTCGGTCGATGCCCTTTGCTAAGGCAATTTATATTTGACGATTTTTGAAAATTTTCAAAAAAACGAAAAAAAATTTTTACCGATTTTAATAATTCTGATTTCTATGCATTGCCTTAGTGCTCAAAATAAACTAGGTCTTAAAATTTTTGCAATTCGATCATAACTTCATACTCAAAAAAAGGAAAGGTTTGTTAGAAATGTGATTATTTTATGTCTGACAAAATAAATGTTCTACAAAATTGAATGCTTAAAACAAGCTTTTTTGATACTAACTTTTCCAATAAAACTTTAGATTATGAATGGAGGAGTATTTTTAATTTGAAAACGCTTTTTTTTCAAGGGTTTTTAGTCGATATATGTTTTGTACTAGGGCAATTCTGATTTGACGATTTTTGAAAATTCTCAAAAAAACCAAAAAAAATTTTTAACCGATTTTGATAATTCTAATTTCTATGCATTGCCTTAGTGCTGAAAATAAACTACGTCTTTAAATTTTTTCAATTCCATCACAACTTCATACTCAAAAAAGCACAAGTTTCTTGGAAATATGATTATTTTATATCTGATAAAATAAAATTTCTCAAAAATTGAAGGCATAAAACGAGCTTTTTTGATACTAAATTTCCTAATCAGACTATAGATAATGAATGGCGGAGTATTTTTAATTAGAAAACGTTTTGTTTTTGACCGTTTTCAGTCGATCTATGCTCTATGCTAGAGCAATTCTGATTTGACGATTTTTGAAAATTTTCAAAAATACGAAAAAAAATTTTTACCGATTTTAATAATTCTGATTTTTATGCATTGCCTTAGTGCTCAAAATAAACTACGTCTTAAATTTTTTGCAATTCGATCACAACTTCATACTCAAAAAAAGGAAAGGTTTGTTAGAAATGTGATAATTTTATGTCTGACAAAATAAATGTTCTCCAAAATTGAATGCATAAAACAAGATGTCTTGATACTAACTTTTCTAATCAGACTATAGATAATAAATGGAGCAGTATTTTTAAACTGAAAAAGTTTTGTTTTCGAGTGTTTTTAGTCAATATATTCTCTATGCTAGGGCAATTCTGATTTGACGATTTTTGAAAATTTTCAAAAAAACCAAAAAAATTTTTTACCGATTCAAATAATTCTAATTTCTATGCCTTGCTTTAGTGCTTAAAATAAACTACGTCTTGAAATTTATGTAATTTGATAACAACTTCATACTCAAAAAAATTAAAAGCTTGTAGAAATGTGATTATTTTAGGGCTAATGATGGAAATTGTTTTAATGCTTTTAAATGCGTAATATTACAAAAAGTGGTTAAGATATTAAAAAAAAACTTAAAATTTGAAATTGCTTTTTTTAAAGCCTTTTAAAGCTAACGTCACAAAACCTTGAGTCATAACTCATAAACAAAATTTATTAAAGTCTGTAAAATATTCTTTTATTTCCAACAAAGTTTGAAGCGTTTCTAATAAATGCAGTTGCATTTAATTAATGCAACCCTATGTGCGAAACAACCCCTTATAAGATTGGCTTTACAGTCAACATTTTACAATTTATGGAGCACTTGCTTGTGCTATATGTTACTTAGTAACCAACAGTATAATGTTCACTTCCTATCAGCTTGACTACCTGCGGCTAAGTCTCACCTATAAACTGACTTATGTCACATTTTCAAACAATAAACATAAAAAAGCCGGTTTCATAATGAAAATACCACCCCCCATAAATTAAGCAACACCCAGCCCAACCAACCTTTAAACACCAGGCCTTCAACTCTCACCAAACAGCTGTGCATTGACAGCGTTGCAGTATTAAGTAAAAAGCTCGCTCTCTCACTCGCTCTTTTCTCTGTTTGAACGAGGAGAAAACATCGCCGCTTACAGTTTGAAAAGCACTGCATTACAAACCATGACCATCTGATTGCTGAGTATAAAATTTTTACACTATCGATTTTTCAGCCTGGCTGAAAGACACAATTTTTCCGGGGTTAAGCAACACACAAAGACCCAAAGAGCGAAAAAAGAAAAAAAACAACAACAGCTGTTCGTGCGCTTCGTTACGCCTCGGCATACGCTGCGACAGTAGAGTTCGTGGACGTTCATTTTTCAATGCAGAGGGTCTAATAATGGGGCTGTATGGAATGGAGTTTGAACAGAAAGTTCAAAAGTATAGGTAAGGGTAGAAAACAAAAAAGGTTATGTCAGCGAAAAAGGCAAGAAGAAGAAGCAGCAGCAGCTGTATAAGGCAGTAGAGTAGAGTCGGAAAGTAAAAAAAGGTAGTTTAAAAAGGTAGTTGAAGAAGAAGAAGAAGAAACGAATGGCAAAGAAGTTGTAACAGAGTGTGGTTTGGGGTAGCAAAGAGCCATGGGGGAAAAAAGGCAGCAAAAGCAGTTCTGAGTGTAAAGACAGAAGCACCCTTAAGAAGAATGGGTTAATGGCTATAGACTTGGTCAAGCGAGAAAAGCTTGTGGAAGTATTTTTATTTTTTTCGTTTTATAAAGGAGAAGCTTTTTTATATTTATTAGAACAATTATCAGAAATTAATAACAGACAAAGTTATATGGGTAGGTTGAGTGAGGAAGAATTGGTGGGATGTCATGGTTTAAAGGTTGGGTTGCTTTGAAGCGTCAAAGTAAAACTTAAGTCGCCGCATTGGGCTGAGAAAATTGCGTTTTAAACAGAGACAACCTCGTGAAAAAGAAAACGGTGGGTTGCAGTCTTCGATTTTTTTTTACACACGAGCGACAATCGCTGCCGCTCGTCATATTAGAACTCGTTTATCGTGTATACTGTGCATACTTTTTTCCTAATTTTTTTCGATTTTTTTTCGGTTTTCTAAGATTTTTTATACTTATTTTTGGCTAATTTACTATTTTTTTTTTTATTTTTTTTTAATTACCTGGTTTTTTACGGCTTGACTAAATTTTTAAGTGTGACAAAAAATGTTCGCTATGGATGGAGAGTTGAAAAAAGCCTTTAAATTGAAGCTTTTTCTGTAGTTAACAATTTTTAAGCAGCTGCTGTTGGTATTTTTTTCTTATAAGAGCAAGTTTTTTGAGTAAATTTTTGAATTTTTTTTTTTTTTTTTTCTTAAGCACTTAAGTTCTAAACACAAAATGGACTTTTTCTATTAAATGGCCTTGTTTTGGTTTTTGCAGAATTTTGGTTTTAAGTTAACTGTTTTTTTTTTTTGGTATAGTTGATTAAATTTTGTCTATTGTTTCATAAGCAAAAAAGCATTATTTTCTAGACAAAAACACACACACGAAGAGGCTAAATAAGCTTAAAAGCTTTGAGGGAAAAACAGTTTTTTTGGCAAAATTTTATTTAAGTCTAATGCAGGATTTAGTTAAATTATTTTTTATTTTTATTTTAATTTTTTTTTTTAGTTTTACTTTTCAATCTCTTGGCTGTTTAAACACTTTGAAACCGAATTAAACTTTAGACGGATATTGATTTTTTTTTTTTTCGTCAAGAAAAAACCGTGTAATTTGGCTATAAAATTCAAAATACTTGCCCTGCAATAGCTCACAGTTCTTGAAAAATAAAGTCTGTCTATTGATTGTTTTCAAATTTTCATAGATTTTCACCAAATTTCACAGTATTTCATAATATTTCACTTAGTATTTCATGCGCTGCTGCTGGCTGTTAGAGAATTTTTTTATATTCTCAAATTCTCTTATATATATATATATATATCTATAGATATATTGGGTTGGTTTGCTGCCTCAATAACCGGCTTTTTATGATTTGCTTCTTGGTAAGCTCACAGTTTGCTTGGTACTGACTGAACTGAATTGTCTAACATGGGCCTCAAAATATGTTGCACCTTGCAAAGGAAGCTTTTTGTCCGCATATTCGATGTTTTTATTGTTGTTGTGGTTGGTGTTAAGTGCGCCTGCGTCGTCTCAAATGCGTTACTGCTTCAAATTTTGACAGTCATTTCGTATGACAGCTACTGTCAGCTGTTTCACATGTGACAGTTCATGCCGCATATGTTTGGGTGTGCATGTGTATTTGTTTGGTAGTAATAATTGAAATTTTTGTGTTTTATGTCGTTGGAGAGAGGGTGGTGGGTGTTAATAGTATGTGCAACTGTATCGCTAGGCAACAATTTATGCGACCTGGTTAACAAACTAAGGCATACAACTTTTCAAAAGGCATTTACTACGGTATTTTTTTGACGAGTTTTATTTTAGAACTGTAAATATTTAATTTTTAAATAATTTCTAACATGAAATGTCGACAAAATAGAAAGGGGAAATACTTTCATTTGTATTTATAAAAATATTTGAAAATAGCTTTAAAACGTTCAATACTTCAAAAGCTTTTTAACGTTAAAAAATTTTATTTTAAAATTTTGTTGTCCATAAACATATTGTAGCTGCTTTGTAGTTAAAATAGGAACACTTTCGATTTGAAGTTGAAAGAGTGTCAATAATGGTTTGTGTATTAGATAAATTCAACGACTTTTTATTTATTTGTCACAATTTCGTCAACATTTTGATATTTAAACATCAAAATTTTTTCGAAGCTACCCTCTGCACTTAAAAAATGTCATTTAATTATAAATACTTTGAATTTTTTTGACATATTTTCTTGTTTTTATTTTCTTTTTTGGAATTTTTTTTTTGGAATTTTTTGATTTATTTTCCAAATTTTTGAAATATTTTGAATTATTTCAATTATTTTTTACAATATTTGTGCTCAAATGAAAGCAAATAATTTAAAAAATGTTTTATGAGGGGTTCCCCGTCGGAAGGTATGTATGCGAACACCTCTCTAAAGCGATCTATCTTTTCTTATTTATGAAATAAGAACATTTTTCGATCAGTTAATGTTGTAACATTTTTCTTGTTTTCATTTATGCTGATTGAACATGTTTTTTATTAACAAAAATAGTTAAATTTTGTGCTAATTAAAGGACTTTAAAATGTTAATTATTGTTATTATAAAACATTTTCATAGACTTTTTGGAATTTTGATTTAGAAGAATAGAAATAGAAAACAAAGTGGAAAACGAAAATATTTAAAATGGGAAAAAAATCTAAGTCCATATTGACATCGACATCCATATCCTTCCTTCATTGCCAAAAGAAGGTACTCGAATCAAAGGCGTCCGCAAGAATATTCCAGGGGGGAGTTGGGCAAATGTATGCATTGGTATGCACGTACATATATGAAAATAATTATATGAAAATGTAACTGAAAAAATGTAAATATGAAAAATGTAATGTCCAGAGACTTGCACGAAACCAATCTTAATTTTTTGCCACTCAAATAACAACCCAGCAGGAAACCGAGCTCTTTATTAGCGCATTTGAAGCGCTCCTAAAAAGCAGTAGAGCGCTTTGTTCTCCTTGTGGACAGAGCCATTTTTAACATTGGCATGTCATCAGATGTAGGCGCTTCGCTCTCATTGTAGTTAATAACAAAACGTAGCGAGAACCGAGCACTTGGACCAAAAACAAAGCGACAAAATTTTATTTTTTGTCACATGCGGGGATTGAACTCGGACTGCTGGCATTACAGTCAAATGTCTTAACGCTCTGATATTTCCTTGCTTGATTACTTGTGAACAAAATGTATATAAAAATATGAGCTCCACAACTGTGAACTCTGAAAATTGCATCCTCAAGCGCATCAAAAATGCGCATAAGATGCGCTATTTCTAGGAGCGCTTTTTATTTTTCCGCTGGGAATCGTCGTCAGCCACAATCGCACACAAAAATTAATGCACGCATACCGCTCGAGTTCGTAAACAACAATTGGTGCTAAGCACAGTTTGTAACGATTGCGAATATATACAAAGGCAACATCCAGACCAGAGAACTGCACAAGCCTACTTGAAGTTCAAGCAACTTCAAGTACTTGGAAAATTGAATTTATCCATACTTGAAAAAGCAAGCTTTAGCCTGCTTACAAAAATAGCAAACAGATACAAGTCATATCCCTGCTTTTTCGTTGACTTGACTTGTTATGACTTACTTTGTCGTGTCTGAAAGTTGAAAATCTTGAAACGATCGGCAAAAACTTGTAAGCTCACAAGTATCCAATTATTTCAAGTATCCACATTAATTCAAGTATCCAAATAATTCAATGAAGTGTTGGAAAAACTTTAGCGTATTAAGAATATTTAGGTTTCTATAGATTTCGTGATTAGCAGTTTTAGGGGGTAGCTGATTTCAAATCCGTTATCCCACAGTTTTAGGGGGTCGCTGATTTCGAATCTGATGTCAGAATTTTAAAATTCAAGATGGCTGATAGGGTTGCCCCCTAATTTTTTTTATTTTTACGAATTCGATGTTGGGGCGAACACTAGGTAAAAATGGGTCGCTGAATCCGAATCCGTGGTCAGAATTTCAAAATTATTAAATTTTTAACCCTATAGGGTTGCCACCTACAAATATGCTTTTTTAAGAGTTTTAAACATTATCCCACAGTTTTAGGGGGTCGCTGATTTCGAATCTGATGTCAGAATTTTGAAATTCAAGATGGCTGATAGGGTTGCCACCTAATTTTTTTTTATTTTTACGAATTCGATGCTGGCGCGAACACTAGGTAAAAATGGGTCGCTGAATCCGAATCCGTGGTCAGAATTTCAAAATTATGAAATTTTTAACCCTATAGGGTTGCCACCTAAAAATATCCTTTTTTAAGAGTTTTAAACATTATCCCACAGTTTTAGGGGGTCGCTGATTTCGAATCTGATGTCAGAATTTTGAAATTCAAGATGGCTGATAGGGTTGCCACCTAATTTTTTTTTATTTTTACGAATTCGATGCTGGCGCGAACACTAGGTAAAAATGGGTCGCTGAATCCGAATCCGTGGTCAGAATTTCAAAATTATGAAATTTTTAACCCTATAGGGTTGCCACCTAAAAATATCCTTTTTTAAGAGTTTTAAACATTATCCCACAGTTTTAGGGGGTCGCTGATTTCGAATCTGATGTCAGAATTTTGAAATTCAAGATGGCTGATAGGGTTGCCACCTAATTTTTTTTATTTTTACGAATTCGATGCTGGCGCGAACACTAGGTAAAAATGGGTCGCTGAATCCGAATCCGTGGTCAGAATTTCAAAATTATGAAATTTTTAACCCTATAGGGTTGCCACCTAAAAATATGCTTTTTTAAGAGTTTTAAACATTATCCCACAGTTTTAGGGGGTCGCTGATTTCGAATCTGATGTCAGAATTTTAAATTTCAAGATGGCTGATAGGGTTGCCACCTAATTTTTTTTTATTTTTACGAATGCAGCGACCCATTTTTACCTAGTGTTCGCGCCAGCATCGAATTCGTAAAAATAAAAAAAAATTAGGTGGCAACCCTATCAGCCATCTTGAATTTCAAAATTCTGACATCAGATTCGAAATCAGCGACCCCCTAAAACTGTGGGATAATGTTTAAAACTCTTAAAAAAGCATATTTGTAGGTGGCAACCCTATAGGGTTAAAAATTTAATAATTTTGAAATTCCGACCACGGATTCGGATTCAGCGACCCATTTTTACCTAGTGTTCGCCCCAGCATCGAATTCGTAAAAATAAAAAAATTAGGGGGCAACCCTATCAGCCATCTTGAATTTTAAAATTCTGACATCAGATTCGAAATCAGCGACCCCCTAAAACTGTGGGATAACGGATTTGAAATCAGCTACCCCCTAAAACTGCTAAACACGAAATCTATAGAACCCTAAATATTCTTCATACGCTAAAGTTTTTCCTACACTTCATTGAATTATTTGGATACTTGAATTAATTGGATACTTGCTTTTAATTTCAAGCTTTTCAAGCTTTTTGCCGAACACATCAAGTTTTTCTTTACTTGGTACTTCGTGTCGTTCGCTTGTAAGCTAGCGTAGTTGTAAGTCACAAGCTGACGTGGGCTTACTTATATTCAAGTACAAGCTTTAATTGATTGAAAATTATCAAGTTCAAGCAAGCTGGTACTCATATTTATGGCAAGTACTTGAAATAGGTTTCAAGTAGGCTTATGCAGTTCTCTGATCCAGACAATGCAGACATTCGGATGCTCGAGTGTTTGCTGCTGCATGAATTTTTGTTGTTTTGATACTTCTCTGCCGTTCTCTAGCAGCGTGTTGTGTTGTTTGTTTTCTTTTGCTTTAATGTTTACCATTTTTTGTTCTTTGTGCGAATGGATATAAAACAGTGATGGGCACACACATACTATCACATACTTTGCTTGTGTATCCGCAAGGGGGGATCAGTTCTCAGAACAATCCTTCGGGCTTTACGAACCCGCGGACCCTAGTTAACACAAAATCCAGGCGCGTCTGACTCAGAATGAGCGGCTCCCTGGTCTGCGTCTGTACCGTAACGGTCGGCAGTTTTAATACCTGTCCGTAGGTATAAAAGGATAGGGGAAGGTCACCCTGAGAAAAAAAACCATTGAGTAGAATGTCGGCTAAAAACATAAATACTCCAGGTGGTAACCACAGTAGTGGAAATCCACCCGTGGGAACTCCCACGGTCGGGGCAAAGATTCTGGAGGCCCCAACCAACATTCCATCCAACACTCTTTTTAAGAGAGCATCGGCGGCTGTAGGGAGTGAGCAAGCGGGCTCCCAGTCGTCGTCATCAAATTACCGCAATGCTACGGTGGTGGCTAACTTGGCTGCCGTAGCAGATAATGCTACAAGCAATAACGAAAGAGGTAGTACTCCCGGTTCCTCATATAGCTGGGAGACTCAGAACCCCTTCAAGGGTACTCCAAGGGTTGCGCGTTCTCCCCAGAAAGCGGCCGATAGAGCACATGAGCGTACACGCTCATCACCACCAGCTCTATCAACGCCACCAGCAAACTACGAGCAAGAAACGTCGGAAAATGATGTTCTTTCCGTCAAAATTCGGAAGCTCGTGGAAATGATGGCCCCCCCTCGACGAAGCATCCACCAGCCTATAAGAGACCTCGTGGACGAAATTGCAGCATTGCACCAGAAGGCATGCAAAGAGCGGCACCAACAAGATGCCGCCAAAGCAAAACCATCGCAACCACGACAAAGGCAGAGTGTGGAGACTCAAACAGAGTCCACAATGCTTCCTACGTCAGGAACTAGCTCTACCAAGAGAGCAAGGGGAGAACAACGTGACCCCCAATCGCCGACACCATCCGCCAAGAAGAGGAAGCATAAAACGTCTCTTCAAGGTCAAGGTACGGTTCAGATTGCTGGGGACAAAATCCTCCAGGCCCATTCGAAGGCCAGCGTGAGTGAGCATAAAAAGGAGAACCCACCACGTGAGGAAGCGGTGAAACGGGGTGCAGTTGACAAAGCTAGCCAGAAGCAACTGCCGAAAGCAACTGAAAAGATTGCTACCCCACACGAGAGCACTGTCCAGAACCGGAAGTGGACAAAAGTTCGAAAAAAACGAAGGAAAGTGAGGAGGCCACCGCGAAAGGACGCCATCGTAATAAAAACGACAGGCGCAGCTTCCTATGCGGATATCCTCAGACAGGTGAAGGCTGAACCCCAATTAAAAGAGCTAAGCCAAAATGTCTGCGGCGTAAGGAAAACGGCCAAGGGAGAGCTCCTACTTCTCCTGGAGAAAACCTCGGACCCTGCCTCCGGAAAGTTCCAAAACGCAGTACAAACGGTACTCGGAACTAATGCCGAAGTCAAAATCCTCACCGAAGTTATCCAAATAGAGATAAAAGATATCGATGAGGTCACAACGAAAGAGGAAGTGCTTGAGGCACTAAAACACCAATTTGCTGAATTGAAGGTGTCACCATCCAACATACTCAGCCTACGCAGAGCATATGGAGGCACCCAAACAGCAACAATTAGTTTGCCACCCGAAAGCGCCTCAAAGCTGACTAAAGCAGGCAAAATTAGAATAGGATGGGTTGTGTGCCGCATAAGGCCTAAAATACAACCCATGAGATGCTTTAAATGCATGGACTTCGGCCATGCTGCATCAAAGTGCAAGAGCGAAGAAGACTGCTCAAAGTCCTGCTTTAGGTGTGGCAGCTTGGGCCATCGAGCCAAAGCATGCGAAAACGCAGCAATATGCAGACTCTGCGTAAGACATAAGAAGTCTGACACAAAGCACGCGACAACGAGCATCAAATGTCCGTTTTACCAGAAGGCTTTGCGAGAGACTAAAGCACGATAAGGTTTTATCAGCTTAATCTCAACCACTGCGAAGTTGCACATGATCTCTTGAAGCAAAACGTACGGGATGTAAACGCCGATGTTGCCATCCTCAGCGAACCCTATCGTACTAGGAACTCCGGTGACCAGATCAGTGATAGATCTGGGAAAACATCCATATGGTACTGTGGCCAACGACAGCAGCAAATTAGAGACACAAAATCTATGAACTACTTCGTGAGGGCTAGACTGGGTGGACTCTTTGTCTATAGCTGCTACCTACCCCCAAGCCTTACTCTACAAGAAGCCACGAATGTTCTAGAAGAAATAGCAGATGACGCTGTCGGAAGACACCCAATAGTTATCGCGGGTGACTTCAATGCATGGTCAACTGACTGGGGATGCCCAAGATCAAATTCGAGAGGTCAAGCACTTCTGGAGGCGTTTGCGATCTTAGATATCGTCACGCTGAACTCTGGACAGCAAAACACATTTGAAAGAGCTGGAATGGGTTCCATAATTGACCTTACTTTTGTGAGTAGCAGCCTATTGCCAAAAACTGCCTGGCAAGTAAGCGAACACTACACTGGAAGCGATCATCACGCAATCCTATTCAGCACGGGAGACTCCGTCATAAGAAGGGTGTGCAAAAACCAGAGGAGATACAAAGAAAGCACTCTGGATACCGGCGTTCTAGAGGTCATGCTCGCAGGTATGTCTGCAACTGGCTATGCTAGAGACAAGGCCTCGCAAGTGATGAAGACCGTAATAAGAGCATGCGACGCCGCGATGGTTAGAAAAGGTAGAGGCAACAATCACCCGGCGCCAGTCTACTGGTGGACTGATGAAATTTCAAGCCTAAGAAGGTGCTGCATAAGAGCGAGACGTACATACTATCGCTCGAGAGGCACAGATGAATTTCTACCAAACCAGTGGCGTTTCAAAGCCGCAAGAACCCAACTTAGAAAGGCAATAAAAATGAGCAAATCCCATTGTTTCAACCAAATCTGCAACGACGCTGAACAGCAGCCCTGGGGCTTTGCATATAAGCTCGTTATGAAGAAGCTCTCTTCGTTTAGGCAACCAACACCTACGTGTCCCATACTGTTGAGGAACATAGTCCACACACTATTTCCACAACAACCCGACACGCCAGCACTAAACAGAGAAGTTGAAGCAGAGTTACAAAATTTTCAAAATGTAACCAATGAGGAGCTCCTAAAAATAGCCAAAGAAGTTGAAGACAATAAAGCCCCCGGACCTGACGGAGTCCCAAATAAGGTGCTCAAGATTGCGATAGAGCAGAAAATAGAGGTTTTCGTTGACCTCTACAACACATGCCTAAAAGATGGCGTCTTCCCACCAATGTGGAAGCGACAAAGACTTGTGTTGATCCCGAAGAATACTAGTTCCATAGAGGATCCATCGGCCTATCGTCCACTTTGTATGCTCGATACTGCCGGCAAAATCCTAGAACGATTGATAAGCAATAGACTGGGTGCGTCAATAGAAGATGCCGGAGATCTTTCCAACCAACAGTATGGTTTCCGCAAAGCTCGGTCCACAATAGATGCGATTGGAGCGGTGAAAAAAATTGCACTCCAGGCAATCTCAGGAACTCGGTGGTTGTACGGTGACAAAGAGTACTGTCTAGTTACAACACTCGACATAAAAAACGCATTCAATTCTGCGAATTGGACCAGAATACTGGAAGCTCTTGCGCGCTTTAGCGTTCCCTTCTACCTTCGTAGAATCATTCGAGATTACCTCGAGGATAGAATTCTCTACTACGAAACAGAAGGGGGTACTGAAAAGTATAAAGTTACTGGCGGAGTCCCACAAGGATCAGTGTTGGGTCCAGTCCTATGGAACATAATGTATGACGGAGTACTACGTCTACAGCTGCCAGAGAGGGCTCATATTATCGGGTTCGCAGATGATATTGCCCTCATAGTAGTAGCAAAGCATTTGCACGAAGTTGAAGACAAGTGCAACCAAGCGGTTATAGCAGTACGGCAGTGGCTGAATACAGCGGGTCTCAGTTTGGCCGAGCACAAAACCGAGGCAGTGCTAATAAGCAGCCGAAAAGTCGTTGAGACCGCTAGAATATCGGTTGGTGAACATACAATTGTATCGAAACCATTCGTTAAATACCTTGGCGTTATGATAGATCATAGGCTTAACTTTAAGCAGCATCTTTTATACGCAAATGGAAAAGCGGGAAGCGCAGCTGCAGCGCTAACAAGAATTTTGTCGAATACCAGAGGTCCTAGACAAACCCGTAGAAAGATCATAGTCACTGTCGTCAGATCAATACTTTTGTACGCAGCCCCCATATGGGCCGAGGCAACCAGATTCAGCTCCTACTTACGAAGCATGGAATCGGTGTATCGTATCTGTGCACTTAGAGTATGTAGTGCGTTTCGAACTGTCTCCTCGGATGCAGCGCTGGTTATTGCGGGTTCTCCCCCTATAGACCTTCTGGTGAACGAGAACGTGACATACGATTCGCTTCCACTCGAATTGCCTAAATCCTCCAAACGTAGGATAGCGCGAGACCGCAGTGTAGCAGTGTGGCAGACGCGCTGGGAGGCATCACAGAACGGACGATGGACGCACCGCCTAATTCCAAATTTGGAACCGTGGCTTAACAGGCGTCATGGTGAGGTAGATTACTACCTCACCCAAATACTAACTGGTCATGGGTGCTTTAAGTCGTACCTTCATAGATTCAAGCACGACGAAAATCCGTTTTGCAGTTTCTGTGCTGGAAGTGTTATTGAAGACACCGAACATGTCTTCTTCGTCTGTCCGAAATTTAACGCCGAAAGACTAGAGCTAAGCAATAACCTAGGGAGGTCACCAACAGTGGAAACTCTCGTGGGCATTATGCTTAACTCTGAAGAAAACTGGATCTCAGTAGGCAATATGGCATGCGCCATAACCAAAGAACTGCGTCGTGTAGAAAGACTGCGCAGATCAACTGCAGACTCTATGCTATAGACAAAGTTGGTAGGCCGCACCGTGCAGATTTGCTGAAGATCAGAGGTTAGGGGGTGATGAAGCCCTGCGCTCATCTTGGAAGGTATTGCAGTCGATTGTACCTTGCGTCTTCGTCTAGGGATTCATATGCCCGAAGTGATGCCATTCCAAGAAAAGGCCGCTGTCGATAGCACCGTCAGCGTCTTCGTCAAGGGACCATTTCCCGAAGCGGCCTCCCCCCGAAATCCCCTCTCCAAGAAGAGACCGCAGTCGTTAGCACCGTCAGCGTCTTCGGCTAGGGACCATTTCCCGAGGCGGTCTCCACCTGATGCATCATCATCACGATGAGCCTACAACGCGTCATTGCATATTAAGCACAGCACATCATCGCTTTGGAATATAAACAAGCATGATCTGCAAAACGTTTCTTTGTTAAGAAGAAGCGTAGAATCGTAGATGAGTAAACATACTCAATCCTGCCCTACGAAGTAATGCCTCGATTGGTGGTTCCGTAGGGTCTTGCAGGAGGAGAGAAAAGTAAGGAGTGGTTTAGTCAGTATACCATATCAGGGACTCTGACACTATTTGGAAGTACGGGCTTCCATTTGTCTATAAAAGATTCCCTCCTGTCGTCTTTAACAAAAAAAAAAAAAAAAAAAAAAAAAAAATACTTTGCTTGTGTGTGAAGCAGAGAAAAACGAAGATCAACTGGACAGTTGCCAGTTTTACACTGAAAAAACCATTCAACTAACAAAAAGAAAAGATTTTGGTTGCTTCTTTAGTAGATAATTTTATTTAAACTTTTTTATAAACATATTCACTTATACAAATAATACAAAAAATATACAGAAAATAAAAAATATACATATGTATAAACAAAATAAGCTAACAAATTAAGCTAACGTCGGGATAAGGGAATATTTTCGCAAAGCCTCAAAGTTTCATTGCATTTTTCACCAAAACATTTTAAAACATCTGATGTTAAATGTTGAAAAAAAATACCGTCGTCAAATGGGCGGCAATGCCTTGGCAAAGCCAAGGCTACGGTATATGATGCTTTTTTTAGAGACAAATTGTTATTTTCATTCAATGGATTCCTTTCCTGATGATCACTATGAGCCTCATCTACCATAGAATTGGCAGGTAGCCCACCTTTATCAACCATAAATATTAAAAAAAATTTAAACATAAACTCTAAAATTTTTGTTGTTCGTTCACCCCCCGTTAACTTAAAAAACTTTTCATGGCTAGAGAAAAAAATGTCTTCTTAAACAAAACATATTATTGCGACTCATAATGCGATAACAAATCATGCATTGCAAGTCACCATCATCGTTTTCCATAAAAAAGAAATAATTTTCCCACTCTTCAGGGGACATTTTTCTCTCTGTATTTTAAAAAATTGCGCAGCGAAGTCTTAACTTAGCAAGTGCTGAATATCAACCAGAGATAAAGAGATGGGAAACTTCGATTCTGCTGTCATTTTTGTTGATTTTGCGCCAAAATCGTGCTTATTCTTCTCATTTTTTATGCACTCACGCATTGTGTATATGAGTTCACCTCAAGATTGTCAACTGTTGTTGTATCGACTAACAGCTGCTTTAAGTTAGCAATAATATTGTTTTATTTTCGAAGCTTAAATAAATAGGCATTGGATATGGACATAAAATGAATATTAAAGAGGCTGAAACTTAATTTATGCATGCAAAATCTCTCAACTGATAACATATTAACTTAATATTGCCAATGAAAATGCCTTGAAAATTAAAAAAGCAACTCTGATCCTTATACCGTACACGAACCTTCAATGCATGTTGAGTTTCTTCACAGATTATACAACAACCAGCGTAAATTTGAACCAGCAGCTGACTTTATTTGCTTAAGGCGCTACCCAAACTTGCAGTACAAAAAATAGGGTTTTTTCATGAATGCGAAAACTACTAAAATTTTTTAAACGATCGTTATATCATCTAAAAATACATACATTGAACACTTTCAGTTATATTTTTTATTGAAAAATATTGTATGGTCTTGTTAAAAATGACTTTAAAAAATTGTGTTTTTATTTTTGCGTTTTGCGGTGACCAACATTGTGGTGAACTGGATCACCTGAAAGAGAAATAGGCTAATAGATTTAGTTAAATAACAACATAAACTAGTATCTGATCGATTCATTTAAAAAGTATGCAAAGTATAGTTAATGGTTAAATTTTCACTAAAAATACTGTTGTTTTTTGGCTATAAAATGGCCGTTTTTTATCGAATGAATCTGCAAACTTTTAAAAAGATAGGTTCAGAATTTTCGAGTAATTTTTGTCACCGATTAAAAAATTACATTTCGAGAAATTACGATTTAAGTTTCAACTTCAGTTTACACGAAGGAAATAATTTTTAAACAATAACAATAAACAATAACATAAATGCAGCCATCTATTCAGGACCCATATGGTAGCTCTTCCACCGACGATGATTCTTATAAATTTCCTGTTGCTTTTCATTTTTCTCTCGTCGCGCACCTCTCTGTTACTGCAATCGATTTGTCGAACCTTCGAGCTAAACTGACAAATTTAAACAATAAGAGGCATCGAAAATTCATTTCTGAAAGTTCCAAACATTATATGAATGCCAGAAATACGAGGCATACGGACCTTTTTGGAGACGTATTACTTCGTAGATAGTTATTCTTAAAAAATATGCAAGAACAAAAAAATCGATGAAGTTCAGAGTTACAAGTGTGAGTTACCCCTTAATTTGTTTATGTTTAGTCCGTGGTAAGTTTGTCTACGCTCAGTGAAATTTTACACAGTGGTGAGAACCCAAACCAGCTGAATAACTCAAACTAGCACCCAAACTGGGTGAGTTTCTCAACAAAATGTACGACCACAACTATAATATTGTGTTAGTATTGACTTCAATTTGACATAAAGCAGGCATAGTGCTATCCCTTTCACATCGAAGTTTCCCATCTCCTTATCTCTGATATCAACTGAGTTGATTTGCTTAGCGAAAATGAAAACAAAGCAACAGCCGAACGCACACGATCGAAAACCACACGAAGGAGCTTATAGAGTACTTGTGTCGACGTCGCGAAAGCAGCATTTTGTTTTAAAACACGCGTGTTTGATAATTTAAATTGTGCCCTTCGCTGATATAAAAGCATGGATCATGGTATAATTAATCAGGTAGGTGTGACAGTTTTCCAGCGAACATGAATTGTCAAAAATCATACAAGACAAAGCAAACAAAAAAAAAAAAAAAAACAAAAAACAGACGAGTTTGACAATCCATGAACGATCTCGTGAGAAAATAGCCTGTTGTCATCCCTACCTGTGTAATTGTATCATGGCATGGATATTCATTGCTTTTGGCGAATGTTGTGTCGTAGGCATTCGTAATTGCGACCACTCGTACTCTATGGTATTCGTATCCGCAGCGATTGGTGCATGTATTCGCGCATTAATTTTAATGAAGAAGGCACATTCGGTGCTCGTATATTGAGGATACATTCGAAACGCCATGTGAATGCAATCAAGGTATTCTCTGATATACACCATAGGAAATAAAAATATATGAAATTTTTCAAGTCCAGGGTGGGAGGGGCAAGCACTTCCTCCCTGCTTTCCCCTGTGGACGCCCTTTGAGTCGGATTCTTATCTAATTACTTCATACGAGCTCAAAGATGTGACGAACAGATTAATAGCTCTAACGTAGCAGCTCCATACAAAAAAGATATGTCGTTTGGAAGTGAAGGGATATCTTCGGATGATCGCTTTTCCTACTGGGAAGCTCTGAAATAAGGCAATTTTTAAATTTTCGTCAAAATTGAGAATGCAGAATTTTTTTATTTTCAATTATTTATTAAAAAATATTAACACTTTGTTGGTGTTAAAAGTAAAACTGAATTTTCAGATCTGGCTTTTTTTTCCTTTGTTTGTTGGCAACCCTTATCTCATAGAACAATTAGTTATACCAGAGCTTAGGTCCATAAATACACATCTTTTGACATAACAATTGACTGTAGAGAGAGTTGAATTAACAGAGTAAGAAGTTTACAGAAGCTTATTTAAACTGTTGACAGTGTCTATAAATAGACATCTGTTAATATAAGAACTGTAAGATTTTGCTACAGATTTTCGAGAGACTTAATTTAACAGAATAAGAGATAACAGAGGCTTTTTAAAACAATTGACAGTGTCTAAAAATATACATCTGTTAATATCACAATTGTAAGGTTTTGTGAAAGACTTCCGAGAGGCAAATTAATTGAGCAGAAGTGAAACAAAGCTTAACAGAGGCTCCGTGTAACAGTTTGGCAGCCAACAGAGTTTGACAATATAAGAATGGAAGAGGTTAAGTTCCCACAGAGTTGAGTTAACAGATTGAGTAGGTGGAAAGTCAACAATGCCGTTTAAAATAGAGTGTAAGTGTGTTTTGGAGTGAGGGACCTGAATGGGATCAGGTACGTAGTTTGGAAACTGAGAGGTTTGAATGCAGTTCATACTGTTGCAATCCCAAATACCCTTGTTAACCCATTCGCGGACAAGATGGCATATGCCGTCAAATTTGGAGCAAAATGTTGGGACAAGACGGCATATACCGTCAAAAATGTTTTAAATCATTGTGACAAGGTAGTAACTCCAGACGGGATTTCCCGGCGTGTCCTGTGTTGCCAAATTGGAATTGTGGCTTGGACATGACGGCAATAACCCCATAATTAAATTGGCCAAAAGCTTTACATAATTAACTGTGTTTTTAAATTCTAATAACTTTGCTCCAGTCCCGGATTAATTATCTTCAGTTACTCCGAAAATATGCCCCACAAGAAGACCATACGAAAACAATCAACTGTCCGCGAATGAGTTAATGTCCCTAGAGCAAAATTTTTTTTTTTTTTGGTATAAAAGTAGGTGCTGTGTGCAAAAATCAGTACCGTGTTCAAAAGTTCGTGCCTTCATCTTTTTCTTCATTTTCATGTTCATGTTCATGTTCATCTTCATCTTCATCTTCATCTTCATCTTCATCTTCATCTTCATCTTCATCTTCATTTTCATCTTGATCTTCATCTTCATCTTCATCTTCATCTTCATCTTCATCTTCATCTTCATCTTCATCTTCATCTTCATCTTCATCTTCATCTTCATCTTCATCTTCATCTTCATCTTCATCTTCATCTTCATCTTCATCTTCATCTTCATCTTCATCTTCATCTTCATCTTCATCTTCATCTTCATCTTCATCTTCATCTTCATTTTCATCTTCATCTTCATCTTCATCTTCATCTTCATCTTCATCTTCATCTTCGTCTTCATCTTCATCTTCATCTTCATCTTCATCTTCATCTTCATCTTCATCTTCATCTTCATCTTCATCTTCATCTTCATCTTCATCTTCAAATTATTTATAGTAAATAATATATAAAAGCTACACTTTTTCAATGTCTTATTTTATCCCTTATCGTGAAGGCACGTCAGCTAATTTACAACCAGATGCTTTTTGTTTATTCAATGTTTCTGGCCCTTGTTCATATACGTAATACCCGCTTGGCCGATAAATGAGCACATGCTTCAGGCTCTATACACTGAGATGTCATAATTTTTTACTAAGCAATACAACATTTCTCATCCTTCAAATGGACACGAAATGTTCGCTAAGACTCGATATTCTACAACACGTTCTGACCATCTTTTTTGTGTTCACTTAAGATGACATCTTTGCCTCTCATGCCGGTGAGCATAACAAATCTGGTCCCAACTAATAAATTACTTTTTTCCAAATTCAGTAAACGATGAAAGAAGACGAAGAAGAAGAAGAAAAAAAGAAGAAGAAGTAGAAAAGTTCAATAAAGAAAATGTCCCTTCTTTTATTTGCTACTTTTATCGTGGTGGTTTAATTATCGATTCTGGTGCAACATCATATTTAAAGCCATGTGTGAAAATGTACACTTTAAAAAGCATGAAAACGTGACATATTTATAATCTTTGTGCTCTGGTGCCCACTTTTTGTGTTACCATGAAGAGCACACAATGCCTAGTTTAGTTTGGTGTTGGTATGTTTGTAGTGTATAATGTTATTGTCTTGTGTATATCGCTATAAAGTTGCTTCTAACACCGACACACATATTGCGCACATGTGAAATTATGTAAATGTGTAGTCATTTATTAAGTGGCAACAGAACTACGTTACACATGTGCAAAATTTATTAGCCTGGTTAGTGGACAACTGCGGAAATTCTGTAAAACAGTCGATATTAAAATGGAAATTTAAGTCAAACCTCTGTTGCCACCAACTCTTAAATCAAGTCGTCAATATCATGTCAAGTCACAATCACATTTAAGTCAAGCCTAATTCAAGTCCAAGACAAATCCAAGTCAAGTTAAAGTTAAGACCAAGTCAAGTCCAAGTCAAGTCCAAGTCAAGTCCAAGTCAAATCTCAGTCAAGTTCAAGTCAAGTCCAATTCAAGTCTAAGTCAAGTCCAAGTCAGGTCTAAGTCAAGTCCAAGTCAAGTCCAAGTCAAGTCCAAGTCAAGTCCAAG